>PVIJ01000191.1:96883-333729 GCA_004024925.1 Scalopus aquaticus
CCCCCCCCCCCCCCCCCGTGGCTTCTTAACATGGGGCTCTGTGCCTGCTCATCTTTAGGTTGACCCCTAAATTCATCTCAATTTGCTTCTCTTTGCTCTGCAATCTTGCTCAGTGAACTGACCTTCTCTGAGTTTCTTTCAATGGGAAGATGAAGGTCCTACTGAATGGTTAAGGCAATCTCCTTAGTGAGGTACTTTTATCTTCTAGGGAATATTTGGCAATGTCAGGAGGCATTTTTGATTGTTAGAGTTAAAAACTGGAGGGAGGGTTCTAATGGCATCTAAAGGCTAGAGGATAGGAAGGGTTGCTGCACAACCTACAATGTATAGAGCTGTCACAAAAAAATGAGCCAGCCTTGCATTAAAGGAATTTATTTCATTTTTTTTAGGGACCCATCTTTTTTGTTTTGTTTTCAGAATTATTGGAGTTGCTGTTCATTTTTTGTTGACGGGGAAGTCTGTCAACTGTGAACAACCTATGGGCCTGGTGAATTAAATTCAAAGAGCACATGAACATTTTATCTGATCGTGCAGTGACAGCTTCCTTCTAACTCCTTTGTCCCCTCTCCCCTGTGCCCACTTGCCAGCAACACATGCCCACCCAAGATGCTGTTAGAATAAAATCATCAAATGCTCCTTTCCAAAGGTTTTCCCATCCCCTCCACGCCCTCTAGTGGAGATGGCCATGTGTAACATGGCAGAATGCAGCTGGGGGTGGGCTTGGGGGAAGGACTGAATAGAAAGGCCTGTTCTGGACATGGAGTTATTAGCCTTATTACAGTATTTGCACATTTATTTTGCTGTTGATGCTAGTTATGGAGCTCTGTACTACACTCAGGGAGTGGTGTAACTGCAAGGCAAATACCTGCTTCAAGTGGGTAGGCTTTGAAGTTTCCTTTCCCTGCAAATGCATGTCATAAATGAAAATGGTGGACACATAATCATCTTGGTTTGATCCCATCCTCTTGGTTTGATCCCATCAACTGTTAAAGGGATCCTGGGTCATTTAAACTCCAGACATTAAAAAAGCCTCCGCCAAATACCAAAGGCATGTTGTTTCTGTGGGTTTCTTTCAGTTGGTGACTCAAAATAACTTGTTTAGCCATTTCTAAAGGGAGCAGGCTCGTTTGACTTAGATTGTGTATTTCCTGTTTGTAAAGAAAATGCTAGAATTTGTCAAGGACTGAGTTACAAAGGTGTTCATACCTGTCCCTGGGTGGAACCTCTGGGACAACTTTGTACCCTAGAATGGGGGATGCTCAGCAGTATCACATTTCAAATTTGGGGCTGTTGCTGGGTAAACCCTATGATTGGTGTCAGGATATTGGCTAGAACATCCAGGAAAGTGGACACCTTAACATTGTCTTCCCAGGAATTTGGGTGGATTTTGGAGAAAAACCGCTTTCCTTGTCCTTCCCCTCTCCTTGGCTTCTCGTTTTAACAACAGAAGACAACCGTATTTAGAGCAAAAATCTCCCCCAGTCCATCTGTCTTCCCTACCCAGTAGTTCTGTAAATGTGTATTTTTCTCACTGTCATCTGTGAATTCTTCAAACCCTTTGAGGTTGGTGGGATGTTACGTTAGGTTACATTAGACTCAGCTCCCTAATAACACCTGGCTCTAGTTTGTATTTCATACTGATACACTATTTCAGTTTTGGAGTATCTTCAGGCATTTGGTAGGTGAAGTTTGGTTTGGTAGAGATCATATCTTATTAGGAGGCAGGACTTGAGTGGTTTTGAATACTGACTTGATTCTGACTCCAGCTGGAAAATGGGTCCTCAATAGAGGAAAACTTGTTTTCGGGGCATCAATGTCCTATGTACTCTGAGGGTTGGTACTTGGCTGTTATGTCCTAAGCTGTGCTGGTGTAGTCTCCCAGCCTGCATAAAGATATTTAATACATTTTAATTGAGCATATTTCCTTTTAAAGTTCATCATGAGACCTGTGAGCTATTCCGGTAAGCACAGGATTGGAAATTTGTTAAAATGAAGGGAAGTCGTTTTGAGGTTAGCGTTGCTTTCTATACTGCATTTTGGTCACAGATGTAGAAGCCAGATTCACCATGATTGTAAATGATAATGGCTACTGGTTTTTTTTTTGTTTGTTTTGTTTTTTAAAAAATAATTTCCCAAACATGGTAAATTGTTCTTAATGTAAATTAATGCAGAGGCTGAAAAGAGAAGTACTAGGAAATTATTTCAAAGTTGAATCATTATCTAAGACTTGTTACTTCCTATAATAAGGAGGTCAGACAAGCAGCCTCTGAAACTTAGTTTATGACCAACCCTCATTTAGCATATAATTAGGGTTTTATAGTGTTCTGTCTCTTACAGTTTCATAGGAATATATATGTAGATTTTGATTTTTATGAAACAAACAAATTAGACCATCACCAATAATAAATTCTCTTACCAAATAACTTACAAATTCAAAGTTCAAACTCCACCTACAATGAAATTTTTGTTCCTAGTCGGGAATATAATTTGATAACAAAGTTAGTAGCATTTCAAAATTTGATAGGTAAAACTTTCTCTAACATTTTTTTTTGAAAAGAACACCTTTTCAGCAAAATTCAAATTGAAACTTTTGTGGGACCTTTGAAAGGAACATTGAAGTCTTTTGGGACTCAATTTGAAAACCACTAGTTTGGATCATTCACCTCCTATGCATGCAGTTCTAATGGTCTTCTATGACTTTATAACCTCTCTCCTATTTTATATTTGAGATCGACTATATCTAGTATCACATAGTGCCAGTGGGTCTGACAAGCTGTAGATCAAAGGTTTCCAGGCTTTGGGTGCGGGATTCTTGTAGCTCATTCTTGCCATCCCTTCTGGTGACTTCTGTGATTATGCTGGGTAACCAAATATGATCAAATATGCAGCCTCCTGCAAGGGTGCCCCCATTGTTTCCCTCCCATCCTTTGTCTTAGATCGCTTTCTGTTCCCATAGTTACTAGTCCTAGAATTTTTTTTCTGCGACTTTCCTCCTCTTATTTGTGTTTCAATAACTGCCCACCACCATCCAAAAATTATTTCTTATTTAACCCTATTTGTTGAAGAACACACTGACTTTTCACTGCTATGTGACAAGATGTTAGGGTAAAAGCTTCCACAAGTAAGGTGAAATGCAGTCTCAGAGTACCACTGTTCTTTGTGGTTGATGCCAGAAGGAGGTTTTGGAAGTCATTGCTCTTTTGTATTTATCTCATGTCTACCATCCTATCCTTTCATCTAACAAACACTTAATGACCATGAACTGTGTGCAAGGAATTGCCATTCCTGTCATTTTTTTGTCATTGGGGAACTTGCAGACTTCATAAGAGAGATGAAAGAAAAGATTATTTTACAGAGCAGTCGGGAGGCTTTCAGAAGGATAACAAACTGCTGTGAGTGTCCCAAGGAGGTTGGACTCTCCTCCATCTGGGGGAAGGTGAGCTTCAGTTGTGAGGTAAGGTGGGATTTCCAGGGTGACACAGAGACATAGGACATAATGAGGAACACAGCAGACATAGGATTTCTTGAATGTTTTTGCACAGGATGAGGCTAAAGTTAGGTACCATTTAAAGACAGGTGTCTAGAGGTATATATACACATGTGTATATATGTATTTACATAATGGAATGATACTCAGCAATCAAAAAAGGTAAACTCATGCCATTTGCAGCAACATGGATAGAATTGGAAAGGATTAAGCTAAGTGAAATGAACCAGAAGGAGAAAGATAAATGCTGGATGGTGTCACTTATATGTGGAATATAGAGAACTAAGCAAAGAGTCAGACAAAGACAAACTTTAAAACCAATGCTTGAAAGCTGACTGAGGCATCCAGAGGGGAAGGGAAAGTAAGGAAAGAGTAGGGAGAGAGCATAATGGACTATGGTGGAGGACTATGGGTGCTTTGACAGTGGGGAAATCCTGTAACTCCAAAACGCTAAAAATGTAAACCACTGCTACTTCAATTAAAAAAAAAAGTAAATAAATACAGATAAGTGGTTTAGGTGGTACATGGTTAGGCATGTGAATGACTGAGTTAGAGCAGTGCTGTCCCATGTGAATGTTGGACCCGCAAGCTATGACAAGATTGCCCTGGGGGCTGTTGAAAATATAACTCTTTCTTGGTTGGGACTGGTCTTGCTTCTGAAGGGACAGCATTTTCAACTTTTATTCTCTCAAGAGACAGGTACTGATGTAAATGATGGGGCCTCTAAGGATACTAGAGGAGCACCTGAAGAAATGGCTTCATCAGTTTAGTTTATACCTCATTGAAACTGGAATGCTTTTTAGGGTGTTCTCAGATGGTTTAAGAAATTTGCCAGGCAAGATAGACCAGGATCCCTCTGAAGAAAGCCTGTGAGGTTGATCTGGAACCTGTGGAAGTAGCCATATCTGCTAAACTGGTAACAAATGTCTGTGTCTTTTCCTCCTGTAGTTACTGGCCTGTGGTTGACCCTTTGTAATGGTGCTGCCTGGTCCTAGCTGGGCTGCAGCAGCCTTGCTGGAATAGCAGTAGGTCTGTGGACCATACCTACTGGTCTCTCCTCTGGCCCTGAAGGAAAGGTGGACTTACTCTCTTTTTGTAACTACAGTTCTCCCATTTAAAGTATATAATTGAATTGCTTTTAGATAACTAGCTTATCCACAGTAGCCCTCACTATCGTCAAATTTAGATCACTTTTATTACCTCCAAAAAAACCCCCTACTTTCCTTAGTTGTCACCTTGCATTTCCCCTATTCCCTGTCCCTAAGCACCTCTTGCACTGCTACTCCTAAAAACTTGCCCATTTTAGACATTTCATATAAATGGAGGCATTCAATATGTGGTCTTCTGTGGCTGCCTTTTTTCACTTAGCGTAATATTTTAGGGGTCATCTGTGATGGAGCATGTATCGGGACTTCATTTCTTTTTAGAATATTCTACTGAATGGATATACCAGATTTTGCTTATCCTTTCCTCAGTTAGTAGGCATTGGGTTATCATCATTTGGTGCATTATAAATGATGCTGCTGTGGACCTGCATGTGTAAGTTTTTTTATGTGGAACGTAAGCTTTCTCCTCTCTGGGGAAAATTCTTAGGAGCAGAGGTGGCTGAGTTACATGGCAACTCTGCTTAATCATTTAAGGAACTGTCAGACTTTTCCACACTGGTTATACCGTTGTACATTCCCATCAGCTGTATGTAAGGGCTCCTATTTCTCTATATTCTCACCAATGCTTGTTCTTGTCTGTCTTATTTGATGGTCCTCCTCGGGGGCTTAATGATATCTCATTAAGCTTTGATTTGCACTTCCCTAATGATTGGGCATCTTTTCATATGCTTCTAATTTTTAAATTAAGAGCACTGACATATTTCCATGCCAGAGATTGTTGGTTAGGTCTGGAAAGGTGGAAGTCAGATGTCATTGTTGAAGGAGTGAATGGGAAGGAAGGAGGTAAAGACTGCTCTTTCAGGAAATACAGGAATTAGGGGAGCTGCATATTAGGGTGACTCACTGCAGTGCTAGACCTAGATGCTTCAGTCACAGCTAAGGTTTTTGTGGAGGAGAGTGAAGTTATGGCCATGGGCTGTCACTACTCTGGTTGGCAACAGCCTTTCTGGGGTACATGGCACAGTCAGTTCTCACTTAATATCATTGATAGTTCTTGGAAACCATGACTTCTAAGTGAAATGTCCACGTATAATGAAAGCTGATTCTCGAACACAGTTGCTTGGGATTGCTTTTTCTCTTCAAAGTAATAAAAGGATGTAGAATGAAATGTTACTAGAGCACCTGCTGCATAGTCCTCTTTGTGTCTATGGGATCCACTTTGCTAGGGGATCCAGCTGTTAGAAGATCTAGAAGCAGGCAGATTCTTAACCTGATTCATAACTTTTTGTTCACTGTTGGTCTGTGGGCTTTTGATTTTGTGATGATCATCATTAAGTCCAGCTATGGGACTAATCCTCTGGTGAAATTTGCTGTCCTGTTATCCTTCTATTTCTATAGGGGACACCCCTATAGAAATAGATGATGATTTTGAAACATCTATTAACATCTTGTTAACAGATATTATAAAAAGGCATTCTAATTTAATTTTGCGTGTGTTGTGTATGTTCTGATACAGTTTATGTCATTTCAAACTATAGATGCCATTGGACAAAGAATATTCCCAGCAGCTCAGTACTTACTTAAAATCTCAATCCTCAATCCTCAGAATTATGATCTAAAAACTTCTTAGGTAGGGATTTTTACTCCAAATTGGTATGTTTCTGCACTGGGTTAATTTAACCTGGGCTGTTTGTTGACCATCATTTTGCCTCTCAGACACACTGCTTGGGTGGGTGACTGCCTCCAGGCAGGCAGAGCCTCCACCTTGTTCGCTTGAGGTCCCCTGTTCAGTTCTTGGCCCTTGGCCTTTCCTTTGCCTAAATGCTCCCGTCTTGAGCAGCTTCTTCGAGGGATGAATCAGAAATCAGAATCCGGCTTCCTGCCTGAAAGTGGATAGGTAATTCTTATCAACGTTTGGGCTTCTCGCCTAAAATAGTAAAAGGAAGTCACCAAAAAAGTTTTTTCTTGGTAGAACAGGTAGTTTACTTGCTGTGGGAAAATCCCTTTAGCCCAGGGGCAACACTGACTAACAGTGTGGGTGCTGGAAAGGAAGCACAGCCACTTCCTGAGGAACTAGGGAGGCACCCAGTTAGAGGGAAGGCCTCTAAAGCCCCTGGGGGTGGGAATTCTGTGTGTTCACATTCAATCCCCAGGGCTGGGGGCAGCAAGCACTTGTATACACTTGTAAAATGTCTGCAGGAAGGAAAAAGAGCAGGTGCTGTTCAGCTGGGCTGCACTCTGAAGGGCTGAATAAAGTGCTGTAATACCCAGAGGACAGGTTCACTTAGCAGATATTTTATTGTTTCCCTGGGGTGGTGGCTTTCTTTGAGAAGGTCTGTAGGGGCATCCCTGAAAGGATGTCATGGGACCCCACACAGAAACTGGTAAATAATCCAAGGTCTTGCTGTTGTTCCTCACCATGTGTCTGCTTTTGGGCCTTGTCTGTGTTCTTAAGTGGAGGTGAACACCCATCCCTCCAAAATCCAGTTCCCCTGAGTTGGTTCAGTTTCAGCAGTTGTGTTATCTATTACTGATGACTATTGATAGGTGAGGGAAGGGCAGAGAGACAGGCCCACTGCATTGCTGCTTATGCAGAAAAATCCTTCGAGCTGAACCATGTGCACGCTGAGTGCATCCTGGGTCAGTCTCCTAGAGGAGGCCACTGCTCAGCCTTCCCTTGACACACTTTGAAAATGGCACCATTTGTAAGCTGCTTGGATCTTGGGCCCAGGACTCTGGCTGAAGGGTGGATATCTTAATCCACCTGCACCACATTGCTGCCTATGCTTAGGCCTCCTTTGTTAGGAACCTTGATTTAGGAACTTGGTCCAGACTGCTGATATCAGATAAGATCTAGCTGCGTTTCTTAAAAAAACTATGCCTTTGAACTTCTCATTTTGCCCTATGGTATAAGTGAAAGTAAGAACCACAGATAGCAGACTGTCGGGAACTCCACATTTCCAATTCAAGGTGTGAAAATAAGTAGGTGAGGTGAGGTGAGACTTTGATCCATAGTCACCTGAGTGGAAGGGCGACTTGGTGCCTGTGCCACAGTGTCTGTGCTGGTCCCTGGGGAGAGGTGCCTGGTGGCCTCCCCTCCCCTCAAGAGACTCAGCTTGTCACTACTAATGAAAACTGTCCATGCTCAAGTAATGTGGAGGTGCTCTTCCCCTCTGTCATCTGACACCCCAACAGGGCACCCACTTTCTAGTTCACCTCTCCAGCTGCATGCTCTAATCCCTGCCAGAGAACATAATAATGACTTTGTAAGCTTAAGTTACAGGCGCACAAAGTGCCTGCTGGTGACATGACTCCGCCCCCCACTTGGGTTTTTGCTGTCATTCACTGAAAAACCCTTCCATCTCCTCCCCACCTTACAAAACAAGCTTCCTGTTTTGAACTTGGTCCAGACTGGAACAACTCTGTTAACACCTGTTAACACGCTCAGACACACACTTCCCGCTTCATATTTGTACGGCTTCTTGTTGCCTCGCCAGAATTCCTCTCTCGGATTGAATCATAAGAGCTTAAACCAGCAAACTAAGAAAAAAGGAAGCTCACATTTTAGAGCCAGTCAAGTGAAAACATAGCTTCTGGTTTATTTCACTGTGTCTTGCCACCACCACTCTGCTAATTCTCCTCCTCCTCCACGGCAGAATGGAAGCGAGGAAAGGAAATCGGCTGACACAGGAGCCAGAGTGAGACCGATGAACCCACAAACCTACACCATGAATTTGTGACTCCTTTCTACACTGTAAGAGCCAAGAACCAGTGAAGTTGCCAGAGAGCAATGGCTCTCTTTACTCCATGGAAGCTGTCCTCTCAGAAGCTGGGATTTTTCCTCGTGGCTTTTGGCTTTATTTGGGGTATGATGCTCCTCCATTTTACAATCCAACAGCGAACTCAACCTGAAAGCAGCTCCATGCTGCGTGAGCAGATCCTGGACCTCAGCAAGAGGTATATCAAGGCACTGGCAGAGGAAAACAGGAATGTGGTGGACGGACCGTACGCTGGAGTCATGACTGCTTACGGTAAGTGCTGTGTGTGCTACATGGCTTTGCTGGAAAGGACCAGAGCTGTCAGGTATGGTCTGTCATGGATTGAGTGTGCCCCTCGCCACTTCCTCCATAGGCAGGGAGTTGCACAGAGGGAGACATTTAGAAGGTCAAAACAATACCCTTTGGGAGATTCTGAGCTCTCTCCACAGGACATTTAACCCCAGGAGCAGTGGGGCAAAAAGAGTTAGAACTCTATTGGTGGTATGTACGGTGAGCTCCTCCTCCCTCAACACATTTCTGGACTACATGATCTCATCTGGGAGTATGATTAGGGAATGCAGAAAAATAGTCCCATTACTCTTCCCTAAACAAATCTTAATTAGGGCTGGTGGGGGTGAGGTAAGGAGGGTGCAGAGGAATGTTCTGTAGATGCCAAGAGACTCAGGCGGCGAATGAATGACTTGCTCCGGCTAGTGTGCGGGACATTAGGGCTTATGTGCTGACTGACAGCTTCAGTCTTTGGCTTCTTCAGAGTTTTTTGAACTTGCTTCTTGCCCCTGTCTCTAACTGCCGTCACTTTGAAAGAAATCTTTTTGTATACATTGCTTTTTTTTTTTTTTTGGTCAGGTACTGAAATGCTTTTTGAAATAGCGTGAATGAAATTAAAAGACTACACACGTGGAATGCTACTTACATTTCCTTTGGCAAAAGTGAAGCTTAATATAGAAAAAGCTGGAAGCTATAGACAAGCAAAAAATAAAAATCAATAAGAAAAAAGAAAATCACAAGTAAATCTATTTCATGTATATCTTTCTGATATTTTACATACATATAACATATATAAATTGGATATCCATAACACTTAACTATATATGTATGCAACTAAAAAACAAAAATTGCAAGAGAAATGTGAGTCATACTGTGTTTTGGGGAACCCTCAGTCTGTCTCTTCTGTGGTCACTGAGTATAGAAGTAGCCTTGATATATAGAAGATGACCTGCTTTTGTTCAATGACAAGATTAATCATTGAGCAGAGACTTCGGTGGTGTCAGGGTTTGGAGAATTAAACATTAAAAGAGCTAGAAGAATGGGATTGATGGGCTAGAAAAAGGTTGGTGTTCCTCTTTGTGACCAAATCTGTTAACATTCCTTGAAGTGTGTGAAGTTTAAATGATGATTCCTGAAAATACATGGTAATATGTTAAAGCTTGAGTTCAAATACAGGAAATCATATTCAGTTTTACCTACATGTTTTTCTTTTTGAAAGAATCCATGTTTTTCTTTTTGAAAGGATTTATTTTTTAAAATTTATAGATTTTAAAAAAGTTTATATTTACTTACATATTTTTATTATGTATTTTTTCAGGTAAAGAGAAAGTGGTAACTTTTAATGGATAACTTAAAATTTTTTTTAGTGTCTACTGTGTGAATTATCATACTGTCTGCATTTAGTACATTCCTTCAAGATTTGGTAATCTCTATAGACATTTTCCATAAATAGGTCCAAGTTAAAATGTCCCAAACTAGGTAGTTTTTCGAAGATTTTAAAATTTTTCCCCTCAAATTTTATGTATTTGTCAGTCATTTAAAATGCTTTATAACTTGGGGGTTACATTTTCACAGCTCCATGTGTACATGTTTCACTCACCCTCCACCAAAACTCTGATGCCAGTGACCTACTGCCTGTCTTCCCCATCTCCTCCCTCCCCATCATCCCGTCTGGTAACCAGTATATTTTTCACATAATCTAAGAATTACCTTTACTGTGCTTTGCTAGAATGTGATCTTTGGTTATTTATATTCTACAAATAACCAGTGTCTGTTTTACATTTTGAGTTATTTCAGTATAACCACATCAAGATCTGTCCATTTTGTCCTAAAAGGCACTATTTCATCTTTTCTATTTAACTGAGTAGTATTCTTTTGAGTATATATGCCGCGATTTCTTTATCCAGTTGTCTGTTGTTGGGCACTTAGGTTGGTTCCACAACTTAGCTATTTTGAATAATACTGCTATGAGCATAGGAGTGCATAAATCTTTCGGTATTAGAATTTTTATATTCTTGGGGTAAATGCCTAGCAGTGGTATTGATGGATCATATGCTATTTCCCTTTTGTATTTATTTAAAGTATCTCCCTACCATTTTCCATGGAAGCTGCACCAAATTACATTTCCACCTATAATGGATGAGTACGTGTTCCCTTTTTCCCGCTCCCTTGCCAACATTTGTCGTTTCCAGCATTTTTAATACGGGCCATTCTCACAAGAGTGAGGTGACTTCTCATTGTGGTTTTGAATTTGCATTTTCCTTATAGTAATAAGTGATTTTGAACATTTTCGTGTGCCTGTAGGCCATCTATGTTCTCTAGACAGAGGGTGCATTTTTACGCATGGACTTTGATCATTTATAATATTTCCTGAATACTGTAGGTAGAATGTCAGGAGAAAAATTTATTGTCACCAATGGTGATAGCAATGTGTAATAGGTAAATTGTAACAAGTAAAACAGATGCTGTTTTCAACTTTATGATTGAGGGCATTCCATGTTACACATTTGGGGGTGATGGGGATTAATTCAGAGGCAGTTTCCTCTTCCCACACGAATGGTGAATGTATAAACTTTCAATTTCTCTAGTTGTTTGACTGGCTTTATTTCTTGTGTACTCTCAAATATCTCAGAGTAGCCTTCCTCCATATTTTAAAGGACAATGATCTGGCCTTAACTTTTTAGCCTCATGGAGATACCATGGGGTTTTTTTTTTTTGTTGTTGTTGTTATTTTTTTTCTTTTTTTTATTATTCATATTTTTCACATTATTGTGTATTCCCCATAGGTTACCCACCACCAATTCACCCGTGAACCATCACCCTAGTCCCCTGTGCGCTTTTCTACCCCTTTTTGAGCCCTTATCCTCCCCCTCCCTTGCTGGATGTCTCTTTCTTGTTTGGTTCACCTATATTCCAGTTATAAGTGAAACCATTCGATATTTTTCTCTTTCTTTCTGGCTTATTTCGCTGACCATGATCCCTTCTAGTTCCATCCATATTGCTGCGAATTGCATATATTAATCTTTTTTGAATGTTGAGTAGTATTCCATTGTGTATATATACCGCATCTTCTTGATCCAGTCATCTATTTTTGGGCATCTGGGTTGTTTCCATATTTTAGCTATTGTAAACAATGCTGCAGTAAACATAAACATACAGGTGCATGTCTCTTTTTGGATTAATGTTTTTATATCCTTTGGGTAGATTCCCGGAAGTGGTATTACTGGGTCGTATGGAGGCTCCATTTTTAGCAATTTGAGGAACCGCCATACAGCTTTCCACAGTGGTTGGACCAATTTGCATTCCCACCAGCAGTGTAGGAGAGTTCCTTTTTCTCCACATCCTCGCCAACATTTGTTGTTCCCTGTTTTTTTAATACGTGCCATTTTTGCTGGTGTAAGGTGGGAGATACCATGGTTTTTGCAAAGTTACCAGAAAGCTCTAACATAAGATGTTAGAATTTCAACCCTTTAATATAAAACTTTGGAGCTCAAAGAAACTACAGAAATTTTGTTCCAGCTTCCTTTATAGATTAATCTTAGCAAAGTAATTTTTCTTTCTCAAAACAACAAAGACAAAAAACAGCCCCATCAGCAAGTTTAACTCACACTGCTGTTTCTCTCTTTCATCTCATCAACCAGCCATATCAATCAAACTGGTCTTTGGACCTGAGTTTCTGGAATTTAATTGGATTGTGAACAGGTGCTTGAGGCACTGTCTTGTCGTGTGAAGTCCCATTCTCCCCTTGGCACTACTGACACTTGGGACTGGGTTATTTTTTGTTCTTGGTATGTGTTCCTGCATTTTAGGATGTTTAGCAGCGTCTGTGGTGTTTCTTCCCACAGGATGCCATAGTTTGCCCCTAGTTGTGATAATTAAAAATGTCTGTAGAAATGCGGGGAGGAAATTGCCCCCTTCCCCATCTTGGAGAATACTACATTAAGAGTAGAAACAGCAAATATTATCCAATAGCTTCATCTCCTGGAAAGTTCTCAAGCAGATACCTGGTATTGTTATTTAAAATTTGACATTCTAGGGCCTCCCTGGTGGCGCAGCGGTTGAGCGCTGCGCTGTGGAGCGCTGTGGAGCTGTCGGCAGCTCGCAATGGGAGTTCGATGCCCGGCCAGGGAGAATCCCACATGGTGCGGCAGACCTCTCTTGCCTCGCCCGCTGCTCCCCTCAGCAGTGTATTTCTGATCTGCCTGTTCTGTTCCCCGCTCTGTCTCTGGTGAACCCTCTCGCCGCCCCATGACTCTGGCCTGTACCCCAGCTTGTATGTATAAATAAATAAATCTTTAAAAAAAAATTTTTTTTGACATTCTAGTCTTCTGCCTGTGTCCCAGTTCTGGTCACCAGCTACTGGGATTTAGTAGGATGGTCTAGTTAGGGGCTAGTCTTGGGAATCTGAGAGCCATTCTGCAGATGTGTGCATCCCCTAAAATTCATCAGTACCAGCTGGAGATGTGTCATTAGGCAGGCAGCTCTGTGGGCAATGTCAGACGGAGATGCAGAGACTGTGGGGTGGTCAGTGGTTTAGCTGGGCTGGTGGAGAGGGGATGAGGTTTGCAGTCTTTTTCTGCCACAAATGTAGCCTGTGTACAGAGTACCGCCCAGATGATCTGAAAGAGTGACGAGCTGGTTACTATTTAGAATAAATCCACTTAACAGGCAAAAAATAAAATTCCCATCCTTTCTTCTCCCATCCCCCATATTGATAAAATTGGAGGCGCTTCGTAGGTGATAAATGAGTCTTCAGTAGGTGTGGCAGGTGTTTGGAAAGTTACAGTGGCTGATTTTAAATTATCAGCAATTTATTAGTATCCATTATTTGAGATCCTGGAGCAGCAGGGTTCTGCAAACTATGATCAGTAGGTTAAATTTGGACCTCTGTCTGTGTAAACAAAGTTTTATTGAAGCACAGCCACCTTGCGTGTTTACAACTGTAATAACAGAGAAATTTGATAATACCAGTATTTATTTCATAGAACATCTAAAACATGCTGACTCCATCTTGGGGTAGTCAACATCGTTCATCCTAAACACTCATTTGATCATGTCCCTCCTGACTCAACAATTTCACAGGACTCTGAGGGTCTAAAGCATGGTCAGCAAACGCTGGCCTTGGGCTGGATCCTCTGATTTTTGTGTATGAAGCATCTTGGAACCCAGCCCACCCCTTTGTTTATTCATTGTCTCTGGCTGCTTTTGCACTGCAATGGCAGAGACCACTGTTTGCCATGGAGACAGCAAAGCCTAAAATGTTTACTTTTGTTCCTTTGCCAAAAATGCTTGTAAATACCTGATCTAGAAAGTCCATGAGTCATTCTTTCTACCTGTGAGAATTTTGTTTGGTGTTGCAAGACTTCCTTATCTCTGACTTTGGATTCTTTCAGGACCTCTGTTTCATGGTGCACATCTAAATGCAGTGTTTCTCTGTTGCCTGGAAATGCTGCTTGTGAGTGGCAGTCGGAGAGGTTAGTTGGGAGTATGGGCTTTGGTGTCAGCCAGTTTGGCTTTGCCACATCCTGGCTGCCTGGCCTGCGCCCTGCAGACACAAGAACTTTTAGTGTGGGGTGTCAATCTCCCTTCACCAGGCAAATGTGAAAGTGTGGACAGGGGACTGTCATGAGGTTGCTCTCATTGTTAGTGTGACAAGTCTTCAAGCAACAGTAGAAAGTTGGACCAGTATCTCCCTCCCCCCCCACCCCATCTTAGTGATTTGAAAGGAGACTTCTAAATTTCTTGGGGGCTCTGGTAATTCAGAAGTAATGCCTGGAAAATATAGAACAGTGGGAGCATTCATTCTTGGGGTGTGGAGGGCACTGCTATACCCGTCTCTGTCACTCGGAGAGGAGTTTATGGAGCAGTCTCAACTGTGTCCCAGGCCCACCCGGCAGGGTCATGCCTGTCAGTGACTTCTCGGGAATTACGTCATGAATGGTGTCACTCACCCCCTTCAATGCCGTTCTTGTTTGTGAGGTGAATTGATCTCTGTCTCTGATGGCCTGACCCAAATTCTGATCCCCAGTGACCACCTTTTATCTAAAGGGCCAGGCCAGGCCACTTGTGTTCTCTAATTAACAGAAATGGAAACTGGGGCTGACCAGAGACTGCCCCCGTGGCTCATCTACATCTTATCAACTCTGGTGTGGTTCACCTACTTGTTTATCTGGCCACGACCTCTACCCTGGACAGGCCACAGGCTGAGGGCGAGGCAGCTGTCAGCCCTTGCCTTCTCTGATACTCCAGAGAGGCCGCACCCTCAGATTCTGTTTCCCTTCTGACTGGTGCCCCTTTACCTCCAGGTCTGTGAACCTGCTCTTCCTTGTCTCCTACTTTGCCTTATCTTGTCTCCTGATTCTGTGAACTTTTGGTCCATGCTTTCCCTGTGGCTCTTATTCTCCAGCCTGGCAGTTTGAGAAATAAATGCCTGTGTTATTGGCTGGAAGTGTGTGCAGCTTTGTTTGCATGACTGAAAGACTAGCTCCCTGCTCTCATGAAGGCTATGTTCTTTTTGGAGGGGAGAATAATACCTAGACAAGAGAATGTGAGATAGATTTAAATTCCAGAAAGAATAATGACACTGGGACATGTGGTTTTAAGAAAGTGTCCTTAGGCTGAGAAGGTCACAGAAGACCTTTCCCAGAAGGTGTCTTTTTAACACAAGTGACACCAGGGAGTCACTCTTGAGATTGGAGGAGGGAGTTCAAGGCAGAGCCTGTGTGTATGCCAGGCCTAAGGTGGGCATGTGCACTTCAGGACAGAGGCTGCTGCAGCTGAGCAGGGAGCAGTGTGGAAGGGGGTGGTGTCTGAGGAATGGGCCGCCCGTAGCAAGGTCTGCAGGCTGTGGGACTCCATGTGATGGAGGGAAACCAAGGTGAAGTGGATGTATGTTCTTGGGAGCAAGCCTGGTATGGCTTGCCCTTGTCTTATGCTGGCTTTGGTTCTACCTTGTTTGCACTATCACCTCCATGGCGGGGAGGTGCAGACAGGGAGATAAGGAGGAAGCACGTTCTTCCTGTTTCCTCAAGGATGTGGGGTATACATATATGGTAGGGTGGGAAGAACCAGGTAGGGTTTTGGGATCCTAGGTAGGGTTTTGGGTGAGTGCAGCTTTGGGCTTCAGGTAACTCTCATTCATTAGCCTGGGGGTGTCCTTTCTTAAGACATTAACACAACTTTGGTTTCTGCTTGGAACAGTGGGATGCCCCACTGTGACAGTGACCTGGCTGCTAAGGGGTTACAGTTAGCACTCTGAAAGGACTCTGAAAAGGGGTTACAGTTCTGGGTCACCTACGTTCAGACAACCATTTTCACAAGTGTTTCGTTCCACCTGTCCTATGAAAAAGAAGGAAAAACAAACACTTAACTTAGATTCATTAGAGATACAAGCCTATAAAGGATGTTTTAAAAAAGATACTTACTTTTTTTTCTTTTAGCCTCTGTTGCTACAAATGTAATCAATGACCTGTTTTTCTGAGGGTTTTCTGCCCTTAAGGGAATAAACTGTTCCTGGAATGAAGCTGGTAGGGGAAATAAAACTGGGCTGTTGGGTGTGTTTAAGGAAGCCTTGGTTACTCTGCAGTGATGTGACTGGTGTGATTAAAGAAAGGCTTTCTGCTTTAAAATGCTTGAAACCTAAAATAGTCCTCTTTGGGGCTTGGGACTTTTCCAGCAATCTGTGGTTATTGGTCCAGCCTCCTGTCCCAGCCGGGCCAAGTTCACACGCCCAGCAGGCGGGAAGTCTGTGGAAGACCTCAGGAATGATTTAGACAGGAGCATACCAGGATATGGGTCTCTGAGAGGAGCCAGAGGCTCATTCTGCTTTTCCCCACATCAACAAGACTTGTTCTTTCATGCCACACCGCTGCTGCTGCTGCTGCTTCTCAGGCCTGGTGTGAGGAGGGAATGCTCATTTCAGTGGCTTGGCTCTGAGGCACAGAATGTACTGACCCCCGAAGGTGGATTCCTCATCTGCCTGGTGCCTATAGTGCTTCCCTCTTGCCAACTGTGTCTTTGTGCTCTTTTTTTTGGCAGTACTGAATGCTCCAACGTCATGCTTCTCTGGCCAGCCTGTAGAACTGTCCACCTTGGCCCTGTAGTTGTCTTCTAGCACCAACTGGTGGGTGATGGCTAAAAACTTTCCCATCTCTGAACCTCTGATTTGCTTGTCCCTCCATCTGCTGCCTTGCTTCCCAATGGCACAGGTCTCACCTCCTCTTTGGTTCTTTTTCCAAAGCAGAGCCCAACTGCGCTGTCCTTCCTTCATTGAAGTAGGGCCCAACCCCTACTTCACGTTCATTCTCCACATCACTTAACATACCTGTCATCACATGTTTATTTTATTTATTATCTGTCTTCCCTGCTTAGAATGTAATCCCTAAAAAGCAGGGATTTTGTTTTGTTTTGTTTTTTGTTTTCCACTGTGGCCCAAGGCTTGGCACATGCCCGGTACATAGTAGGAGCCATGAGTGAATAGCTGCAGGCCTTCTCTCCCAGTACCCTGGCACTCTACCTGTGTGGTATAGTTGTAGCTGGGGCTAAGTTGAAAACCACAGTAATGTGTAGAGGGAAACAGAAAAAGGGAAGAGATTCCCTAAGGACTCTGCGTCCAGCAGGCTCTAAGTAGCTATTATGCATGATCCTGATGTGGGAACTGTTTATTTGTTCTGGAAGGCAGTGAGAGAGTGTTCTTATGTGGATATGCAAGGTCTCCATATGGGAGATGTCATCTTAGGCAAGTCACTGCTGTTTTAAAACCTGTTTCCTCTTCTGTGAAACAGGATGTAATACCACTTCCATTGTGCAATTGTAAGGATTGCGTGTGACAAAGCCTAACGCACTTAGATTAACAAACTGTGTTTGATACTATCAGTTACCCTATTCCTGGTCTGCATGTACCTGCATCGGTTACCACCCAATCAGAATTCTCCAAGTAGACCTGAAATTGTTTATTTGAGCATAGGGCTTAAGGAACTACTTTGTAGCTGCCTTAGTACTTACAGGGATCAGGCCCAACCAGACATAAGAAGAAAAGTTTTGCTCCAGAGAAAGGCAGACTTCCCACCACACTCTTAAACAAGGACAGGCAGCATTGTCTCCCAGAATCACCTGGGGCTGCTCCCACAGCACTGATACCACGCTTTGTGCCAGCTGGAACTTGCTCTGAACTCTAGACAGGTGCGCTCTGAGGTTCTATTGGTTGTGAGTGCGCAGGGCTAGAAGAGGCCTTGCCTGTTAAGTGTCCTTTATTGCCTGGAAGGTGTGGGTCCTGGAGTCGCGGTTGAGACCTTGACAAAATAGTCTCAAAAGCTTGAGTCCTCTCCCCCTCAAAAGGCTAACCTTGATTCCTATTCCATGCAGCTGACTAGGTGTTAGGAAAATTGAGAGGGCAGCTTAAGAACTCTATTCTGAATATTTGGTCCTGCAAAATGCTTGATATCATGAACAGGCCTAGATGTGATCTTTTCTCCACTTGTGCTATTTAGAAAGTTCCTTGAAATACCAGGCACACCCCCTGAAGCATTTCAGATAACATTTACTTCCAGGTACAAGTGAAGTCAAAGCTTGAATCCATACTCACAACTCAGTAGAGAAGGCCAGACAGTACTGCTGAGCATCTGAGCTGCTCTTTGGCTTTATGAAGACCTTTTGTGTCCTGGTTTGGCTGTGACAACTGCAGGCTGAGGGGTGAGTGTGTGCGTTTAGTGCAGGTGTTATCCACAGTGTGACTTGAATTCCAGTGACATAAGGAAATGTGGATCAATGACTCAGAGATTTCTAGACTTGGTGGTACAAGCCACTATATTGTATGTATTTCAAAATACATTGATATAAAATTGAGAACATATGAAATATAAAACCATGAAAAACCTTCCACTCTGCAGGCATTTGCCTGGGCTAGGCATGTTTTCTCTCCCAGTATAAAAGAAAAAATAGTGCATTTTCAGCTCAAGCAGCTAGCTATACGAAACACAATTTAAAAGTAGTCCAATACAAAATATGTTGTGAATAAAATACACAATGACAAAGATGATGACATTCCCATTTTTGTATCCTTACAAATAAAGAATAAAAAATAAAATACTCCTTACCCCCAAACTCAGATAAATTTTGATTTCCCTCCACTCCTTTTTATAACGAATAAGTGTGTACATGATTGTTTTCAGAAAATTGGAATATTTCATATACAGCCTTTAAAACTCATCTGTATTGTACTTTCTCAAGTCACTGGATATTTTTAATGGCCATACTCTTTCTTTTTCACCCATTCATTTAACAAATATTTATCAGTTCCTGGTAGTAATAACTAGTGTTGAGAAACAGATAACAAGACAGACTTGAAAACTCCGAAGTTTCCAATCTAGAGATTTGTTCCACCTTATGAAGAGATGGGTGTACTATAATTTAATCTTTTTATTGGGTATTTGGGGGAGATTCCAGGTCTTATCTGTAATAAATGACACTATTCTCTTTTGTAACTGACATCGCTTTGAATGTCCTTGTATATAATGAATGCACTGTATTTTGGTCATGACGATAGCTGTATAATCTTTCTATGGAAAGGTGACTTTAAAATTAATTTAAAAATATAGAACTGATGAAACCTGACAGTCCAGGCTGTCATTCGGAAGGAGAGATTGGGGTTAATTCTTTTTTTATTAGCACCTTCCTTTCTTATTAACACCCTGTCTTTGGTGGTTTCTCAGCACAGTGAAGGTGCTCTGTGGCTCACTGCCTCTGCGGGCAGCCGTGGTGAAGAGGGATTTGCATTAGGAGAAAGCACAGATGCAAATTATTTTTGGCTGTTCAGCTGTAAGTCCTTGCTCATTGTGCGGTGGTTCTGTGCCACTAAATCGTGGTGGCTGCATCATAAACATAGTTCTCCACTATGGCTGTGCCCAGAATCCTTGACATGTGGGTTTTGTAGTTCTGAGGATGGGTCTAGGAACTAGCCGCACAGGTGAGGCTGGTTGTGAGCAGGCTGCAGAACCACTGCTTTGGAAGTATGTTGCCAGGCAACGGGATGGGCCTAGAAGGACCACCTGGGCTCAGAGCACAGCTTTTCTTGACAAATCCTCAAATGTTGATTGACCTTATGATCTGGGCAATCAGGGCTCACTACCCAGTCTCACAAACTGTACCTCATATACCTATAAACTCTTTTTCCAGTGGTGCGATCCTCCTTGGTGCTAAGATCTCATCTCCATACATGACAGCTGGAGCGGAGAGTGTAGCTGGGTGTGGTATGTCTTTAGCTGTCCTTCTCCCAGGATGTGAAAGCATCTGCCAGTCACCCTCTCACTCCCAATGTCATGACTTCACGGGCACGTTTTACAGAAGTTGTCAGACCACCTCTTCCTAAGATTTGGTCCAGCTCTATCTCCCTTTATCTAAGAACTTCTGATATAACAGAAACCAAACCTTGCTTTCCCCAGAGGAATGTTCAAGTGTTTTCACCTACTTTGATCTCACCTTTATCATGAACACTTAGTTTTAGGAACACAGAATTGTGATGGTAATACTGGGATTAAATTTGTATCGGTACAACTTTGAAGCACATATAACACTTTAAAAACCTGTGAGTAATTGAAAATATTAATCCTGCTGAAGGTACATTTTACTGCTATAATAACTGTAAAACACAATGATAAATATAAAAATTTATATTAGAATTTGGAGGGATATTTTCACCCTCATTTATTAAGCTCCTTAGAAATTATTCTTGGTTATAAAGTCTTATTGGATAATTGGGTTATCATTAAGACTAAAAACAAACAGAAATATTGTATTTAAAATTACAATAAGGCTATTAATAGTTTTTACAGGTTTTTCTGCAACACACAAAGGTGAGGAATAATTTTATCACCTAGAAAGGTATAATTTATGAAAGGTATAATTTGTGGGATTACAAATTCAGTTCTACAGTTCATTTTTTTTTTTTTGGTTGGGTGGTTCATTCATTCATTTACATACTCACTTGTGTAACATGTACTAACTGAGCACTGTCATGCCAGACCCTGTGCTAGTTGGCAAGGATACAAAACTGGACTTGACATTATCTTTATTCTTGGTATTTTATTGATGGTATCTTTTATCTGATGTGGCACTGCTTTAAATAGTGACTCAAATAGTTGCCTGGGTTGAAAATGGACATTTTCCCCCTTTCCTATTGGGTGAGAAAATACGGTTGCCCAGGTAAAAATGCATGGGGAACCCAAGGTTTTTAGTGGTCTTAAAATCCACTTTCATTTTAAAGCAGGTGGTGTGGAAAGGCATATTCTTTTTTTGGTGTTGGAGTTGCTCGCAGAACAGTGGCATTAGTGAGTCTTGAGGGTGGTTGGGATATGATTTAACTCAAACACATGGCAAAGCCCCAAGGCTAATCCCTGAAAAGAGTATTCAGAAGCAGCAGATTAGATATGCTTGCTGGCCAGCAGATCCCTAGTGGTTCAGGGAAGATTGTAAATGTGGTAGGTAACAACAGCCTTAGGTTCTAGAACTAGACCTGGGTTTGAGCCCTGGGCCTGCATCACCTGGGGCAAGTTACTTAATTTATGTTGTGATTTACTTATCTGTGAAACTTGGCTGAGAACCACAGCTCATGTTCATGTTGTCCTTGTAGGAGTAATCCATGTAGAGTGCTGACGGTAGCTGGCAGAAATAGCTAAATAAATGGTGGTGGTGATGGTAGAATATTAGGAGCAGTAACAGTATTGGGGTGATAGATGTAATCAATATTCTTCTCAGTATCATGATTTCCCTTATTTATACCATGTCATACAGTTACAAAAGGTCAGTCTCCGGCAGGTGGGATCAATAAGAGGTAGTTGATCATACTTATTGGTGGACTGTATTTTAAGAATCAAGAAAGAACCTTAATGCTGCTGTAACAACTTAAAATCCTACCTAGGGTTTGTTGCACCAGTGACTGTTAGCAACAACTGTGTCAGGGACTCTGTCCAATTAATCTTGCCTTCTAACATCATTGCAGAAGGTTACCAGCCCTCCAGGGGCCGTCCGCATGGACTCCCTTCTGACCGTTCCCACAGGAAGCACGACCTCCCTCGTTATTCCTCCATCATATATGTGGCTATATCTCCAGTGCCTCCATGAATGGAAGTCGCACGTAATGCAGATTCAAGCGAGTTGCTTCTCACACTGCCATTCCCTGTCCCATAACTGCTCCATCAGAGTTCTCAATATCTGCACTAAAGGGAGGGGTTGGAGGGAAGGCAAGGCAAGGGTTGGAAAAAATGTGCCCAATTCAGTAGTTCTCTAGTGGGGGCAATTTTGCCCTTCAAGGAACATATTAGTGATGTCTGGAGACCTTTTTGGTTGTCACAGTTGGGGATATTGCTAATGTCATTTAGTGTCGAGAGACCTACAGTGCCCAGGACAGCCCTCCACAACAAAGAATTATCTGGCCCAAAGTATTGATGGTGATGAAGTTGAGAAACTGATGTAACCCAAAACTAGAGGAACAAAGTTTCTCTGTCTGGCTGACTGCAATTGCTGGTAATATTAATATCATTTTTTACAAGTGGACTCTTGCTGGCAGTACAGGATGCAGGCAAAGATGCTATAGTTGGGGGAGGCGGAGATCCTTTATCTGAGGAGTGGTTTCTTTATACTGAAGACAGCTGCCTCTCAGCTGTGCAGTTGCCCCCAGCTGCGAGGCGGCCTCTGGCAGTCTTCAGAACTCTGGAGAACCAGGCAACACTTGAGGGCAGCGCTGGTGACAGCTCCTGGCGTTTGTGCTATCTGATCATGTGCAAGGACAGCATGTGAGTCTTGCTGACCATGGGACTGTGGTGCCTGGTGGGGCGTGAGGCTCATGACCCTTTGGGTAAGGGGGTTAAGCTTTGTATCACCGTGGGATAGAGAGCTCTTTAGGAAGGGTGAGAGCATTTTCCAGAAGAAGACTTGTTTCACTTAAGTTTTTAATATAGTTTTAATTACTTACGAAAACGGAGACCCATACCCAGGTCCTTGGCATTTGGCCCCCGAGCACTGCTTATGGGCAGTACATGCAGAAGCAGGTGATAGGCATTTTACTGCCTGGCACCAGTGGGCCCCCTGGGGCTCAGGCTACAGGCAGAAGCCAGCAGTGATGGCGGTGGTAATGGTTCTCCTACCATGCCACCCCAGGCTACGGACCCTCTGATTCAGGGATGCAGAGAGGAGCATTGGGGGTGGGGAGGAGGACAGCCCACAGGGCCAGCTCCAGCGCTGTGGCTCCCTCCAGCTGCAGGCAGTAGAGAGGCCCGTGGATTTGGTGCCTGGATAGTAGAATGAACTGATCAGGTGTGAGCTATGAGCTGATTGGTAAATAGTCCAATCAGCCATAGGATTAGAAATGGTCCAATCAGACTTGTAGGTGGGGGACCCTGAGAGGATATAAGGCAGGGCGGGCGCCAGATTGGGACTCCTGCACTCTTTGAGCCCCACACTGACTCTTGGCCACTGGCCTCAGAAGGGAGACGCTTGGACTCATCGACTCTCACACTGACTTGGTTCCTGAGTGCCAAAGGAGAAAAAAGAACCACCCAGCAGCTGGCCTCTGAAGGAAGAAGGGAAGCCGAAAACTTCACAGGGAAGCCAAAGAGCTTCTGAGGCTGGGCCAGCTGCACTTATCTCTGGCCTGCCTCTGTCATCACCTGAATGGCCCACCAAAAGCCTTGGGCCTGGTGTCTCAAAGAGCTGTTTGTTATTGGAGTGGGCCACCAACTCACAGAGCTGTAATGCTAGTGACTGGGTGACCTGCACCCTGTGTCCATGTCACCTCTGAGAGCTGGAAATCGTCCAGCACCACCTCCTGGTACTGCTACCTCTGTTGCTCTCTGGTCCAGCATCCAGTGCTGTCCATCCACCCTCAGACTGTGGCTGGGGCTGCTGCAGCATCCTCTCAGCTGCCCCACCTGTGAGTGCCTCCAGCTGCGGTGAGTTGGTCCCAGTGTGCTGCTTGCTGGCTGCCGCGGTCTCCAGGCTCTCTTTGGTGGGAGGGCGCCATCTTGGATGAGCAGCCTTTTGTTTAGGACTATTTTTTTGACACTGTAGACACTCTCTGGAGGGAGTTGGCCAGCCACTTGTGGCCTTGAGAACTCCTGTTTCCCCTGTTTGTTAAATAAATCTCATTGTTATTCCCTGAGACTAAGTGGTCTTGCAATTGCTTATGGGTGAAAACCCAGACAGTGACCTGTCCTCAGTTGGTCACTGTCCTTTGAGGCTATAGCACTGCTAAAGCATGTTTCACTTACGTGCCAAGCAGTGTTTGAAAGATTCTATAAATATTAACTCATCAGCTCCTCATAACAACCTAAAGAAGTAGGTTTGTTCTTACCATTCCAATATAGAGAAGGAAACCTAGGAAGTTTGACTCCAAAGTCTGGTCCCTTAGTCATTATGCTGTGGATGAAAGGAACTCTTGATTATTTGTTTGCTTTGGCTCTTGACTTCTGGCTGGTCTTGGGTATTATGGAATGAGGCAGACCTAAGTCAAGTCTCCATTCTGATTTATCTCTGTACCTTATTTCTTGTCTCTAAACCTTGGTGTTCTCATTTGTAAAATGAAGTTATACTTATCTAATAGAAAATGTGATGACAGAATGGGATTTCTTACTGTGCATGTGGCATATAATAGGGATTCAGGAAACATTCGTTCCCTTCTGACTTCTTGTTATAATCATGTCTTTACCCTAATACTCTAATGTTGTACCCAATTTGTCATACTACCTGTAGGTAAGATAATACATTGAAGGGCAAAAATCAGACTTTACAGGGTATTTCTTAGAATAATTGAGTAAAAATATTGCTATAGATCTTTACATTGTGAAGAAGACTGATGTTTGGTATTGGGGAGGATGAGATTATATTACGCCAAGCACATGGAACTATGCTTTCAGGATAAAGATGTGGGTTTTGTTTCTGTTTATTGTTTTTAGTGAGCTCTACTAATGCTGTCTGTAAACCAATAAGAACACACATTTCCATGTTAATTATACATCTGTTCTGATGAGTTCCTCAACCTGGCAAAATAGGGATGCCCGAGTGCCTCTTGACTGAGGTTGTTGGTGCTCTCGGGCAGGTGAGCTGATCAGGCTTTTTCTTCCTGGTCAGGTTAGAGCACCTGCTCAGAACAAGTTCTGTTCCCCGCAGAATGGAAGGTGGCTTTTTCCATTTATCTCCCTTCAGAACTTTCCATTTATCTCCCTTCAGAACTTTCTACCTCCTGCCACTCCTACTCTGCACTTCTCCCCAACCCAGTTCAAAAGTAAGTCTGGATTCTAATCATGGGAATGGCTATCCTGTCATCCTTCAGTCTTTCTCACATGTACAAATCAGTATATCTTTCTTTGACTATGAAATTTCAGTGGCAAGGGGCTAACTTCATTTATTTTATGTATATGTAACACCTTGTATACAAACATAGTAAATACTCATGTATGCATAAGGATAATGTGTCTGATTTGTGCAGAGGAAGTACATTATTCTTTAATCCAAAGCATGAGATGTATAAGAAAGAAAATCCTCTTAAATGAAAACACCATGAGAAATATCCCTCAGCAGAACATGCCTGGCACAAAGTAGATATTTAATAAACATTTCTTGAAAAAATGATTCTGATCTTTAAGTATTTTTCTCCCTCTGGTAAGAGTTAATTTTGAGTTATGCAGCATGCCTGGAAATCTGGACCTGTAGCTTTTATTATGACCATTCGTAACCAACAGAAAGACTTTGCAGAAAACTGGTACATGCTAGAGTACACAGCACTGAAAACGACAATGAACTTTATCCAGAAGCTACTTGAGGACCTTGCTGCACTTTGGATTGTCATTCTATGCATCAGTAACCATCATGCTTTTAGGGGGGAAGAATTTCTTAGAATGGTTTGTAAAATACTAAATAACAAGGGGCTTTCACTGTCAACCTAGTAGCTGGAAATAATTTTATACCATTTATTGCAAAACTTGCAGAAGAGATTGATTGCACTCTCTGGACCATTTGTAGATGGTCATCTTTTAGATGTGGTTCATTACGACGGGTCATTGAGCACTTTTTTTGTGTGTTTTGTGGTGGGAGGGGCAGGTAGACGAGCATGACAGACAAATATGCAGGGCCTGAAGAATTTTTATAAAACATGCTTTTTTTTTTAAACAGATCTGAAGAAAACTCTTGCTGTGTTGTTGGATAATATTTTGCAGCGCATTGGCAAGTTAGAATCGAAGGTGGACAATCTCGTAATCAATGGCACGGGAACAAACTCAACCAACTCTACCACAGCTGTCCCCAGCTTGGTAGCACTTGAGAAAATTAATGTGGCAGGTAAGAATGGCAAATCTCTGTTCTGATACGGAGACCAATTACTTTCAACTAGGAAATTACTGTTCTGAGAGAAATCCTATAAACTTATAGGGCCTTTGTAAAGCTAAGTTTAAATTTCTTTTTGCGTAACAGATGTTAAAATGCTTTTACAGTCTCTCATTATGATGTGGTTTCTGTGACATATTTCACATAACAAGCTCCTGGAATTTGCTGTTAATGAGAAGATTCATAGCATGGACAAATGAAATACAGAGGTTATCTGGGAAGCTCATGTTTAGAGTTCCTTCCTCCTCCCCATTTCATCACATAGTTTCAAAAGTCTGTTACATATGGTAGATTTTCTCTTTCCTTTTGTTAAAGAAGAACTCCCATTGTAGAAAATGCCTTCTGTGAGTCTCTGGAGAAATGAAAATTCTGGACACATAGGAAATAAATGGCTCCTGACTGACCTTGACATGGTCCTGTAGCCACTCATGGATCCCACTGTGGTGTTCCCACTTGCATGCATTTTGTCTGGCCCCTTCTTAAATCTGGAATCTTGGGTAAGAGAAGAGAAATGGATTCAAAACAAAACTCAAATCATACGCAACATGTAATTTTCACAACTTAAATTGGATATGCTGTCGAAGTGCCCTCAACTTGGCCTCTGGGTCTGTGTGGTTGAGCCAGGGCTTGCACTTGTTAAGGTGACCACTGTCGTTTCCTAGCACCCCAGACAAAGTGAGGAGCTAGAGGATTAGGATTTGGTGTTTTGGTTGAATGGTTATGAATAAAGCTGTGTTGACTCCTGGTGGGTGGTATCCAAACTCTACCTAATGGATCAAATAAGTGGCTGGTTTACTTTTGAACTTATAAAAATCTAGTTGAGTATACTTTTATCTTCTTTCCTTTCTTATAAAAACTCATAGGCCTCAGTGGGAGAGATTCTTTTCCTTTCCCACCTTCCAGTGTCAAAACATTTAATTGTTTCATATTATTCAAGCTTCTCTATTACCTTATGTTCTTTGCCCTTTAGCAAGTTTTAAACTGCAAAATGTATTTCTAATAATCCAAAGTATCCAGCCAAACAAAGGTATTAAAAATAACTTTTAATTACAACAGAGGCAGTGTCATCTGGGCCATAAATCCTGTCTTCCCTGCAGTTTCCAACAGCTTCTGTAATTAGACAAGAAAACCTCCCACTGTGTTGAGCTGCTTTTTAATAAATGGAACCCATGCCTCTCCAGTCTCCACTCCTCCACCCCCGTCCCCAGTAGGAAATGCTGTTGAAAAGGTCCTGATTTCATGGCAGTTCTGCATTATCTCGGTTCTGGAGTTGGGGTGGGGTCTTATGCCTCCAACTTGGCTACCTCCCATTGCCTCTGTCCTGTGGGCCCATGTCAGCTCTCCCCGTCTTTGCCTTCCCTGATAAGGAGTCTTGCTGCCTGTGGATGTCCTATGTGTGTGCCTGGCTCACAGTGAGACTTTGCCACCCAGGCTGCACTATTGTGGGTAGACTTCTGTGGGGGAGTTAGTGCTTACTTCTTTCAAACTGCATCCCAGACTCCCTGCCGTGTACTGAACTAGTTTACTGACTTAACCAATATCTGTTGAGCACATTCTCAAAGCCACTGGCTATGAGTAGGGCTTCATTAGCTGTGCCAGTGGTACTGTGTGTTTAGTATTTAAAGATTTAAAGTATTTTTTTTTCCTGTGAAAATGTAGCAACTTTAATTACCCCTTTAATATAATTAGCTTCATTCTCACTCCTTTGCACCTTTTGTGTGTGTGAGATACATTCTCTACCTTCAGGGTATTTACTGGCCAATTAGGAAAATAGTACACATGTGTAAAATAGCACAAACTGTGGGTTGTATGAGGGAATAGTTGTGGAAGACTTGTTTCAAAAGGTAAACTTCGAAGGATTTGAAGGATTGAGGCATAGGGACCTCATGGAAGAGAGAAAGTTCAGAAGTAGATTGTGACCCAGAAAAAACTTGGAAGGAAGGAGAGAAAATTAGCATCTAGTAACTATCCTGACCTTTGGGGGCACATGATTTTACTTAATATTCTCAGTATCTCTGAGAAGTAAATAGTTTCACAGGTTTTACTGAGCTTAAGTAGTATTTACTACTAGAATCCCTTGAGCTCAGTTTAAGATCTCGTCACACCGTGTGGAGAAGAGATTGTGAGAATCTGTCCTGTCTTTCTTGCTGCCGTTTATAGATCATCGCAAATGGATGAATCTGGAAAAATGTGCAACTGCTTTTGTAGGGGTTCCTAGAGAGCTGATGGTTTCCTGGATGTTTAATAATCTGTCTATTAAGGAAGTTCTCTGTCTGAGGGCCTGTTCTTTTCACTGAGCTGTGTAAAAAAGATTAAGCTTATCCCTGTGTCTGTGTGTGAATGTGCATTCGTTCCGTAGACATTATATTGGCCACAGTTGGTAAAGATGGGAAACATAGCTCATCAATTAACCAGTGCATGTATTTAAACTTTTTGCCATGTTTAAATTAGGGTCCTAAAGAAGTTCTTGTCCTCAGGAAGAACGAGAACATTAGTTCACAGTCCTTGTCCCTCAGCAACCTCTCATTGCTTTTTTGTCCTCCCTCCAAGCCATGGCCTTGTTGGCAGTCCTCACACCCTTGGGTCCTAACAGGAAAGAATCTTGAGCTGTGAGAGAGTTTGTTGTTATAGGATTCCAGTCCTACTTGAATGAAGTTTTTCTTTCTCCATTAAGACATGTGGTAATTGCTCAGAAATGTTCTCCCTGGTGTGTCTTTACTGCTTACTCTGGTGTCTTATTGCTCACTGATGTTTCTGATTGCTTACTGTTGTGTCTTATTGCTTGCTGATGTATCTACTGGTTGGCTATAAACTCCCTCTAAATTGGATACAAAAGCAGTTGAAGAAGTGTTCCCTAATTTTATTTTATTTGTAGGGACAACTTTGTGTGTGTGTGTGTGTGTGTGTGTGTGTGTGTGTGTGTGTGTGTGTGTGTGTACGTGCATGTGTATATGTCCCCTTTCCTTCCTATGTTAGCCATGTTCTTTGTAGTTTTTATCTGTAATGGCTTTTCTCCCCAAATTTCTCACTCTTGGGCTCTTTTATTATGCGAGAGTGAATGTTCCTCTAGAGAAATTTAGCTGGAAATGAACTTTATTAAAGTCAAGAATCAGATTGGCCTGCATTTTTTGAGTTTTGTGTATCTTGTTGAAGAGGAAGGTGAATCAAAGAAATGAAACACTGGATTTTTAAAAATCCATGCCCTTTAATGAATCAGAGTAAAATCATTTCTCCAGGCTCACTCCCTAAAAGGACTTGAATGCCCCCTTGTAAAAAATTACTTTCAGAATGACGCTTTGGTTTTTGGAAAAAACAATTCTTTGCTCTGCTCTGTGGATGTTAGATTGTGAGGTAGAGCAAATAGGATTGGGTATTTAGTCCTTTGCCAGGTACTAATATGGAGGAAAGGTAAAAAGTATAGGTAGGCATAATTAAAAGACTTCCTGTCTGTGGACTGACAGAGTCCAGAACCCTTGGTTTGTCCATGGATTCTTGTACAGAGCCTGCACCTGTTGATGGCGCTCCATGAGTCCTGCCCATCTGGATTGCATTATGCTGACGGGACAGCATTTGTTTTCAGTGCTAAAAGAGTTTCTCCTGATAGTTCCTCTTCTCCATTTCTGTTTATGAGGATTTGCTAGGAAGTGGGACTTGGTATCTCATTTCTTTCTCTCAGACAGCAGCAGCACCAACTAAGCAGAAGTCTGTTTTTGTTGGTCCTGAGCGAGCTTCTCACAGATTCTACACTGTGAGGTCTTCGTGGAATGGGATGGCTCATTTTAGATTGTAACATTTTACAGGATGGGGCCATGGCTCAGCTCTCTGTCGGGGAGGGAGAGAGGATGTGTGTACATTTACTTATACTCTCAAGAATCAGTTGTTGTTTCAATACAGCTAAATAACTGGTCAGCATTGCTGGTTTGCTAAAAGCTATAAGGTAATCACCATATCCCTCTTGTGTTAGGACCACTTACAATTTCAAGGGCGATTGGAAAACGAAATCACAAAATCTAAGTTGAAGAACAACTTGAATGGTTGTTGTCTGATATTAGTCCAAATTGAAAGTTGGCAGCCCTACGTTTCCCTAACATCAGTTGCACAGGCAACATGTTCTAGTGTTTGGGGTTGAAGTGCAATGTATTTGAACTAGGAGGCTGTTTTTAATAAAAGGAACCATAATTATTATTCTTACCATTTGAAAATTGAAAAGGAGAAATGTCCCTGCTGAGTTCCAGGGTTTGTGTTTGGAAGTGTAATTTTCTCCCCTTTGTGCTACTAATGGACCTTGAAATTAAGTTGCACCTGTACTGTTTTCCTTGTTTGTGTACCTGTGTTATCAGTTATTTTGGAGGAGCACCTGAGGTGTCCCAGCCCCATCCCCCAAGCAGTGGCTCAGCAGGTGGCTCTCTCAGGATCTGCCTTTGACCAGTCAGTGCACCTCAGTCACTGACACCCCAGATGCTGCTGAGAAGCAGCAGAAAGATGAGATTGCAGAGTGCTGTTTTATTAGTTGCAGCAAGAAACATGGTTCCTCCCACCTACCTGTGCCTTTCTCTGTCATTCTCTGCATGGGCAGCAATAAATATTTGGCTACTTCATCCCCAAACTACATTTGAACCCCCAAACAAAGAAATAGTTCTTTTAATATCTTTACAGAGAAATGTGTGTCATTGTGTGGTTTCTCACTTTTTGTGGGCAAGGGTATTTTGATTTTTCTCATGAAGAAGGAGGGATGCAAGAAGAAGAGAAAGAAAAGTATAGTTCAAGAGAAATGACACTGGTCTGTGAGCCTAGGTGTTTATAGCACCAATTCTGAACTGCAAGCGATTTTATCTCCCAGGAAACACATGGCTGTATCTGGACATCTCTTAGGTTCACAACTGGCTGCTATTGACATATAGTAGGCAGAGGCCAGGGATGCTGTTAAACATCCTAAGGTACACAGGTCAGGCTCCACATCTAACCACAAATGTCAGCTGATGTCCAAAAGCCCTGGTATACAAAGTATTTTCAATCCTGGTATTCCCATTTATGACCAGTGCAGAAAGAAGACACTGAAGTTTCCTGCTTGGTCAGCTGAAACCTAAAGTCTCCTCTCTTCCTATCAAGACTGCTTGCAAGCCCTTTCCCCTACCACCACTCTTAATCTTTCAACTGGTTTTAGAAACCTCTAAGAAAGTGATTTTGTAAACTCCCAGAAGACTTTTTTTGGGATCCTGACCTTAAAAAACTCCTTTGGGGCCTCCCTGGTGGCGCAGCCGTTAAGTGCTGCGCTGTGGAGCTGTCGGCAGCGCGATGCGAGTTCGACCCCCAGCCTGGGAGAATCCTTCTCCTGCCTCGCCCGCTGCTCCCCTCAGCAGTGTATTTCTGATCTGCCTGTTCTGCTCCCCACTCTGTCTCTGGTGAACCCTCTTGCCGCCCCACGCCTCTGGCCTGTACCCCAGCTTGTATGTATAAATAAATAAATCTTTAAAAAAAAAAAAAAAGAAACTCCTTCCCTGGCCCCAAACCAGTAATTTTTGGCAATCTGAATTTTACTCCTGCTTATATAGAAGGTAATTATTTCTTCTTATAAAGAGCCACTAATTCAGAATAATGATGGCAAAGTAGTAGATTTAAATTACAAGTCTGTTTTAGAAGATATTCTGTTTTATTAATTTTAAGCAGAGTATATAATTATTAAGATATGAGAGTAAATTAAATAACTTAAATAAAATAAGACAGGTTCTCAAAGATCTTTTATACAACATGTAATACCCTACACAGCTTGTTTGGAGAAATACAAGTGGGGGTGAGTCTGGAAAGGTAGTTTGGGGCATTTCCAAAGGGTTTTCAATTTAGAACTAAGGAGTTTCTGTTTTGCTATAGGCAGTGGCAGCTGAAGGAATTTTAAAGCAGAATGTTAGATGAGATCTCTGTTTTCAGAAAATAATAATTGATTCCATGGAAGTAGAATGCTTTGAAGGGTGTCAGGCCATGAGCCAGGTGTCTCAGATGGGAGAAGGCCTGAAACTGGATTTGTGCATGGAGCCCAAGAGAAGGGAAAGATCTGAAGCCAAGGTGAAGGTGGAGGGTGATAGGACAGGAGGATGATGGAGAGAGTAGGATGGGTGCTATCATAATATTGGCAAAGATGTAGCTTCAAGGATGCCTACGTGATGGGTGCAACATTGTGTGAATAAGCCAGCAAGGAGACAGGACTTTGTGAAGATAGTAGCTGTGCATATATGTGGATTAAGGGAGTGCAATTTCTTGACCATGAGCCAATTGTTGAGGAATATCAGTTTAAAGCAATTGGAATATTGGTTCTAATGCTCAGGACATAAAGGGCAATGACAGATCTCGTTTGCGAAGCTGCCCCAGTCTAAATCGGAGCACCTCCACTTCATACCTGTGTGGACTTAGCCATGTTCCTTAGCCTTTCTCAGGCTCGGTTTCCTCATCTGTAAAATTGGGGAACTAATAGTAGTGAATTTTATGGAGTTGTGAGGACTTAAGCGAGATCAGTATTGAGAAGCATGTCTGGTACACAAAGCACTGTGTGAACATTTGTTCACTGTGGTTTAAGATATAACTTGATATAAGAATGAAAATTGCACTGACTAGTTGCTAGATTATTACCACTGATGATGTCAATGACAAATATTTCTATAGTGCTTACAGGCTAGAAAGTATTTTTATTATATATTTATTGAGCACATTAAATTTGAAATTGTTCCCAAGTTGACCTTTTTGTCAATACTTAGCGGCTCTCACTGTCAGTACTTATAGATAGAGCAGGAAATCCACCTATTTGTCAGTAATGTCTTGGTTGTGAGAGGCAAAAAACCTTAAACTAAAAGTGAAGTTGGGACCCATGGAATTGGAAAGTTCCAAAGATGTTGCTGAGCTCGGTCTGCTGAATTCAGACCTGGGAACCATCTTCACAAAGCACAGCTGTGCTGGCTTCCTTCTTAGGCCATCTGCATGTGTTGGTGGCAGAAATGGCCCCAGGAGGCACTAAGTTTCTGGCAGCTCTCCTGGGGAAGATGCTGATGGACCTGGCTTGCGACTGAGCCTGTCCATGATCTAGTCACAGTGCTCAGGGGCGTCCTGACTGGAGATTGCATGGAAGAAGGGCTGGGGGAGATTTTAGGTAAGCAGTTAGGTGGGTATGACTGCCAAAGTCCCTTGTCACAGTATGGTTTGGATATGCGGAGTCAACTTAAGCCAGATTCAAAACTTTCAGAAGTTTTTTTCTTGGTCAGATGGCAAAGCTTCTGGAATGCTAACCTTTCTTCTGCCTCCATTTTACGTGCTGCTGTGTCTGAGCGCACCACAGCCCTGCCAGGAACTAGCCTCACCCACAGCATGCTATTCCTTTATGCCTTACTTCATTTACATGCTTTTGTCCTTACCCTCGAAAACAGTCCCATTTTTCTGGTTAATTCATCATTTTCAAGATTCATCTGAAGTACTATCTCCCCTATGAAGGCTTTCTGGAATCCCTTCCCATATCAGAGACCTCTGGTACCCTTGCTCTGTGTTCCCACAACTGTTGAGATTCTTGACGCTGTCCATGCTTTGTCTCCTCAACCAGGCTCTATCTATACTCTGACAGCATGGACAAAATATCCTGCACTGAAGAAAACAAACAAACAAAAACACTCCAAGACCCAGTTGCCAGCTAGGAGCCTGGCAAATAGCAGACTTTCAGAAAGTGTCCAACTGAATGCACTCCTTGGCGCTCCTAAAAACATCAGATTAGCCACTGTTCATGTCATGATGGTGAGACCACACTTTCATTTCTAGATCACTGTGTCCAAAGCAGACGCCTGCTTTGGCAGATTTCTGAATACTTCTGAAATTCCTGAAAGCACCTGGAAAGTTGATTACTGTATTGATCAGGAAGATGGTGCTTTTGCTTTATAAAAACTATCTTTCCATAATAAGGTATTGTTGTAATTTGTTAGTGGTCAGGTATAAAAACGTAAATAGGATTTTAAAAAATTGACTAGCTTTTGCAGAAAAGAGTAGAACCCACCAGTCTTACATTGTACTCATTACTGACTCTTCAAAGAATGCATTGCATGCCTTTTTCATTTCAGAGAGAGAGAGAATGTGTTCTATGGAACCTGCTGTTCCTCCCCAGTGTTTTGAGGGAGAAGAGCAGGAAGAACAGCTGCCTAAGGAACTTGCGCTGTGGGACTGGCTTTGGGAACTTGTACAGGCTTTTCTGTTGTTGATAAAAATGCCTTTGTGCAGGGTTATTCTGTGGATCGCAGACAGGACATACTGAAATTAGACTTGTTTGTTTTAATCTGAAGGCGACAGATCCCACTTGCTCTAATTTGGCTTAATGAGGTATGTGTATACAGTTGTGTTATCAGCTTACATATGGTATTGATTCAGTAGACATTGCACAGCTACAGCATTGCATATGCTTTCCCGCACGCAACACTCCCTTGTCTTTGCCATTTTCTCCTTTACCTATTTTTATGGACACATATTCAATAGACTAATTCTGAAGACTGAGATGAAAATGTTTGGGAAAATTGAACAATTACGATTCTTTTTGATGGAGGCAGGAGTTTGTGTCTGTGTGCTGTTGAAGAGGGTTTTTAGGTTTAGAGTCTTAAGGAGTTTTGAGGGATTCTCTCTTAAGCTGTGCTTTTGGCTCTGCATACCCACAGCTTCTAAATTTAGGCAGCCTAAATGAAAATCAGTTGCTAGCTTTTGTTGGTTTTTTTCCCTTCTCACAGTATATCAGAAAACAACCTAAAGAATATGCAGTGAAGGTCATCTGAAATTCCTTGGGGAGTCTAAAAATGAATAAAAGGGATATTCAATTAGATAGCTGAGAGAGCTGAACTGCCCTTCACTTACAAATAGCAGCTGCCCCCCACCTCCAGCTACATTCCTCCTTTCCCTTTGGACATGGAGCAAGTCTTACCTGCATGATCTTAACTGCATGATTGCAGCCTCCGGGTCTATTTATGCCAAACTGAGGGCCTGTAGCTCATGCAGAGCCAGCAGAGGGACCGCATGTCTGGGTTTGACAGAGGCTTTAAACTGTGTTTTGTCAGATTTTCCCAACCTCACTATTGACTAGTTTAAGCTGCCTTGAAGTTTCGTGCTGGTGAATTTTTGGGTGAACAAAACTTTCTCTTTGGTACAGCTGGACATGAGCTCTTGAAGCAGTCATTACAGAAGAGCCACAATAAGAACTAGGTAAGGGATTTGTGCTGATGCTTACCCCTGCAGTGGGGCACTGATTGAATAGCAGCCAAAGCATGTGGTTTACTGACTCGGGAGCCTCACCACGTGGGTTCAAATCCCAGCTCTGCCTCCTCTTAGCCACATATCCTCAGATAAACCCAGTTTCCCCATCTAGAAAAGGGGGATAAATACCTGTGCCATGTTATTGTTGTGATAATTAAGAGTTAATATATGGAAAACACTCAAAACTAGGCATGGAATAAGAGGTTGGTGAGTTTTTGCCATGGGGATGTGAACTTATTTAAGAATCTGACTTAAGGACTTACGGGTCGGGCCTCTTGCAGGTGGTCACCCAGTCCTGATGGTATATTTTATAGAGGGAGTTGGACCTGGGAAAAGGAATTTCTGGAACCTGCTTAGCACTCACAGGCTAGACTTGATCTTTGGCATCAGACAATCTTGAACAGAATTCCTGGCCCCCTTTTCTACTCACTTTACTCATTGACGCTTTATTGACCTTTACAAGTGTTCGCATCATATTCTGTACAGAGAGAGAGGGTGGCACCAACACTCTTTGTGCCCATTTGGACGTGGTGGAATAGTGCAATAGGGAGCTTGGCACAGCATCGTATCCCCACTTACCATGGACCGGATGTTCTAGGATTGATCTCTTTTTAGAAGGGAGAGGTGACAAATATAACCAAACTGACATATCTTTTATCCAGGCCACGCTGGCTGGATGGTGCCAGGCTCTGGATCTGGCAGTGGAAATGTAGTGAGGTAGGAAGCAAAGGCTCCTGTTGTGAGTTTAGGGCACGCTGTGAACTGGAGAAGAAAGAAGTGTGGGAGATTGTCACCACATCTTTCTTGATCCTCAACTTAGAAACGCTTTCATACTAGTTCAAGAGGACCTGCTGACATTGACTGACCTTTTGACCATGGAGGTAATCCTCAAACTCTTTAGCGATCTGGGGATGGGAATAGAAATGACCTATGGGAATTCGGACATAAATTGTTTCCCATGTCACTCAGCACAAGGTGTACAGCTCTGTCACAGCAAACTCAGTCTGGAAACTGAGCCTGACCCCTCACTGTACCATCTCATTCCCAGGTAGGGAGGGAATTTCTGTGCAATAGAACTCAACTCTCAAGGGACGATAGTCATTAACCTGTCTAAACTTTATGCTAATAGAATTTTCTTGATAATTGCTGTGTGGTTAATATGAGTGGTACAAGTTATAGCAAGATTAGTAGAAGAACAGAGTAAATATTTAAGACTTTATTTCAGGGTACAGTTAGATTGGGGTAAACAGGTTATTAAAAGCTGCATGTGCCAGTGCCTGACACTGCAATACAATGTACCACTTGGCTGAAGCTCCAGTGGTGTCTCTTCAGTGATTCTCTTGATCCTGGCCACGGGAGGCTCTGTTCTCTCCTTGCATTTCTGACCTCTTTAACACAGAGTAAAGTGGGAAAGAGAAATGGTTTGGGGGTCCTCCCTGGTGGCTGATACTTCACTCACTAAGAGGTTAAAGTCTCAGCACTGTCAAGCTATCGACTGCCACTGTGGCAGGAACTTATCTACATGGTGCAGCAGACCTCTCTCACCTGCTGCTCCCCTCAGCAGAGTATTTCAGTCAATCTGCCTGTTCTGCCTCCTACTCTGTCTCTGGTGGATCCTCTCACCACACCTGCCTCTAGCCCCGCACCTCTGGACTAGACCCCAGTTCTTGTATGCATAAATAAATAAAATAAATCTTTTTTTAAAAAATGGCTGGGCTGTGAGGATTAAGAAGGTGGCACTTGGCCCCTGGCTCTGACACATGGGAAGGACCATGGTTCCCTGAAGTCAGAGGGCTATGGGTAGGAGCTGAGCTGGCCAGGAAAGCTGGATATTAGTACCTGCCTGTGTCCGGGTGGACTGACCTGTCATCTGAGGGTGCTAGGAGAGTCATTTAAATGAAATTTCATGCTTCCAGACGACCAGTGACCAAAACAGCCATAATCACTGTCTTTGAGTTTATGTAATAATAGGGTAATATTTTGAAAAGGGTAGACTTTATAAGCAGAGCCTTTCTTCTGTATTATAAATAAAGAGATAAAATTTTACTGCCATAAATTTGGAAATTGCATCTAAGCAAAGGAAAAAAAAAGATAAAAATATAAAGTAGCTGTTGTTCTACCACCCAGTGATTGTCTTGGTTTGTTCCCAGGGAGACTGCATGCGTCTTTTCTGTACTAGACACTTTGTAGGCCCAGGAGATGGAGGGATGAGCAAAACCAAGTCTCTTCTTTCACGAAGTTACATTCCTGCAGTGAGGGCAGATAATCGGCAAATACACAAATGAGTACTCTGCCCGGTGGTGATAAAGGCTGTGGAGAATAATAAAGCAGGGTGAGGAGACAGCAGGAAAGGAAGTGCTGTCTCATTGTAGGGCAGGTAGTCAGGGAAAAACACTTTAAAAATTGATGCTGCGCATAAGGGAGCATCAAGGAGGCTCTTGTGCAGAGAAATCACAGATATGTTCTTCCTGGGTGTGTTCAAGGAACACTACTGGGCGCTTTAGTCTTACTACAGAAGATGACTTATTAAAACCAAACTTTTACTACTGGGTGGTATCATTTGTGATTGGTGCTTCTGCTCAGCTCAGACTGGTTATGGAGAGCATGGTATTGGACCACATGGCTGGATGCTGATGCATTAATGTGGTAAGGCCTGTGGTGATGCCTCAAGGCAGCAGCCAAGAATTCAGCCCCATAGTCAGGCTGTGGGGGTTTGAATCCTGGGGCTCAAATATATCGCCTGTCTCTACTTAGATTTATAAACATCATTGAGGGATGGAGTGTTGTTTATGCAGAAACCGTTCTCAGGTCTGGGGATGTTGCTATGTAACCTTGTCTCTTAGGGAGACCATTGTAAAATTGCCATTGGTCCTACCCAGTATTTGTGAGATCTGACCTAGATTGTGTCCTTGCTTTTTTTTTTATTTTAGATTTATTTATTTATGCATACAAGCTAGGGTACAGACTAGAGGTGTAGGGAGGAAAGAGGGTTCACCAGAGACAGAGTGGGGAGCAGAACAGACAGATCAACGGAAACACGCTGCTGAAGGGAGCAGTGGGCAAGGCAGGAGATGTCTACCATTCAATGTGGGAATCTCCCCGACTGGGGGTTGAACTCACATCACCGCTGACAGCTCCACAGCACAGCGCCTAACCGCTGCGCCACCAGAGAGGCCTGCCTGTGTCCTTGCTTTTCATTTAATTATTCCTGAAAGCTGATACTTTGCTAACTAAGCATTACAGTATGTCCAAGATAGAGATTTTTCACAGGTTCAATCCTGTCTTCTGCTCCCCTAACTCATGGGGCGAAGGTCTGGCTCTGCCTCCCAGTCTCTGCAAAATCCCTTCTATGGGTGACCTTCAGTCTCTGCCTTCTCTGTTCTTGGTCTCAAAGGGCAGAATTGCACAAGTTCCCTCTGTGCTGGGTTTTCTCTGTGTGATATCAAGGTTGCAAAGATGTAGACATTTATGAGGGAAGGTTTCTCAGAACGATGTGACTGGCTGGTGGTTGACTAGTTGGCCACAGTTGCAAGGTATCAGCCTTAGGAACTGTGAGCTGTGGTGAAGGAGTATAGGACTAGGACTTGAAAGTCTGGATTCTAGATCTGCTGCTGTCAGAACTGAGTGAAATCTTTGGCAGATCAATCATTTTCCTGTTTCTTCTTTTATAACTAGATTTTCATGGACTTTTATAAGTGAAAGAAATTTGGATAGTCTAACCTCCTCAATTCAGGGACCGCAGCCTTCCCAAGTTATCTGTGGTGGGTGATCTTCCAGGCTTATCTGAACAATGTTTGAGATTACATCACTTCTGTGGACCACTTTCACGTCATAGTCTATAATGGGTCCACGGACTATGGCCCACAGGCCACATCTGACCCACGTTCTGCTTTTGTAAATAATGTTTTAGCACATAGTCTTGCCCACTAGCTTCATTCTTTTCTATCAGGGCTTTCCTGATAAAAATGCAGAATTGAGAAGTTGTGGCAGAAACCATTTGGTCCACAAAGCTGAAGTTAGTTACTCTTTGGCTCTTTACAGAAGAAATTGCCGATCCTTGATCTAAATGAATGGTGCCCCTTGGGGTACAGTGCACAACCTGGGACCCCAGGTGCTGGAGACCTGCTAAGGCTCAACCACTGAAAAAGAGAACATCTGAATGTGGGGGAGTTCTAATTGGGTATTTTTGCTTGCTGATCTTGGCTTCACCTTCTCAGAGCAGTTCTTAGTCTTTGGAGACATGGGTCACATATCTGCAGAGAATTCCTTTTTCAGACAGCACATCCTCACCATCCTTAGGCCTGTCACTAGGTCACTCCTGATGTAGGGTCTTCATTCTTTGTCCCTCTGGACGGCCTCCTGAGAAAGTCCCATTTGTCAGGACTTTACTTAGGTAGGATGCCACAGCTGGAGCCAGGGCTTCAGAAAATGAGTCATCAGAGCTTAGAGGCCAGGCCCTGGATTTCTCTTGCTTAATATACCTGCATGCACAGCAGCTCCAAGTCACAGACTAAACCTTCTGGTCTTCTGCATAGACTTGTTAAGACAGTTTTTTTCCCACCCCCACTTGTCTTTTACTCCCCTGAAGTTCATGCTTTATTGATATTCCCAGAGTGGGAGGTTTTACTTTAATCCCCAACCACTATTACTTTGCTTATTTTCTAGCTCTTTAAATATTGCATTGATTTTTAGGTAGGTTTTTATTGCCTTCTGAATTACTAGTGTTTTCTTCTAGATGCATCATCAGTATTCCCATTTTGATTTTCAGTCAGTGCGTTGAAGGGAAGAGACATGGTGATCTAGCGTGAGAGAAGCTTCTGGGTTCACACGGAAGGTTGCCCAACATTATTTTAGTAGAGTTGCTCAACCAGGCACAAGTAAAAATAGTCTGTCACTTCCCATTCTTACCTGCAAGGTTGTTATTGAGGGACTAAAGTCAAGATGTCAGGTAATAGAACATTTTACCTTTCTTCTGTCTCCTGGGCACCTGTTTAAAGGGAGAGGGAGGAAATCGTGGGTAATGTTAGTTTAATTAGTACCTTAAGTACACATAAGCCATCTGTTTAGTAACTTACTCTAGAATTTTTATCAAAAAAGTGAACCAGAAGCATATTCTTATCATTATGTTATCTCCCTTACAATATTTAAGCATGGAAGAACATTTACTCACCTCTACTCTTCCCAACAGTTCCTTAATAATGGTGCAAAGCCTCATGATTCAAATCTGCATCATGTTTCCACTTTGGATTTTGGCAAGAAATTAAAAGGTCATTAAAAGGACTGTTAAAACTGTTTCAAACACAGTATAAAATTATGATGGAAATAATCACCCAAAATATACCTTGTGTGGATGTAATGCAGTGAACAACATCAGTCTGAGGAATAATCTGCTTCCCAACAATATAGCTTTTAGCTAATTCACTGCTACACATCGCAAATCTTTTACCTTCATTTGTTATTTGTAAAAAGAAGCTCACAAATCCTTTGCAAGCTGATCAAATTCCCTTTGAAATAGCCCTTTTCTTAATAATGGGTGAAGTTGTAAAAGTTTGACAAGTTAGGTAAGCTAGTCAGTCACTGCTGTGTAGTTCTTTGAAGTTAGAAAAGTGTCTCTTTTCACATCCTCAGATCTAGTACCTGTGACCCACAGTGAGTCTAGTAAAATGAGTCAATGACTGCATGAGTGCACCGCTTCTACTAGTGAATATGGCTAAATAAATTAGATTTGTGGGCATTTATAAAATAGGAATAAAACCAACCAAACAACACTATCAATGGATTGCTATATCCCGGGCACAAATAATCATTTAGAAGTACTTTACTAATTCTTTACTCAAAGAAAACCTACAAAATAATGAACCCGTTTTGATAAACAGAGAGTGTCAGGGTAAAAAGTACTGTATCACCTGCCCAAGTTGGTGATCAATCATGGTTAGCTTTATTCTAAAATCCATATATCAAGGACAGTGCTCACAGCAGGGACTGTAGAATCTCACTGAACCTCACATCAGAAGTCATACATGGGGTATTTGTAAAGAAGAGAATCATTTAAGGCTCAAGAAGGGAAGATAATCTAAGAAACAGGAACTTCTTTGTGATACGAATATGATTACTAAATGTTTCAGGTGCTAAGCATACTTTATTTCTGATCATGTCATTGTTCATTGATTATTTTTTGATTATCTTAAGCATTAAATGTTTCAATGAGGTTACTTTTTCTGAAGAAATACCAAGAATTGTTTCTATTTTCATTTTTTTTCTACTTCAAGTAGTCAGGAACACTGTTAAAATGGTGTTAAGTGAGGCATATTTATTGTTGGAAATTAGGAAAGCACCAACAAGAGTAAATAAGAAATAAATGTGACCTCTAAACCTATTACCTAGAGCACATAACTGTTAACATACGGTTATTTCATTCTGATTTTTGTATGCATGTATGCATAAACATTAAATGTGTCCTCTGTATACTGTATACTCTGTATAGCTCTTAAATCCTGAGTTTAGGGGAACATTCTCTTATGTCTTTATTATTCTTCAAAAGTTTTGTTTTTGGAAAAAATGACATTCTTTTATTTCATTAACTGGATCCGCTTTTCCTTATCCTGCAATTGTTGTCATCAGTTAAGGTAGAAGGGGACTGAACTTTCTACTACATAGTACATCATTGCTAGGAATTTCTCCCATACACACAAAGTCTCCCCATCCTCCAGAATTCGAATATCCTGATATATAAATATATATTTTTGAAGGGGTTCAATCAGTTGTTAGTCCTTTCTCGATGAAGACATCACCACCTACTAAAATTGAATGATGCTGATTGGCGTTTCTGATCCATCTTTTGTTTCTCCCAGAGTTAATAATTTACTTTTATATTCACTTAGTTGTAATTAATTAGTACCATAAATATTTAATGCTTTCAGGGTGATGGGAATACAGCAGTGAATAAAACAGAAAAAAAATTCTTCGTCAAAGTTCAGCTGTAAACTTTCCATCAGAATCATTCTTACTTTGCCAAATAGATCAGATAGTCTGTCAAATACATTTTTTCACTTAGCAGCTTTCTCACTGGAACCTTCTGCCCTCCTGCTGCAGTCTGGACTGCTTGGTTGCTGGGCCTGAAGTTCAGTAGTTGTTCTGAGGCTGCCTATTTCACCCCCTAGAAATGCCTTCTCCTACTTTCCTTATTATCTTCTAGTAATAGTTACTTAGAACAGCTTTGAAACTCCTTGCATGTTGGAAAATATATTTGTTTTGCCTTGACACCTGAATAATAAATTAGCTGAAGGCAAAATTCCAGGTTTGAAATCATTTTCCTTAAAAATGTGAAGATCTTGTTCCTTTGACTTCTGTTTTTCAGTGTTAAATTTGGGAGGTCCTGTGGCATTGTGTACCTGGATGTGACTGTGACCCCTCTGGAAGCCATTGGGACTTGTTCTCTCTCCTGTATTCTGTCATTTCTTTAGCCTGGTGTGGATAATATTTCATCATGATTCTGACCCTTCAGTGGTCTCTCTCAGTGGTTTATGTCTTGCCTGGATGGTTTTCTTATCCTGTTGAATTGATAGGCCCTCTTTTCCTCACAGCCCCATATTTTAGCCACCATATCCCACTTTTTCTTCTAGAACATGAGTTAGAAGTTACACTTAAGTGACTCCTCCCTCTTCCTGATAACTTTTCCTTGCAATAATCCTTCTATTCATCTTTTTGTTCTGTTTTCTGGAAGACTCCCATCACCTTCTACCTAGCACTTTTACTGAAGGTGTTACTTCTTCTATTTTAGTCTTTATCCCCCAGAGTTCTTGTTCTCTCAAGGTTCCTTTAAAAAAAATAGCATCCTGATTTTGTTCTGGTTTCATGAGTCACTATATTTCTTTGATTCTCTGTCAGATATGTATTAAACTTTAAAAATATTAAGTCGTTTTCTGTATCAATTCTGTTTTCTCTGAGTTTTGTTGTTTTTCTTCTGTTTGAGTTTGATTTGATTTCTTTTACTTTAGAATGTCTTCTCAGATGTCTGCTCACCTCTAGGTGTTTCTTCCTTTTTGAGTAGGAGGCTGTCTAAAACTCTGAGGTTGACTGTGGCTGAGGGCTATCCGTTGATGGACCATCTCACAGGAAACCAAAGAAGACTGAATGAATCTCATATATCTTTAACAGTTATTTCTCTCTCAGGTTAATTTCATTAGAAAGGGAACCTTCAATACCCAGGATATCAAAAGTATTTCTGTTGAAACTCTGAGGCAACACTAGAGACTGAACCTTGTAAAATCTGGAGTCGAGACCTCACTTTTGTGCCCACTCTGCTAGTCTGCATCCAGTCTCTCCAGAGAGTAACCCTTTGCTTTGTATACCTACAAGTCTCTAGTGTAAGCATCTTATTAAGACTTGAATGAGATTAAAAGTCACACTGTCGCTCATAATATATGACTATTGCTATTTTACATTCTCTGTGTAAGTACTCCGCATTTTCCGTAAAAAATTAGATTTTTCCAGAAGAATAATAGGAAATTATATTTTATATGTATTTCGTTGATTACTAGAGAGGTTGGATGGTTTCCAGGTTTTGTGAGACTTGTATATTTTATGAATATCCTGTTATCTGGTTTTTGTTTTTATTCTCTTGAACACTGAAGTTGGAATCCTGTTGCTGGCATCTGGAGTGAAGATGTCCTTCATTTTTGTTGGTTTTATGAGATTATCTCCCCCTTACATGTCACTAATAGTCTCATGTGAAGAAGAAGTAACTAACATTCTTTATTTGGCCTGTGACAGGCATCTTCTGTCAGATAGGTCCGCACAAGTTGAACTCAAAGTCTGAATTGCCTTCCAACACCTATTGCAGCCTCTTACAGGTCCTATATATGAATTAAACAAATGGTTGGCAAATGACAGCCTCTGGACCAAAATAAAGTCCACAGTCTATAAACCTGCAACAGCCATGCCCATTCACATCACTGAGCATGTAACTGCTTTCACACCACAATGGCGGAAGTTGGAGTTGTCACAGAGGTCAATATAGTCTAGAATATTTACAATCTGGCCCTTAGGAAAATGCTCACCAACACTTGAACTAGATCCTTGTTGGTTGTTGAGTATCCTATAAGTATTTGCAAAGGCTTATGGAAAATGATGGTTCTTTGTTCTTATGAATAAGAACTAACGCGTAATTGTCACGACTTTGGCAAAAATTAGCAGGATAACAGTGGCAGTCTCCTTTCTTCAGATAATGTATGTGAGTGTAAACCTGTGTCCAATCTACTCTTTCATGGATTCCCCGGTAATCTGTTCCAGGAATGCTTTACTACCACATTTTACTCTGAAAGCCACCCATGTCTACTCTTCTCTGCTCCTTGCACTTTCTGGAAATACCAGATGCATGAAATAGGCTGAACCTGCTCTTGTCTCTCTTTGTCACTATTTCACTGAATTGCAAGAATGAAATTATGTTTAAAAAATAAAATCAGCAGATGGAAGTTAATGGTTATTAGCATGTGGAAGCTGAGTCTCAATATGTTTAAACCACTAATCCTTTTTGTTGCTGTACTTTTAATTGTATCATTTTTTTGTTGAAGTAACATTGGTCCACAATATGTTATATGACTTAGTGGAATAGATTCACACCTCCTTAGATGTGCGTTACCGCATCTGCCATCAAAGCACCATTAATCCAGCAGTCGATTAGAACCGCTCCCCCACTCACTCCCAGCCCTTTCTACTCTCCTCTTCTGGTACCCTCGATTCTATAGTCAAATTACTAGGGTTTAGTTTTTTGTGTTCCTTTATTTCTTTATATTCCATTTATGAGTAAAATCATCTGGCATTTGTCTTTCTCCTGATTGATTTCACTTAGCATAATCCCCTGCAGTTCCATCCATGTTGTCACAAATGGCAAGATTTCCTCTTTTGTTATAACTGAGTATACTCCTTTGGGTATATTTGACATTAATCCACTAATATATCCTTTAGCGCTGTTTGTTTACATAATTTGAACATAGGAATACACCTATCTCTTTGAATTAATGTTTTTTCATTCTTTGGGTGGATACCAAGTTGTAGAATTGCTGGGTCATAGGGTAGATCTATTTTTAATATTTTAAGAAACTTCCATACTTATGTTTCCCATAAGGTCTGGTCTGGGCCAGACTATATTCCTACCAACAGTGTAGGAGGGTTTCTTTTCTTGATACTCTTGCCAACACTTATTTCTGGTCTCTTTGATATGGACCTTTCTCACAGGTGTAGGATTATATCTCAGTGTGGTTTTGATTTTTTGATTTGCATTTCCCTAATGATAAGTGATGAGCACTTTCTCATGGGCCTCCTGGTCATCTGTATGTTGTCTTTGGACAAGTGTCTATTTAGCTCATCTGCCCATTTTTTGATTCAGTTATTTTTTTTTATTGAGGTGTATAAGTTCTTTGTAGATCTTGGATATCAGCCCCTCGTCAGATGTTTGATGGACAAATACTTTCTCCCATTTGGTGGGGCGTTGTCTTTTTTTTGTTTGTTTGTTTTTGTTTTTTTATGATAGTTTCTTTTACTGTGCAGAAACATTTTAGTTTGATGTAGTTGTATTTATTTTTCATTTTGTTTTCCTTGCCACGCCAACCCTTTTTGGATGTCCTTTATTGCACTTGTCTGTGGTCCTCAGTCTTCTGTGACTGTTGCACATGGCCATCACTTCTGTCCCTGACTCAGGATCTCACGTCTCAGGGGTTGTCCTTGGGCTGGGGGCTGAGCAACCCAGCCTGACTGTCCCTTGCTGCACAATCTTTGCTTGGTGAGGCTGCTCTTCTGCTGTGTGAACCTGTTTCTTCAACTTTTAGAGGAGCTTGCTGCTGCGGTCTATGCTCTTAGAGACCACTTCTTTCTGTAGGCCCATCTCGCCTCTATCTACTCCCCAGCTCCTGCCAACAATGTCCCATTGTAGTGACCTGGGCGTAAAACTGTCAGCTATCTGCTTCCTGACCATCATGAAGCATGTTGTGTGAGACAGATATGTGTTGGCAGCGGCACACTGTGCTTTATGTGTATGGAGACATGACAGATTTAGGTGTGGCATAGGACTGTGGAGAAAGAAAGGGTTAGCGTAACCGACATGAAATTGCTGTCCTTACAAAGGCCTGCTATCAAGGTTGGCCCACAGCCGGCATTTCGAAATTTGGGAGGGTGTCTAATATTCCCTGATAAGAGTGGTACACTCTGCCTAAACTGTACAAATAAACTGTGCTGAACATCTGCTTTCCTTCCAAGAATCTGGCATCTTTACATACGCTAAGCTGAGGATGCCTTCATGACCAACCCCCAGTAGAAACCTGGCAATTGAGTATCTAAGGAGCTTCCCTTGTAGATAGCCTGCTTTGTCATAGCTCATTGCTACAGGAGTTAAGTGTGTCCTGTGTGACTACTGGGAGGGGTCTCTTAAATATGTCCCTGGTTTCCTCTGGACTTTGCCCCTGAGCCTTTCCCTCTGTTGATTTTGTTTTGCTATAATAAATCTTAGCAGTGGGTCCTCCTAGTGAACCATAGCATTTTGCAGTGTTCCTGGTTTCCCACCTCTGATATGAAGGCTTATTCGTAGGACTGGTCCTCAGAATATTCAGAACTATCTAGGATGTGTAAATTCGAGGCAGACTTTCTGATAGTTCCACACACATATTCTGTTCATCCACCCCACCCCATCCCATCCATGGATACTTGAAACCAATGAAACGATACTACTCCAACAACTTTCTCATAGTTTGATGCACTGTTCTTTGTTCTTAGCTCTGATTTTTTTTTATTATTATTATTAGCTTCCTGGCTGTTGCTCTGTCCATTTTATTTTTCTGGCCATGTATTGTGGTAAATAACTCCTCAGCATTCCCTGGGGGTGTTTTGGGAGGTTAAGAGCAGGTGACAGACAGAGACCAGTTCCCACTTACAGAGTAATAAATTGAGGCCGCTTCCTCCATTACGCACTTCCTTCCTGTGTTCTCACCACACACAGATGAGGTATTCCTTGCTGTCTCTAGTCATTTCACATAGTTTGGTTTGTACTCACCTTTGACTATATAAATTTTTCTTCTTTTTTGATCTTCTTCACTTTCGCATTGGACGTGGGGCCTCAGTGACTAGTTTTGCATTAAAAGGGGTCGGTGAACTCCATAACAATGGACAACGGCAGGCTGGTCAAACATAACCGGTTACTGTGACACAGGGTCATGCTGATTCTGTGCTGCTTTTCTATGTGGTGTCTGCAGGAAGCAGAGAAAAACATGAGAGAAACTGAACTGTAAGCTGAACCAATTTCTTCAACACCTTCATGTAGGTAAAAGAGCACAAAAGTAACAACTCCCTCAGTGGAGCCAAGCAGAGTGAAACTGCTTGATTAAATTGGGCACATGAAGTCTGATAAATTAATTTCATCTCCCAGTAAGTGTTTATTAGTCCTCTCTTAGGTGCAAGGACCTTACTTCAGGGAGCTTACATTCTAGTTAGGGAGACAGGCAGAAGACAGACATGTTTACATATGATCGTAATGTCAAATGTGCTAAGTGGAGAAGAAGCATTAAATAAGGTTAAGAAAGAGAAAATTACCTGGGACAGGTTGAGAGTGCACTTAGGATGGGTAGGGAGGGCCCTTGAGGGAGGCAGCTTTAGCCAAAATCAGAATAAAATGAGGGAGCCACGGAGGAAATAGCAGAGAGAGAGTCCAGGACCAGGGGCATTCCTTAGCATGTCCACATGTGAAAGGGACACCAGTGTGGCAGAGTGCAGTGAGCCAGGATAAAAGGAATACCAGCTGTGTAACCCAAGTTAGGGTCACACATATTCGATGCTGTGAGAATATTTTACACTAATTGTAATAGGAGCCACTATGATTACCTCTGGTCTAATTTTCTTTGAGACTTACAGAATTTGGATCCTGCTAGAACCCTTTGATGTTCTGTATTTGGTGGCTCCTTTGTAGCATTAAGCTTGGTACTTTGTCTCTCTCCCTTTGTATAAACAGTGTTGTGTTCATTCTGGAACCTTCCATGACCGTTGATCTAGAAGGTTCCCTTCTCAAATTCATTCATCTAGTAGACTGTGTCAGGCCAGGCTGAGTTGACAAAAATAATAATTTTTTCTTCTAGAGTTTAACATTTTTAATTTGTGAAAGGGCTGGTCCACTCAGAATGAATGACTAGCATAGAAACTATTTGGCAGGTAAACATCGCATCATTGAGTGAAGAATTCTTAGAAGTGCCTGTGTCTTTGGAACTAAGTATAATTCAGGAGAGACAGAATAGGAAGTAGTTCTATAGCATGCCTCCTAGCTCTCTCTTGGAGGAGAGCATTGGAGAGTGACATTTACTCTAAATCCTTCTGCTCTTAAGTTGAACTCTGGAGACCTGACTGCATATTCTTTCTAGTCTACTGTGCTATATCAGCCACAGGAGAGCTTGTATCTATCTCCAGCATTGCTAATAATTGGTAGTTTTAACTGAGGACAAAACTAGATTCTGGTTTCTCTATTTTTAAAATTAGAATGTTTGGGTGGGTTCTCTTTAAGGGATTCCAATTCTAAACTTCTATGATTTTAGTAGAATTAAGATCCCCCTCTCCCCCACAACCCATCCCAGCCAGATTAGGATCCTAGATATCACTGAGTGTCTTTTTTACCCCCTCATTAGGATCTATCTGATACTTCATTCTTTTCCTGGGGTCATAGTTGGTAGCTAAATTTCTTTTTTAAGGTCTCTGTTCTACAGGTATCTTTCCTAACCAGAGGTTGGACTGTAGACTCTCCGTGATACACAGGGGGTCTTTATCAGAGTGTTAGAGGACTCCCTGCTGTTGCAGCTCTTTGAAATGCCACTGTAGTTGAACCAGATATCTAAGCGATAGAAACAGTCAGTACCTGGAAGGCTAGGTTTCAAGGTTGGGTGTCCCAATAGCTTTTAGATAAATGAGGTTGTGGACCTCTATTCACCCCTTCCCACATATGTGCCTGACTCAGGGCAAATTCATTGTTATAACTGGCACAAAACAGCAAGCAGGCATGCCTCCAGGGGAGCCTGAGTCCTTAATAGACCTTCACACATGAGAAGTAGCCTATTCTCAAATAATTACAATTCATTTTGAGTACCACTGTGCACCTTGGCTCCTCCTGCATGTTTTCATAACATGTATATGATAATAAGTGTTACTATTCAATGAGTGGAAAATATGAAAATTGAAAATGGATGGCAGATTCATTAAATTGCAAGTGGATACATTATCAGTGGGCACTTGGTTCCAAGCATTGGACTGTTTTGCTCATGCTGTGATTTTAGTATAATAAGTATGAGGGGAAATAACACAAACCTGCAAGTATCAATATGAGTTAAGTGCTTTGCTTCCTTATTTTTCTTCCCACTTATTTCACATGTCTACCCCTCTCTTCTTTCTTCCTTTCCTCTTTCCTGTTCCTCCATCTCTTCCTTTAAATGGAAGAAAAGCGAAGTCAGAAAGCTGCCTATTTGGAGAGTGGGCAAACCCCTCGGAACTACAGCTGACTGACGTGGGGATGTGCAGTTCCTAGGTCTGTGACTGCTTTGCAGACTGGTTAGAGCCCCCTTTCTGCCTTGTCCCTTCTCATATAGGAAGAAAGTGAAACACCGTGGGGAGCCAGGGGCTGGGGGAGGCAGATGGCACCCTCCGTTTTTCCCCTCCAGGTTCCGGCCTTCCTCTGGGAGCATCAATTTTCAGATGGAGAGAAGGGAAATCTAGCAGGAATAGTAGTTGGACTGCTTCACCCAGTGTTTCCTGTTCAGTAGAGCCTGGTTCACTTGTCTACTGAGCTCCAGCATTTGCCTCTGAGTGAGGGGGTCAAATAGAGGAGAGATGAAATTGTGTTCTGCCTTCTTTCATAGTGATTGGTTTGCACTGTTTCTAGCATTAATTACGGTTGGCACTGTTATCCTTGACAGTCTAGCCCCACTGGCCTTGTAAATTGTGTGAAAATCTCCACATGGCTATAAAGTAACTCTCTTCATTTTAATGTTTTTATTTTTATTTTCATCTCTTTCCAAGTCTCAATATGAAGTCTCAACATAAATATTTTATTGTGATACTGGGGAATTTTTACTCAGAAATCAGTAGGATTAAGCTTTCAGGAGATGTTATTCATATTTCTGAGACAAATTTAGTGATCTGTAATCTAACAAGGGATTTTTATCCCAGGTATATCCACTGCAGGTCAAGTTCTGTGTAAGGATTGTAGTCTGTGGCTTTAGAAAAAACAGGTGCAGATAAAGAGTTTGGGATACCCAATATATTAATTGCCATGCAGGGACTCTTAATGGAACTTAAAGATGCCAGAAAAGAACAGCTGGAGACTTGGGAGTCACCAATTAATTTAGAAATTATAGTGAAGGTACTTAGAAGTTGAATGTAGCCATCGTAGAGGGAGTTTTACTAAAAATGTCTGCTGAATTTGGCAGTAGACTTGGGAGTTCACGGGCCAAGTCAGTTACATGACTTTCTTCAGTCAGGCAGGGGAAAATGCAGTCATTTGGGTCCTCTTTCAGTAATAGGAAATAATTAGAAAGACATCTTCATGGTGTAGAAAATGCATTTCCCCAGATTTGACCTTCCCTTTTAATCACATTGTGCTCTGTCTTGATTTTAGTAGGTAGTTCTATTATCAGTAAACCCGATAGTGAGTCTCAGTGATGGTAACTAGCTTCAAACAAACAGGAAAAGGCTGTTCAGAGTACCTGTCAGAACCATCAAGCATACTACTGGAGCAGCTTTAATTCCCAAAGGAACTGGTTTCAGGAAGTTTGAATTAAACCAAGTTGTAGTCTGTATTTCTGCTTAGTCTTCTAACTTTAACAAATGCTCTCCATCTTAATTTAAGTTCTGCTTAAGGATAGGGGAATAGGTTAGATTCACATCACTCCTGCCAATTTGTAGCAATCTATGACTTTATTCTTTGTAGTAGGACACAAATATAATCACAACTTTATTTGGGAGATAGAATAAAGAGTGAAATCCTAGGCTGGGGGAGAGGGTAGTTCAAGTAGTAATATTTGGCAGCCCTTAAAACACATTTTTGTTCTTATTTGAGACTTGATTCTTTGGAAAAAGAAATATACTCTGCTCTTGGCCACTTAGGCAAAGAAGTGGAGTGGAGGGAAAAGAGGGTGGGAAACAGACTGAACTCATTAAATTTTGTGTAGCAGGGTAGGCAGAGCTCATTGTATTTGAATTGCTGTGTTTTCTACATGGGTGTTTCAGAGAATTGGGGATGGGCACTTGGCACTAAAATATAATACACAATTTAAAATTTCACTATGATCATATGAGACTAGCTGAACTTGGGAGTCCATTTCTGGAATTTTGGGGCACTAAATAAACACCAAATATTAAATTACTTGGTTTGGTATTGAGGGAGTGGTTGGCTCAGTTAATTTTTTCTGAATTTCCTGTTCTTAATATCCTTGGCTTCGAGTTTTATTGGTGGGAGGTTAAATATTTTTGTTTCCTTTGCAGCATATGACTAGAATTTATAGTTCTTTTGCTTGCTTTTTGTCCTCCTTGTTTCTCCCTCTCACCCTTTGGAATTACTTTTAATATTTGAAAGAAAAAACACCTTCCTTATTCTTGGTAGAGTGTTAGAGTAAATCAGAAACTTTCAAAAAAAAAGAGAATCTTTTTATACAATTGACCTTACACCGTAGAGTTTATAATCTGTTTAATTTTAACCCCTCTTTCCTCATGTTACTTTGCTTGGCTAAAACAGACTTGCTATTTGGTCATGAGAGGAAAACAAAATCTGTATTCAACTGGTAAGAGTTGTAGAGTCCGGAAAAGGAAAGGAAGATGAAAATGATGATTTCCCGAACAAGTTGCTATGACGAAATTACAGTTTTACATCTCACAGCATTTGTAGTCTTTCTGCAAATACAATGTGGATTGGGGGCAGGGCTGCCACTAAGGTAAAGGGAATATGTTGGCAAGGCCTTTAAAAAAAAAAATGGTGGGAGGCAGCAATAAAACTGGGCAAAATTGTCAAATATACCAATTTCAGGGCTTTGGAAATTTACAAAAGGTGTAAACCAAGTTGAGAAACAATTATTTATGAGAAATTCATGAGCTCAGTGTAGGAACAAGGGGAGTTGATAACCTTTTCTGTGGAGTTGTTGCACTTTTCTACCCCAGCTCAACTGGGTGCACCTATCAAGGCAGCAGAAAACCAGCAACTTCGGTGATAAAGATGGAATTGCGTTGATTTGGAACAGAGCACAGAAATACCACATATCCAGTCAATAATAGTAGTCATCTTGGTAATCAAATGAGAATGCCACTGGCTCACCTAGACCAATGTTGCCTTTTGGTTTGGGACAAACAGTGAACCAGAAGATTAATTAGATATTTAGTATGGATATCTGGGATTTAAGACAGTCATAAGCATCTTTTAATAACTCTACACAGATCTGCTCAGGAGAGACCAGAGTTGGTCTAAGCTGTCCACTCTTCCTTGACCGTGATCCTGCATGCACACCAGAGGAAAATATAAGAGGGCGTGGCAGAAAATAAAAGCCTTGATAGATTTTTAACTACTGCTGAATATTGAATGTGCTACCAACAAATGCAAAGATCCATTGCCGGAAATTGGAAATCTTGACTTAAAGTGTTTATGCATAATCTGTCTAATTATTGGCCGACTACTAAACTGTACTGATAGAGGTGTGATTCCCTAGGTCTCTGTGCTTAAACACAAACAAACAACAAACAAGAACTAAAACAAAACAAAAAAAACTAACAAAGACTTACAATAACAAAATGTCATAGAGGAAACATACTTAACAAATTTAGTCTAGGCAAGTAGCTAAAATTTAAAAAAACAACATAATAGGGCAACTCTTACAAGGGAAATCAGAATCCAGAACTGCTGCAATGTATATCCAAAATATTGAGCTTCAGCAAGAAATTCTGAGTCATACTGATACCAGGCAAAAGGGGTTTCAAAATTGCCAAAGGCAGTGCCCCAGTTGGTTACCGATTACTATACTGATTCTGCACCTGCGCATACATTTACAAGACTACTTAGGTTTAGGGAACAACAACATTGGGATCTATTTAACAAGCAAGGAAAAACAAAGAATTACTAAAATCAACATAGGAAAAACAAAGAATTAGTAAAGTTAACGTGGCTGTTTACCTTATTTAAAACAATGTCCCATCTTTTAAGTCCCAAAAAAATAACAAAGGTGGTGTCTTCCTGCCACTGCTGATGTGGAGCTCCTCTTCCAAACAATAGGCCACGTTTCCAAAATGGTGTCTTCCTTCTTCTGCAGACGCACAACAATCAGACTGTAGGCCAGGTTCCAACTCACGAGGACAAGGACGACACAGAACACAACTGGAGATGCTCCTGAAACTGCCATGGTGCCCCAGCACAGCACCAGGCCAACAACACTGCAAACGGCAACTACAGCGGCCAGACGGCCCAACAGAATGCACTCACGCATTTTCGGAAGGTCCGCTTCGGGCCTCTGCCTTCTTCCTTCAGCTGCAGTAAAGACAAAACTGGGAGCAGTTTCCTTTGCTCGGCTACTTGCAAAGCCTCCAAAGTCGCTAGTCACAAAGTCACTAAAGATTCCAAAAACGCTCAGTCCGAAACTCTGTATCTTGGCGGCTCAAAAACTTTTGGCGTCTGATTTCCAAACTTTCAGTCTTGGCGGCTGTATTTTCTGCCACTGATTCCTCTATCCCTACATCATGACGACTGCCTTCCCCTTCTCCTTCAGTCCCTTTTATTTCTCATCAGACTATCCTCCCCAAACTGCAAACTTAGCATCTTCCCTGTGGTTATTCATTCTCATCAGCAAACCCCCTCCAGGAGGCACCACCTTTATTGAACTTTGGACTCAGCCCAGTTACAATATCAGAAACAGAAAGTGATCCATACCAAGGGAATGGGGAAGAAGAATATAGAAAGTGTGAGTGAACCCAGACCTTGAGCTTAGCAGACAAAGACTTTAAGTAGCTATTGTAGAAACTAAAGTAAGCTGTATTTTAAAAATTAATGGAAAATATAATGACAATAACTTAATTCCTCAAGAATGACCAAAAAAAAGAAAAAAGAAAAAAAAAACCCAGGTGTAAATTGTGGAATTCAAAATAAAAGAACCAAAATGAAAAATTCATTAAACCTTAAGTTTGATTTGTCAAAAGAAGTAATTAGTGAACCAAAGATAGATAAATTGAAATTAACTGGTCTGAAGAACAGAGTATAAAAAGATGAAAAATAGTGTTTCAGAGACCTGCATGAATTCAAGCATAGTAATATATGTGTGTAATAGAGCCCCAGGAAAAGGAGAAAAGAGATAAAAAGAGAGTAGTAAAAGGTTTTGAATAAATAAGGCAGAAAACTTCCAAACTTTGATAAAGAACATTAGTTTATTGAACAGTGTGCTCCATGGTCCCAAAGCAGTCCAGTCATATGTTGCTTAAAGACAGGAATACATTCTGAGAAGGTATTATTTGGTGACTTGGTGGTGTGAATTTCAGAGTGTTCTCATGCTTATGTCATACCGAGGCCATATAGAGGGGTAACCATTTTATATGTAGTCTATCATTGACCAAAATGATGTGTCACACGACTGTATAAACACAAGTGATTCACAGGTAGAAACACTGTTGTTGAAAGATGACAGGAGAAAGTTTTGAAAGCAACAAGAGAAAAATAACCACATCAGAAACTGGTAGCCAGCAGACAGTGTTACACAAAGTGCTGACAGAGAAAAAGCTGGTAAATCTTTTTCCACAAAACTCTTCTTTGGTAATGAGGGTAAAATGAAGATATCACTAGAAAAATGAAGACTCAGAATTTGTTGTTAAGCAGACTTGCCTTCCAAGTAAAACTAAAGGATGTCCTTTAGGTTAAAAGAAAATGACACCAATTGTTAATTAAATCCACACAAAAGACAAAGAACAGAGAAGATAAATGTTTGGGTAAATATAAAGGACTATAGATAGATATTTTTTTCTTAGCTTCTTTAAGATTGTAAAAAAAAATGATAATGTTACTGGCTTATAACAAATATTAATGTGAATTTTAAGTTTAAGCTCTTTAGTAGAAAAGAAAGGTTCCAATCTATAACAAGTTTGGATACTAAGAAACTAGAAAAAGAAGAGCAAAGCAAGCGGAAGCCAGGAAATAAAGTTTAGAGTAGAAATTAATGAATGAGACATCAACATTGGCAGTTGTAGATGAAAAGTTGGTTCTTTGGAAAGAATTGACAAATCTTCGTCTAGACTGATCAAAAGAGAATAGATGTAAATTATCAAACTGGTAAATGAAAAAGAGGTCATCACTAATGACCTTACAGAAATTGAGAACATTTTGAGGGAATACTTAATATGAATGTATGCCATAAAACTAGAAAACTTTGATGACATAGGCAAATTCCTAGAAAGATGCAAGTAATCTATACACAAAGCCTTCGGAGTACATCAATAGCAACTATTGATCTATTAAATCAAGAAATTGAATTATAATTAAAACTTTTCACAAGGGAAAATCCAGGCTCATATGGCTTCTTTAGTGAATTATTGAAATAAGATATGATTCCAATTCTTTAGAAACCCTTCCACAAGATATAGGAGGGGCACCTCCTAACACAATTTGAGTCTTATATGACCTGCTTACCAAAGCTAGACAGACATCACATATAAATCAAACGATAGACCATAGACTCCTATGAGTACAGACAAAATAACTCTTAAAATATTAGAAACCTGAATCCAACAACATATAAAAAAGGTTATGTATCATGATTAATTGAAATTTACCCCAGGGATGCAAAGTTACTTTAACATTTGGATACATATCACAAGCATATTAATAGAACAAAGATCAGAAATCATCAATTTAATTTAATCACTTTAATTGATGCAGGCAAGCTTTTGAGAAAATTCAAAGTGACCCACAAAAAAAATTTTAACAAACTAAGAAAAACTCTTTGGTAAACATCATAGTTCATAGAAAAGAACAAAACACTTTTCCACTAAGGTCAGGAAAAAGATTGTCCTCTCTTGTCACTTGCATTCAGCAGTATTTTAACTATTGAAACTAAGCATTGGTCACAGGGGTTCTTGATGTTCTTTTTACAGTTGTATATGTTTCAAATTTTTTCTAATAAAAATTTAGAAAAGTAACATTGGCATTAAAAAAAATACCTGCCAAGCGCTTACTTCTTAGTCCTGTGTTCTCTTTAACCAAATTGTTGAAGGTTATCTATAGAACCAAGTATTTCCCTTTACAGTATATGAGTATGTGACGATATACAACTTTACACTCATCTGGGAAACAGGGAAGGGGTGGTTTTTCTTGGCGGTGGTGATGGCGAGTGTGTATATGTGGTCAGGGGCTATTTGTGTTTGGTTGGTAGGGGCCATGGTTGGTTGGGTATTATGTGTAAAAACAGATGATTCCAAAGCAACAAACATAAAAGTAGTTGAAGAATCTACCTTCCTCTGAATGAGGAAGGCAAATGAAATATAGAAGATGAGGTAAGTGATATCTGAAAAGCAGTTCTTCCCCTTTTCTATGAAAGAGAAATGTCCTCATTTGAGAACATTTTAACCTAGGTCTTTTTTACTATACTTTTCCATCTTTCCCAGAAACACACGAGCTTGTTGTTCCTCCTCATCCCTGGAGTTTATATCTGCCTTTCCAAATACCAGGACCACTGTCACCATCTTCAATTCACAAAATCTGTCAGTTGCGTGAGCCATTGTTGTTCTGGTGTAAACAAAAGAAGGCTGATATTTGGTCACTGACTTTGTGTAAGTTAGTCCTTACTGTCTTTGCAACATTTTCAGGTTATGAACATGTGTGCATGCACAAACACACCCCAATTAGAGCACAGTGAACACCCGACAAAATTCTTGATTGTGTAGTACAAACTAAAATTTTCATGGAAGTTCACAGGCTACCTCTAAGTATCTATTTAAATTCTTCCCCCTCTTAATTAGTATTTAGATATTGTTTAGATAAGTATCAAATATTTATCCTGTGTCTCATCTTTAATTCCTTAAGGATTTGAGAATTAGTGATACAGCCTCCATAAAAAAATTTCCACTTCAAAATTATCTTTAATCCCATAATCATTGTACTGAATCCTTTTTAGACAGTGTCCCTTCCTGTAGCAAAAACTCACCCTTGTTCTTCCCAACATGCTTCACTCTGGCTTTCTTATTGCCATGCTGAACTTATCTAGAACTCTGTGAATACCTGTAAGCTTTTGAATTTTGTCATACAGTTATGGAAATCATCAGTGATGGAAATCATATTACTCTTTGATATTCAGTTTTATTGCAAAGGTTACTTTTAAGTTTCTTGTTCTGGTCAGTCTGTGGGAAGTAAGATGAGATTCTTCTTTATATATATACACACATATATATGAATAAAGAATATGTATATTCTTTATACTTGTTTGCTGTATATTTTGCAAGAAGCAACCATACTCTGACCCTTTGGCATATTACCTGTACGTGATATTCCCAAATTAAAACTTCCTAATTACTCTTATTTCCTTCACTTAGACCATTTTCTATTTTCAACTTAGTTTTAGAACTTGGTTTGAGAAACAGAAAGGCATATACTACAAATTGACTGAAAAGTCAGAGTTGTATATTATAAATTGAAGTCGAGTGATTTCTGTCCAAGCTTACAGATGGAGGAGTGAAATCACATATTTTTCTCTGTTGAGTGTCTTGTGGGTGAATTATTTCCTGCTACGGCTGACTTTGTCTGCACATGTGCAGCTACATTTTAGAGAGACGGCTGTTATTTAGACCTCTCTTCAGCTTCAGGCCATGCAGTATAAATACACAATTAACAAGTCTTCTCCAAATAAGGGACACCTAAATGCGGTCAGTGACCGAGAAAAACACTTCAACAGATGGTACTTAACTCTGAGATTGTAATTTCCAGAATAAAGATTAAATATCAGTTCTCTGCCTTTTTCACCAACCTATACTGAGGGAGCCTGTAGCACGGTCAGCCCAGTGACATATAATATTGGAGGCCACTAAGTTACTATTATTTGAGGCACTTTTTGATATGTAGGAGCTTATTGGAGAATGTCTCTTCTCTGAAGATGGTGGGCATGGAGTTAATAAATGAGATTAGCCAAGGAAAATAATGTTCCTTCATCTGCATTCCCAAGTCATAGGGAAAACATGAATTTTTAAGCAACTTAGCTTAATTTTTATGTGCGAACAATATTACATGTAATGCCAGGCACAGATCTTAAGTGTACCATTTGATGAGTTTTGATAAATGTGTATATCCATAAAGCCAGCACTGCAGGCAAGATACAGAACATATTTATCACCCTATAATGTTCCCTCGTGTCTCCTTCAATTCAGTTTCCATCCCCCATAGGCATCATTGTTCTGATTTCTATCACCAGACATTAATTTTGCCTGTTCTTGAGCTTCATAAAAATCAAATCATACCATTAAGACATCTTCTGTGTCAGACTTCTTTTTCCCAGCATATTTTCAAGATTCATCCAGAGATCAGTAGTTTTTTCCTTTTATTTTTTTTTAAATGATAGCATAGTTCTATTCTGTTGTATTTATGTAGTATAGTTGATTAACCATTTTCCTGATAATGCCCATGTGAACCCTTTCCGGTTTGGACCTTTTATAGATAATGCTGCCAGAAGTAGATGTGTCCATTATATTCTATATAGTGGACTATGTTGCTACAACTTCATAATTTCTCTTAACATCTGTAGAATTGTAGTGACATTCCTCTTTTAATTCCTTCTGTGCTCATTTGTACTTTTTCTTGAATACTAGTGCTGGAGGTTATAAATTCTCATCTTTTTGAAGAATGAACTTTGATTCTGTTGATTTTTCACTCAATTAAATCAGAGAAGTAGGAAAGGGGTGTGTGTGTGTGTGTGTGTGTGTGTGTGTGTGTGTGTGTGTGTGTGTGACGGGATCGATTAAAGGGGAGCTGTAAGATACTTACAGTTTCTGTAAGGTATTATCTTTGTGTCTTGACACTGGAGCTTGAAATCCACAGGTCATGCAGCTAGAAAGGGAAGTAAAAATATTCAGTGAAGGAGAGTAAGAATATGCTGGCCCCTAAAAACATAGACTGGAGCCCTTTGTGACAATGTGATACCAGCGTATCTTTTTTTTTTTTTTGCCCTTGACCTTGGAATTTGGATGTTCTGCAGAAGCTGGGTCCCTTTGTCTTGACTTGAAAGAGACTTGGGAAGGAGCAACTCATTCCAACTCTACTTACTAGCTAACAGAACATTTCTATAGATGATAATAAGACATTTTTGAAATGTCTTGATTTTCTCCTGCTGCTTAAATATTTTCTCTATATTGTTGATTTTTAACAGTTGAATGACTATAATTGTATGTTTTTCTTGCTTGTGGTTGACTAAGACACTGAATCTGAAGTGAATGTTTTTCACCAAATTTTGGAAGATTTTGGTCATCCTTACTTCAAGTATTTTCCTGCCCCATTTTTTTTTTCTTTCCTACTTTTAGACACCCAGAGCTTAGCCTACATGATGAGTTCTAATAGGTCACTGAGGCACTGCTCATTTTCCCCCCATTTTCTTTGTTTTCCAGATTGAATAATTTCCATTTTCTCAAGTTCACTGCTCCTTTTTCCTGCCATCTCCAAATTGTTAATTTCATTCTGTAAACTTTTCATTTTAGAAGACAGAATTTTTAGTTCTGGAATTTTAACTTTTAAGTGTTCACTTGTTTGTCTTTAAATATATTCATAATGGCTACTTTAAATTCTTTGTCAATTTCAATATTTTCATCATCTTGGGATATGTTTTTGTTGGCTGTTTTTCTTAACTCTGGTGCACATCTTCATGTTTTTCCATTTATCTAGCATTCTTTATTATATGTTGAATACTATAATGATATATTTAGTGTCTCTATTCTGTGCCGTTCCCTTGAAGAGTGTTGATTTTTGTTCTAGAAGGCAGTTAAATCATTTAACTTACCACCTGTAATGATTGAAGACTTGGTTTTATTTTTTCTTAGAAATGTCTGTTTCACCCTAATCTTAGGAAGTCTTAAGTCCTGGGGCTGACCAAGGTCTTTCTTGACTTTCAGTAGAGTGCCTGTCTCTACCCCTGTAGTGAGTGAATAGCAGCTGAATCTCTCAGCACCTTTAAAAAATTCCTTGGAGTGTCCCCTGCAAATGTTTATGGGGTCTTTCCAGGACTTTATTGTGGCTTATATGTAGATTTGGGGACTGTCCTTTTTTTAGCTATTCTAAATGTCCAAACTTTATCTTAAGACTGCAGCCTTTTGCTTGTCCATTGACTCTACCACCCTCATGGGCAAAACCATGTAAATGCAGATCTTATCCAGTGCAGTTCCCTTCTTTTAAGGACCAGATCCCTTGTAGTGACTGCCTGTTCTCTTTACTCTTCAGTGATTTACTATAAGCATTATCTGTGAGCAAAATATTGTAATAAATGCTTTTGTGCTATTTATTACCAGTATATAATTTCTCAGTTGTCTTATCAAGACTCTCAATTTAAATTGACCATGTATTTTTAAATTATGTAGAGTGGCCAACAAACAGTCTCTGAATTATTTCTTTTCACAGCTGTTTTTTCACCTGTGTTTTGGTAGGTATGCCAGCTCTTTCTTGCTTTCACTACAATAGTCACCATTTCTAGGTTAGCAAGAAGCATACAAGAGCTGGGGTGTAGGCCAGAGGGGTGGGGTGTGTGTGTGTGAGTATGTGTGTGTGTATTCACCAGAGACAGAGTGGGGAGCAGAACAGGCAGATTGAAATACACTGCTGAGGGGAGCTGTGGACGAGACAGGTGAGGTCTGCTGTGCCATGTGGGTTTGCTCCCTGGTCAGGGATAGAACTGATAACAAGAAAAGTTTTTAATGAAGCTTTTCCCTGTGCACTGGGCTCCATGATTGAGAATGGGTGAGTGAATCAGTGCAATTTGTTATACATACTGGCATGGTGGAAAAGTGTCTTCTAATGGATAACTTCATGTAGTAATTCTACAACCTAAGTATTGAAGCCCTCCAAGAGCTGACTCAAAATCTAGATTCCATTCTGAGAACAAATTGCTTCCTGATACAAATTCCCATAGAGCTGAAAATGTTTGTGTTTCATGTTAGAAGGAATTTGCATCATATATTTACCAGCTATTCTGTTGACTAGATGAATGATGTGCCAGCATAGTACTTATAACGTCTAAGAATATACATATTACTCTTTTAATGTCTCAAGCTATCAGTGTCCACATTTACGTAGTTTTAATACCATGTTTATTTCCTTTCTATGAGAAGAAAAACCTGCAAAGAGTGAAGAAAAGAATTAAGTTATAAGATAGTGTGATTTTTTGAGAGACATTCCTTAGCCAAGAGCATATCTAACAAGTTTAGCACGTATGTTTATGCTGATGGGCTTATAGATTTCATGCAACTTTGGTTAAATCATATGAGGCCTAAAAATTCAGCAGCTCTCAACCTTAACTCATACTTGTACGCAACAGTTTGGTGTATTTGCAAGTGTTCTTAATATTCTAGACCTCCAGCTTTTTGTTGGTGGTGGTGTTTTTCTTTTCTGGCACCAGAAACTTACCAAGGTGTCATCTTAATTCTAAATTAATGTTTCCATACTTGAAAGGGAGGGGGAAGGCTATAACCAAGCAACCAAAACAAAATAAAAATATCTGTTCATATGAGAGCATAAAAATAAAAATGTATCTTGATCTCCTGTAAAGGAATAATCAAAGCACTTCTTCATTGCCTGTAGATATCTAGGTAGCCAATTAAAATGCACCTTCTTTACCCACAACTGCATAAAGGCTGTGACAGGTGATCCAACAGAGGGACATTGTGTGATATGAAGATAATACAACTATTTTGGACAGTTCTTACAGTCAGAACAGCCTAGGAACATCACCTGTTTTCCATAGTTACTCTCTATTTCTTTCTCAGTTTCAAGAAACACACACACACATTAACTGTGTGTATATTTATTCATATTCCTTAACAAGATCCAAACCCCACACGTTTGACAGTTTGATAAGAGTAGTCAGAAGTATAAGATGTGTGCTCGACCATGTTTTAAAAGAAAAATTGAAGCACTTGCTACTCCAGAGGATGAAGAAAGTGTGGTCTGTAGTCCGGGGACAGTTGTCTGTTTCATTAAGTAGCTACATAATGCTTCTTTCCCTTGTCCAGGAAGCTATTTGTGGGAATAGGAGAGGTATTGGAAGACTATGTCCTACCTTGGTGTATAGGACAAAGAAAACAATAAAAATCACCATAGATCCCCCCCAACTTGAGAATATGTTGTAATTTTGCAAATATAATCTTGAATTCTTAACATCTACCACATACTTCCCAGCATGTTTTCTTAAATCTAAATTATCAGCTGATAATATATCAAATCTTTCAGTACCATCTTTCAAAATATTTTTTTATTGCTATAATGTTGACTTATAACATTTTATAGGTTGCGGATGTTCATCGTTATAATCTGAGTCTGCTATATATTGTGTTCACCATTAAGAGTTTAATCCCATCCTTCACCATGCAATTGATCCCTTTTGCCTAATTTAGCTAGTCCCTTTTCTCCTTGCCTAAGACCATTAATTTGGTTTTACACTCATATCTTAGGGTCAAAAGTGTTACATAAAGAAATGTTTTTCTCTTACTAGGACACCAGTATGACTTTGTTTTAGTGAAATTATGTCCAACTATTATAACTGGATACATACATAATATCCATGTGGAATATTTTATGCCCCATACATTATTACTTAAAATGCTGGACAACAATTCGTTGCAGCAGAAATCAAGTATAAACGTACTGAATATGGCCCTTACATAAAGATGAATATATGTATATTTATGTATAAAAAGATCTCTGAATATCCAAATCATATTGCAAACTCAGTTTTATATCTGATTCTAGAACTCTAAGAATATACAATACACACTATGCTATTCATTTAGAAAGATTTGGACTTTGTTCCTTCCATAAATTCAGAACATTTTAATCACTAGCTGTATTTCTCACTCCATCAAGCTTTATGTTGTAAAATTAATCAGAGCAATACAGATAGACACAAAGAATATACAGACAGTCGGACAAGTATATTGAATATTGAACAAACAGACAAGTTGAGTGACTGAAAGCTGTGGGCCAGGTCTCCATGTGGGGTAGGCAGTCTCTCAGGCTTTACCTCCCCAAGCATTCCATATTCAGCTTTGGATGATGTTCTGGGAGTGACACGAGATAATCAGTGAGCGCCAGGTACAATTCCTGGCCCAGAAAGGGTAACACAAGTATTAGAAGGCTTTTCTGGATTTATGGTTTAAGAAAAAGTGGGCTCAGGCAGGTTCAATAATCACCCAGCTTGTTCGGTTGGTAAGCAGCGGAGGGATAATCCCAGCTGAGATCTCTTCAATGTCTTACCCTTCCAGCTCCTGCCCTTTCCATCACATAATCTTCACCCACCCTTTCTGCAATTTCTTCTACTTGGCTTTGGATGTGTTTAAGTTCTTGAAAAGACCAGAGCACAGGAGTGCTGCTCTCCCTGGGTGCATTTTACAATGTCCATTCCAGGAACAGGTTGCTTCATAATGAGAAAACATCTATCATGGTGACTGCTGAGAGGAGCTGACATTTTGTGAGAGGATAGGTCTATTATTTGATTTTTGTAGCTTTATAACTTTAGGCTGATGCAGTGCCATTTTGGAAATGTATCTGGGGACTTGGAAAGGATTTACCAATTACCTACTAAGTAGGTGCTTTGAGAGTTTAAATGAAAATGGATGTTAAAAATGCTATTTAAGATAGACATTACAAGCCACTATAAACCAAAGAAGGAATTGAACATTTGTAATTTTCTTTATAGCCCTCATGTCAGAAAAATATCTTGGATTTCCTTACCTGTAGAAGTTCTTACCAGTGAAAGATGGCCTTCAACTTCTTCACAGTTTACAACTTTTAGTATGAACTCTATTCAATTATAAAACTACATACCGTAGAATCTTTTAAAAAGTATATGGTCAAATTTTTTTCCTCCAAATGTGACTTTTGCTCTCTTTTTTCCTTGGATTTTTTTCTGTTGCTTTTCTGTTAGAAGATCCTCAGTTACTTCCCCACGGCCATTGTACACAGCTCTACAGCACAGGCCACTTCCTGCCTGTTTCCTACAGTGATAAATCGTGTGCTAAGCCTGATTCTGTAGCATGCAAGGCCAGTTTACCTTTCTAACCTTATTTCTTACACCCTGTTCTGAGCCTTTCACCTCAGTCAAATAGGCCCCCTCTGCTCTCCCACAAGCCCTCAGATGTTGATGATTGATTGGATATGCTTACCCCCTGAGGGTGGGTTTGCTCTCAGTGAGACATGTTAGGAGTTGAAACACAGGATAAAAATCTGTTTTCAAATGCTGACCTTTCCTTTCCAGTGTGCCCACCTTATTTCTGTTGGTTCCCAGCAGTGGTTGCCCATTAGAATCACCTGAATTAAGGAGAGCATGAAAAAAAGGGGCCGGGGGTGGGGGGAAATGACTGTTATTTCCCACACCATTTAAATCAGAATATCTGGAGGATGTGATACATTTTTAATAGCTCCCCAAGTGATTTTAATGTTCAGAGAGGATTAAGAACTTATGTATTCTGTAACCTTGGCCAAATTACTTGATCTTTCAAGGCCTCGGGGTCTTCTGCTGAGAATGGGGATAATAGCAATTCTTTCTTTGGGTTACTGTGAAGAGTAAGTGAGAAAATCCACATTCATGGATTGTAAGAGTGGTGGAGAGTGTAGTAGTCTACATTGACTATTGTTCAGATGCAGGGGAAAATTCTCTCACTCCTTTTTGTTCTTTTCAGGTGGACAAGCAAATAAATGAACACCAGAAAGAGTAGCAGGAGAAAACAACCAAATTTAATTACATCTCTGTGGAGAATTTACATGGTTGTAAATCTTAAAGTAAATGGGACACACTAGGGATTTATATCCCGAGTTAAGGAATGGAATAGGGGCCTGGGGTGGGGAGGGATCAAGGAGAGAGAATGGTGTTTCACATGGCAAGGAGGGTATGACTTAATATGACAAAACTCTGCCTCTAGATGTTTGCCCTGCTTTAAGATAAGTTTCTCTGATATAAAGGTTATTTCTGGAGATGTCCCTAAATCTAGGTCATCAGCAATTTTTAAGTAACAGTAATTGTTTCTTCCAAGGCTTATAGGGTCTTGATTGAACTTTTTCTACATACCAAAGTGACAGGTACTAGAAAGAGCCTATTCTGGACATCTTGCAAAAAACCTGCTTCAACACTTTTGGTCTCAACTCATGTCTTATTTGTCCAGTAAGATGGAAACTAAACTGTGATAACAAAGAAACCCAAAATACAGCACTTCAGTAAGATAAGGTGGATTCTCTTCTACTTAATACTGCTTAGTAATGATCAGTTCAGGCCTTTCTCCATACAGTTCTTCAAAATTGCAGATCCCTCCCTTTTTTGCCTGGTGATATGTCCCCATTCATGGGAATCTGACGTGCTTTTTATCAGTAACAGTGTCTGGAGGACGTAACTGGAATGGAGGGGTGAACGTACGTGTGTGTGTGTGTGTGTGTGTGTGTGTGTGTGTGTGTGTGTGTGTGAGAGAGAGAGAGAGAGAGAGAGAGAGACACCTTCTTGTAAATCTTGACCTTCCTATTGAGTATCTTAGTCCTAGGTCCTGTTTCTAATTGTTTTCCAAAAAATTGTAAAAACATTATTAATGTTGTGTTTAAAGCTTCCTAAGGCAGATAATTCTGCAAAAAAAAAGATTAATAAATGACAGGATAGCATAAGAAATTAAGTTACTGGACTATGATTTAAAATTTTTTGACAAGAAGTTATGCTTGTCTTTTCATTGCCTCCCAACTTCATTAGTCCAACTTTGAAAAGTTATGTGTAATGAGAAACTCTGTACCTTGAATATGATTTCCATTATGCCATAGTATTTGTCTATGGATAATACTGTAGGTTTTTTCACAAGTTCATGAAGCCCTCAGGGTTGCTTATTCAGAGAGGTGCAAGGATTCGTCATTTTATTATTCAGTGTGACTCTTCCATTTTCCTCTTCAGAACAGGAAGGGGACAGTGATGGTGGCAGTGTGCCTTTTAATTACCTAGTAATAGTGTAGTGGAAATAACCTTGACCTAGAGCACAGAGGCCTCAGTTAAATATGCAGAATGCCCTGTATATGGAGGTGCTTAATAAATTTTATTTAACAGTGAATGAGGAATGTATCAGGGAATGTATCAGGGAGAAGAATTGACCGAGAGGACTTCAAAAGTCCCTCATGGCTCTAACATCCTTTGGTACCATGACTGCATTTCTCACTCCCTAGGTTAAAAAACAAAGCAATAAAATTGGGAACCTTGAAAAGAGTTCTTTCTATATTCATCCCGGCAGGTCCGTGAATGGGGCATCTGTGAGTGGCATGCACCCATTACCCATCCTGGCTGCCAGGGCGGGGTGGCTGCCAGGTGGCCAGGGGACTACTTATTACCATGACTGGGACTGGACTATGTGTACGTGACTCACCTGTAGAAATTAAATCAGTTTTTTCTTAACGCAAAAGTAAAGTGGCCCTAAATGAATATTTGCCAAACTGAGAATGATTGATGAGGTCATTTTTAATGGGCGGTTATATTTCACCATGGTTGATTTCTACTCGATTTATTGCTATTAACTCCTGAAGCAAGGCCAGCCCACGAAAGTGCTGGCAGGAGCTGGATCCCTGGGCTGAACACAGAGATTGAGTTAGTTCCTGGCTGGCACAGAGCAACCGAGCCAGTGGTGTGACCATGAGGGCGCCTGCTGGGGCCATCTGATAATGGGGCCACCTGTTCCTATCAGGTGTTTTGGGAGAAACACTACCTTGTCTTACACACAAAGCAGAATCACTGGAGACCCTTTTATCTTTTGAGACAAAATATGTGGGGGTACTTCTGGGCTAAATCAAGCCTTTGCTCATGAAGATGGTTATCTTAACCACTGGCAAAGGAACTGGAAGACAACATTGAAATCAGTATCCTAAAACTTTCGGGAGTGATTTGGGAGTTTTTTGAATTTGTTTTTTAAATCTTTTTTTTCTATTCCCCCCCACCACCCATCTTTAAGATAGAGATGGTGAAGAAATTAGATATCTGTAATCTTCAATGCCTATACAGTTTTAGGTTAAAAGATAATGGCATTGTTTTCTACAAATTCTTAGACAGATGTGCCATTTCAAACTCTTGTCATCTTTGCTATAATTGTACAATGAGCTTTGAAGAAGGAGGCTGCTCTCTTAGTGTCAGCTTCCACTCTGAAATATGTTTTTTTTGTGTGTGGAGCCCACTTACAAACACCTTTCTCCCTCCCTCTCCTTTCCACTTCTGGGGAGGGTCTCCTAGCTTATTGTATGTGGTCCCTCCTCCCCTCACACCACAGGGAACTGCTTGAGGGAATAGACCATATTTTTCAAGGACACAATTCTGACTTTTAAGCACTTGGCAAACAGCAGGCTTTTGAGAGGTGTACTGAGGGACTGCCAGTTGAATTTGAAGTCGTTCCTGAGTATTGTAAAATTTCCCCTTTCCAAACTCAAGGATGAGGTGACTGTCTTCCTTTTTCAGGATTATGTTGGGTATAAAATGTGATCAGGTATATGACCGATCTTTAGAATGGCAGGTAATATGTCAAGGCAAGTTATCACCCTTCACTTCTTATCCAGGGGAACCCTATTTCTGTTCTCACCATCCTGTTGAGAGCCTAATACCATTTCATTCTGCCCTCTTGCCGTGGTACCCCCACTTTCCTTCCCTCAACAGAGGGACAGAAAAGCATGAATGAAAAAAGTCTATCTACCAGGTTTCATATCTCTTGTCTCTGTCACTTTCAAATTTTTATTTAAAACACCATTTTCCATCTCCACGTGTGTCTCTTTCAACATATGTATGTATATCGGAACTGTTAGGAGGTTCTGGCTCCACCCTTGATGGGGGCACCCTCTTTGGGTCATTTACAGCATGTTTTGCCACTTTTGCTCTTGCTGAGCATGTCTTCTTCCTGAGTCATGAGATTTTTTTTTTTTTTTAATAACAGGAAAAGCATTCACTTAGATTAATTTGTTAGATTCAAGCCCTTACTATCTTGTGTGGGTACAAGTGACTGATAAAATAACAGATTTTTTTACACCTGGTGATTTGTCTTTTTATTTGGTAACTGGATGGCAGTACCCTAGAATAGTGCAGAGGTGAAGTTGTCCATGGAAGACACAATTTGAGCTGATGTATCAGAGTAAAAGATGATAGTGAACCCTGAACAGTAGTAAAACTTGAGCCTCATTGCTTAGATTAATAGCCTATCTTTTCCTTGCACTTTCACTGGTAAGTAAAAATGGGGGTGCTATTGAGTATGATGTGAATAGCAGAGAGAACATTCTCCTAACATATCTTGATAGAATCCTGTCTCCTTTAGAGGGCAGACTGAGTCTTATGTTACTGGTAAGTAGTAGCATGAACCTTTTCGATCTGCATTTTCTTCTCCAAACTTAGACTGGAGGCTTTTCCATGGATAGGAAAAATCTTCTGTGAACATACACAAATAAATACATTATTTATTGGGTTTTTGTCATTGTGATAGAAACAAAATGGGAAACTGAGGACAGAGAAGCTGAAATTGTCCTCAGAGCTATGAGGTAATGGAGTCTCTTTCAGGTTAGTGTTGGGATTCAGGGAGCAGCTTGACCCTGGGCCCTTTGTCAATTCCCCTCTACCCCAGAGCCCGAGCCTTTAAACTAAAATTTTAGAATTCGTTATCTACTCAAACTCAGTATTGTGTAACTATATAGATGAGAGGAAATCTGTCATAAGATAATGGAATTGTAGAGGAGACTTTTTTGGGTTAGCTGACAGACTGCCAGTTGGAGGAGGAGTAACAACCGAGGCCTAGCAGGGGTCTCAGTTCAGTCATTGTCTCCCCTGAGCAGAAGTGTTGGGCGTGGGAAGCGGGTAGAATGTGCAGGCATGTGCTTATGCAGTCCAGCAGTGCTTACTGAGTGTCTGGTGATAGAACAGAAAGGTGTAACCTTCATATTAATTCCTCCTGGCCTGGGGAGGGGAGAGGTGGGCAAATGTAAAGCAAAGAAGGGTATTGCTCACATGGTGAGAGAGACATATGTAGGAAGGCAGCACACGATCCCACGTAAATCCTTATTCCCATCCTTGTGTGCAGAAGGACAAGGAGGACTTTCCTCCTGAGGTGATACTGGAGCTGGCTGGAGAGAGGATGGAGCAAGGAAGGGGGAAGGATTAGGGCACTCCTGCTGGAGAACCATCTCTAGGTGTCCTTAGGGAAAGTTTAGCAGGTCTTTGCAGAAACAGATCCTCGTTTGGGGACATTGTTAGCACAGCAGACCTAGGGTGTGTGCCTGTTTCCGTAAATAAACTTTTATTGGAACACAGCCACACCCATTCATTCCCCTGTTAATGGTGGCTGCTTTTGTTGCTACAGCAGCAGAGTGAAGTAGTTATACAGTGACTGTGTGGCCTGCAGCGTCTGAAATAGCTGCTCTCTGGTCCTTTAGAGAAAAATTTTGCTGACCATTGGCATAAACATGTTTTTGTTCCTGAAAACTCTTAGTAAAGAGGATCCCTGATGTCAGCAACCAGGTTTTGCTTGCGGACCTAGTATCTAGTGAGTGAAGAAAGGGGGACATTCCCCCTAAGCATCCCTTAAATGACTGATTACCAACACCCCTAACTCTCTAGGTTAATTTCTTGGTACCTTGACTGCTTTTCATTTGCTTGGCAGATGTGGCCAAGCAAAACCAGAATTAAAAGTGATAGGAGTAGCTGCCATTGAAAGCACTAGCTGTTCTTTGGTGAGGCTTCCATTTGTTAGTCCCCTTACAAGTGAGAGAAAGGGAGCCGTAGGGACATCTAGGACTTCGAGCCTGTGTTCATTTCACAATCAGAGAATGCATTTCCAGAAGCAGCTGTGCATTTGAAGTAATGCTTTCCTGGATATAGTGAGTGAATGTTGTATGTAATTACTTAGTGAATGCCAACTTTTAAGCACCTGCTTGTTCTGTGGTATCAGCTGTTGGGAGTACCAGACCACATTCTGCAAATGTTAACTTATTTAATAAAAACTGAGTGAAACAGAGGTGCAGTCATTCCAGTTTACAGATGAGGCGACAGAGGCTCTGACAGGCTAAGCATCTCCCATGTTAGCTATTAAATGACGCTGCCTCCGATCTGTGATAAGATCTTGATTTTATGCTCTAACTATTCTTAGTGAGTAGCATGTTCATTAAAACCAAGAGATCAACACCTTTTGACTATCCAAAGAACTGATTTTCAAGAGGCCGGTACAGCTAGATGCTCCTTAGCATAAACTCTTTTAGACCCAACAGTCACCAGCATTTAAATACCATTGTCAAATGATGGTGGAGCTTAAAATCTAATTTCTCATTAGTGCTTTGTATAGAAAACTGTTGGAAATAAGCAATAGTGACATTTCCCAAACATAAAGTATATTGGTTTAGGGTGGTTCTAACTTTCAGCTAAAAAGATGTATCTGCCCTACATTAAAAGGCTGATCATAACCTTCCGTCCTTAAGACCTTTCAGTGCTCAGCCATTCCTTTAGCATGAAGAACAGAGTTTTTATTACAATGTCTAGGGCTTTCCCTGTTGGCTCTTGCTGGATTCTGCTCCCTTTTAGGACCTCACACTTCTTCGGAAGTGTGGCCCTCCATTTGGGACCACCTCAGTTCCTTGGATGCCATCTCTCTGTTGTCCCTCTGCTTGGCTCACTGCTAGCTGACATCTAGCTAAGGTGTTTCTGGACCCAGGAATTTCCCTGTGACCCTTCAAGACTGGGGTGGATTTCGTTGCCTTACCCCACTCCAACAAAATGTCTGTTACACTATTCAATTGTGTAATTATTTGTTGTCCACCACTAAACTAAGTTTCCTAAAGTCATTCAGTTTGGTTGTGATTTGTAGTTGCAAGAAATAGGAATCTACCGGAGCTAGCCCACAGGCATACTGCAGCTGCAGGCTGGTTTCTACCAGTAGAAACCTCTGTTGTGGACTTCTCTCCCCGCCTCTTGAGCAGAAAGATGTTAGGTTTCTGTTTCATGAACTTCATGGTATCCTTTGTTCTTTTTTACCCTTTAGATATCATTAATGGAGCTCAAGAAAAATGTGTATTGCCTCCTATGGATGGCTACCCCCACTGCGAGGGGAAAATCAAGGTAAGGCTCCAGTGATGTGTTCTCATTTCTGTCATCCTCAAACTGCACTGTCACCCCTGTTTCTTCTCCCCCTCTATATTTTCCATCTATACAGTCGGGAATGGGAGTCATTGAAGGGTGCCCCAATCCTGAAAATTTGAAACTGTGGCCATGGCGATCCTTCTCTGCCTTTGCCAGCTCCATGGGTTAGTCAACAATGGCTCTAACTGATGAGACTGAACAAATCTGGGCCATTTCAGGCGCCTGCTGTGCCTTTTGAATGGCTTCCCCTCTTTCCCAGCCTCCAACAGGTGATCATTCAAGGGTCAGTGACAAGGGGCTGCCATTATTTAGTGCTGGACTTCTCACTCCCCCTGTGTCCAGGCCCCTGCTGTGAGGTCTCCAGATAGTGATTTAAATGTTGCATTTGCAGTTAAATACCCAGAGACACTTGGCTGCTCTTTCACTCTCAACATTTTTTACAAAACCTACTGTTATGGCTTGCCCTTAGGGAAACCACTCCCCTGCTAATAGTTTTCAGGGAAAAGTTTTGGTTCAGATATATACTAGGGATGCTGAGACTATACCCCAGAAGCACTTACATGGTCTCTGTTTGGGGTTCACACATACACTGCACGTATGCACTGCTTCCCATACTCTGTCCAGGCATATACTAAAGCTGGTGAAACTTGTTTTTCAGGGAGAGGGACCTTCCAGGTAAGGGTTCCCTTATGTATCTGGTTTTGAGAAAATTGTCCTAGCATTTTCTCTCTGGAGCTTCATTGCTCTGGTGTGTACCACGGCCTCTCTCCACTGTAAGCACACCCACTAACTGTGTACCTGTGAATCATCCAGGAGTTGAGAGTCTGTCTTGACCTCAGTTCTGTGATTCTGTCTCTCTGGTCTTCAGATCATGGCTTGAGCCCTTCACCCCACCTTTGCCCTTAATCTTCTCTATCAGCATATGTGCAAGGCACTAAGTATGGCCTGGTCTTAGCAATTCTTATCTGCTCTTGTTTCAGTGGATGAAAGACATGTGGCGCTCAGATCCCTGCTACGCAGAATATGGAGTGGATGGGTCCACCTGCTCCTTTTTTATTTACCTCAGTGAGGTGAGTAGCTTCTTGTGATTTGGGGGGTAGGATTGAGGGTATGTATTTTATAGCTGTCTGGAATTGAAAAACCTTAAAAATGTATTATTTTTACATGGAGGACTAATGATCCCCTTCTTCATTATTCTTCTATGCTGTCAAGTAAGATGATTTTTTTTTCCCTTGAAGGAAAAACAGACTGAGTTATTTACTTTCTCTCCCAGTTTTTAAGATGGGGAAGCAAACAAAATAGAAAATGTGTCACCATGTTACAGGGTCTTAACCCCAAAGAGTGAGTACTATGCCCTGTAGGAAAAGAAATAAACAGAGTCCTAGTTGTAGTTGAACCAGGGAGGACTTTATTAGAAACTCCTGAATGAGGGAAACAGTTTGGGAAAGGAGAATATACCCTTGCTATCCAAAAAGTTCAGAGGAGATATTGACAGGGGAAGTTTGAGGCTGGGAGGAGGAGAACATCAGCATAGCTTGTTCTGCTTGGGCTGTGCCCAGGCCTTCTCAGATGGGTTACATTCCAGCTGCACACATGGGCTCTCAACTTTCTCTCTCCAGAAAAGTGTGAGATAATCATTAGTCAGTATCTAGGCTTTTTAAAAAAAAATATTTATTTTTGTATACAAGCTGGGGTGCAGTCCAGAGGTGTGGGGAGGTAAGAGACAGAGTAAGGAGCAGAACAGGCAGATCAACTGAAGTACACTGCTCAGGGGAGCAGCAGGCGAGGCACGAGAGGTCTGCTGCGCCAGGTGGGAATCTCCCCTGCCAGGCATTGAACTTGCGCGGCAGCCGCTGACAGCTCCACAGCGCTGCACTCAACCCATTGCGCCACCAGGGAGGCCCAGGATCTAGGCTTTTTATCGATCATGATGCCTTGTGGTCAGTATAGTAGGCCCTGTTGTTCGGACATGGGTTGCCAGTCTGTGATTTAGTCCACATGTTCAAACAGGACTTGGTAACTCATCCTACTGTCTTGCAATTTCTTTTACTTCAGCCGTGTCAACCTTAACTATCATGTTCAGTAGCATTAAGTACATTCACACTACTGTGCAACTCTGGAACACCATCCATCTGTAAATCTTGCAAAGCTGAAACTGAAACTGAAGTCATTGAACAATAATTCCCCATTCCCCTACCTGAACCCATGCAATTGCCATACTATTTTATGCCTCTATGATTTTGAGTAAGTACTCATATAAGTAAATAATATGGTATTTGTTTTTTGTGATCCGTTTCTTTCACTTTTAACATCCTCAAGATTCATATGCCATGTTATAGCTTATGTCAGAACTTTCTTCCATTTTAAGACTGAATAAAAAACCATTTTGTATGGATATACCACATTTTGTTTATCCATTCACTGATGTGAAGGACTCTTGGGTTTTGCTTCCACCTTTTCAGTTACTGTGAATAATGCTGCTGTAAATATGGAATATACAGATAAGTCTTTGAGACCTGGTTTCCAATCCTCTTGTGTGTATATCCAAGAATAGAATTGTTAGATCTATGGAATTCTGTTTTGTGGGTTTTTTTTTTTTTGGTTTTTGATTTTTTGTTTTTTTCAGAAACTGCCAAACAGTTTTCCATATTGGTTGCATCATTTTACATTCCCAACAATAGTGCACAAGGATTCCATTTTCTCTATATTCACACCAATACTAGTGCTTTTCTGTTTTGTTTTGGTTTTTTAATCATAATCTAATTGATAAGAGGTACTATCTCATTGTGATTTTGGCTTGTATTTCCCTAATGATTAGCTAGGTTGAGCATATTTTCATGTGCTTGATGGCTAATTAAGCTTTCTTCTACAGGTTGACTTCTTTTACCTTTTTATTTGAGCTTCATTTTCATTTGTATCCTTGAATTTAAATAGAAGTGCACTCGTGCGCTCACACTTGCTCGTTCTCTCTCTCTCTCTCTCTCTCTCTCTCTCTCTCTCTCTCTCTCTCTCTCTCTCTCCCCTCACCCCCTCCCTCCCTCCCTCCCTCCCTCCCTCCCTCCCTTTCTCTCTCTTTTTGGATTGCTGAGCATTTTACAAATCATGTGACGTTTGTTTCAGGCTTCAGTGATCTCCATTCCACCTTTATGAAAATCAAGCACATGGTGTAGAATTAAGATTTTTATCCAAGCAAGCTACAGGGGAAGGACTGAGTAGATTATCAGAAATGGCTGGCTTCCCCCTCCATCCTTTATCGGTGGGTAGACCTAGTGGCTTATGAGGTGGTTGGGTAATTTCAGAGGATGTGCTTTTGGCTGACTATTGGCTGTCATTTCTTTTTATTCCTGCCCTTGGTTTTGTGTGCTGTTGCTGTTTGACTGTAGTAATGATGAAGCCTTTCAGGAAGGACAGTGCCTCCATTTTGAAGCTAAATTAAATGTTTTTGCCATAACTTTCCTTTTGGGTCTTAGGTACTCACCTTTCTGTAGGAGACAGGGACAGCTTCTTTTTGGGATGGAGGACAAAAAAAAATGTTGCTATAGGGTATGTGACCTGTATTCTGTGAGGGTTAGACCTCTCCATCACCTTTGCTTCTCTGTCTTCTGTAAGATTCAGTCAGATTTCTTTTTTCTTTTGCAAGGTTCACCATGGCCTTCCCCAAGGCTATTGTGGGAACCCTCTAAGCTAATGAGAGACTTAAAGTACCTCTTGGTAATTAAAAGCACTGAAGGTTGTGTATGTGGTACTTCTCATTAGCAGATTGTTGGCAAAGTGATTTTGTAGCATTTGAGTATGTTCTTAACTTAGGTGATCTGAAGTCACCTTCTCATTTCCTTCTCCTGAGATTAAGGCCTGGGGCCATGGGTGAACCTTTACTCCAGTGAGAAGTCACTTAAAAGAACTTTTCCTTCCCTAAAGAAAAAGTTCCTCATTCAGTTAATTTTCAAGTTTTCTTCCCTTTTCCTTTTGATAGAACTTTGCCAGAATCCAACTGTGCTCCCTGATTGAGAAGCTGAGCTAATTTCACGCCTTCCTCAGAGTTTTCATGTTGGAGTAGACTGCTGAGGTAAAGGCAGAGGGGTTTACATTCCCACCCCAACATTCATCCTCCATCTCCTGAGCTAGAGCTGGGAAGTTGTGGGAGAATGGTTCAGATGGAAAAGGGCTACAATTATTTGTGATCTAGTTTTGTTTCTTCGAAACTGCCACCCTACCCCCAGTCCCAGTGAAGGAAGGATGTGGCCAAGAGAGAGAGATCCTGAGGAAGCTAAGTTGAGAGGAGTGTGGGCAGACAGGCTGTCTAAAGATGTGATGGGCCATATATATTTAATAGTGGAGTCTGGGTGTTTCATTTCTGAACTTTCAGCTGTTTTTTCTCTTCCCAAGGTGTGAAAGGATGCTTCATTAGCCTATTCCACTGTCTTCTTATGCAGATGATCAGTTTCTATGCAGACGTAGTTTTCCTTTTGTTCAGCTGAATTCAGTTCAGTGCACACTTATTGAACATCTCTTATATTCATTGATTGTCAACAATTACTGAGACCTCATTTTCTTGGTGCCATGCTATGCATTCATTATCTTAAGAGTCAAATGGAAGTGGAAGAATGGATGCAGGTAATTGAGCTGGGTAGGGGTGGAGATAATTCCCCTGGGGAGAGAACTATGAACAACTTTTTTTGAATTTTGATAATCTGAATAACCTTGAAACTCTGAGCTTTACAAAAATTTCCATTTAATCATAGCTGGCATAACAGGTCCCCTGTAAGAGTTAGAGGAGAATTTCACCAGCGTGGCCTCTTCGAACCTGACCTATGCTTTTGTTTCTGGTGCTTTCTAGAATGTATGCTTTTGGGAGCGTTACTTACCCACTCCATCCTCAGGGTCTTCCTTTATAAATTATAGTTTTTATTGTGTTTACTTGCTTTGAAAGGATCCTATCTTGAGGATTTCTGAGTGTATATGAAAACATAATTAGAGTAGAACTTGGCACATTGAAGACACTCAGTAAACATAACTATCTCTTACATGGCTTTTGATGTCAGCTGAAGATACTTGTGGGGTGTGATTTAGCCTAAAACATGATGTGTGGGACTTTGGTTCTGATTTAGAATTAGAATTCATTTCTGGTTCTCATTCACCACTTGGATTGAATTTTAGAGCCTTTGATTTCTGGTAAGATAAGAAATTGAGTTGTTCCCCTTCTTTCCTCTGGTTATGACACTTTTGTTTGCATTCAGATTGTGAGTTGGATGTATAAACAGTAGTGCACCCTTGCCATTGTTACTGTGAAATTATCAGAGATGTTTGCTAAAGCCAGTTCATTCCTCTCTAGTGTTTTAAAAATCCTGGACAACATATGTGACTTTGTGGAACTGTTTGCTAGTCCAGGTTGTAGTTTTTTGGTTTATTTTTTTTCTTGCTTTCTTGAAATTTTCTTCCTTTTGCTACTTCATTTAACTCTGAGACCTGTTTATTTCCTCTAGCATGTGCCAGGTTTCTCTTGCAGTTGGGAAAATGAGTAAGAGGGACATTTTCATTTGATTTATTGCTTGATCAGCAGAAATACCAGTGACTTTTTCCCCCCTAATCCTTGTTAGAGTCAATTCCTACTTCTGTCTATGTTTAACCTTGACAAATGTGACAAAGGGCATGAAGTAAAATGTCTCTTGTATAGTCAGTCACCAGTTGAATTTTGAGTCATTAGATTTAGACCAATTCTAGAGATAATGCTCTTCCTTCATTTTCTTTCCCCTGATTGTCTCCCCTGATGCCAGCTTCCACTGAATTATAGGATTAGAAATGTCTACTTTTACCTCACCCATTAGTACTCTACAACTCTTTTTAGCTACATCCCAGGAAATAAAGTCATCAATATTTCCCCTTAATTATCCCCTTGGTAAATTGCTACATGTCTGTCACTGTCCTAGGGACCAGATGTGGTGATAAAAGTTAAGTCGTTGCTCTGGTTGGGTGACAGGCAGTAAGAAGAGATGAAGCGTTACTAAGCCTCGCTGTGTATATGCCAGACACCTCAAACACACAGTCTCATTGAAACCTCTCCCCAGCTCTCATGGGTAACAGAGAGCCAAGATATAGAGGCTCAGCAAGGGTAAGCAACTTGAGTTCAGCTTCTACATTTTCCATTGTTCTTGTCCCTTCATGTTAAAGGAAAACTGAATTCAGTGACTTGTCCCCATTAGCTTTGTATTCATTCTATGCTCAATCCCATTTGTGTTTGAAATATAGCTCTCATTTAATAAGTTTCCATCCATCAGTGTTCATGGCTAGTTTTGAATACTCACAATTTCGATACCTTACCACCACCACCACCACCACCACCACCACCCCCAAAAAAAAAGAGAGAAACACCACCAGTTCTCTTAAGAACATAATTCATCAAAACCAGGTGCTTGGCCATTCCAAGTGGTGGGAATGAATGAGTGGTTCGTTAGGCAGTCTCGCATTTCCAGATGCAGGGCAGTTTATTTTCTGTAGCTGTTTTTGTGAGCCATGTAACTACTCCTGTTATAGAGACAAGGCCCTATGAAGTAATTACTCTCAATGTCATTGTTTCAGGTGTATTAACTTAGCTGTCTGCAGAGCCTTTTATTACTGTAGACTTTTGTGAAATTTAAAATGCATTTCTTTATTGATACTATATTGATAGATGATGTTGATATGTTTGACACCCACATATTTTTTTCTGTTTACACAATTATTCTAGTGACTAGCAACCATTATACCCTACCAGACTTCCTAATTTATTTGTGCTCTTTTTTAAGCACTTCTTTTGCCATTTGCCATTGTAAATATAATTGCTCTGACATAGTCAAATTGCTTAGTGATTGATCACTAAGTCTTAGGATGTGTACAAGCTGAGGCTTCAAATGCCAATTTGGACCAAATGAGTAGTGAGTGTGTATGCACATGCATATGACTCCCTCATAAAGAAACAAAAGAAGCAATTTCATGCCTAACTCATCAATCTGTTTCTTATATTTCAGGAACAACAGGCATAAAGGTCTTTGCCTCTTTCTGTTCTCCCCTGGCAATATGTAAAACTAATATTGGCTGAGCATGCTATTAACCTTGAGTTTAAATTCAGCGTACTTAATCCCTTGATTAATGCCAAGATTAATGCCCAACAGCAAAGGTTGAAAGCTTAAATGTTTGTGAATGCGAGCATGAAATGAAATCCTAATAACCAGTACAATGATTTGGATTTATGGGCTGTGTTGGCTGCTAAAGATAACTTGGAAATGGTGTTGCACAGACTAATTTGTCAAAGTGGGCAGCAATAAAGAATTGACTGTTTAGGTTGCAGGAGAAAATCAGAGTGAAGAAACATAACTAACATTTTGTGATGGGTCAGGGAGTACTTTTCAAAATATTACCAGACTGTTTGCCTGTTTGCCAACACACACCTTTTAAATGGTTAGCTATTTCATAGAGGAAATTCCCTTTCTGTGAGATCATTTTTCTTGGCAGGAAAGGAAGTGGCTAAGATTTATGATCAAGTTCTTCTCATTTTTTCAGCCTTCATTTGTATCTCTTTCGTCTATGTATTTTCATAATTCTTCTTAGACAGTCTTAGAAAAAGATTATTTTTAAACAATCCTGAGTTTACAGAACAATATTTGTTAGTCAGCCCAGCTCATCTCTTCTCTGCTGCTCACAACCACTTCTCCCCAGCACATCTTCTTATTGATGCTTTGTGTTTGTAAGTTTCAGATTGTACAGATTTCTATTTATGCTTATTACTCTGGCCTTTACCTTAAAAATTAGAAGACTAAGGGGCAGGACTTGCAAATGTCCAACTGACACCACTTTGTTTCTTGGAATATATGTGGTAGATTAGGACTTTAATACCGTTATCGCTAATTTGCTTTTACAAACTCTTATATATTCCCTCAGAATTTCTATTGTGTGCCAATAAAATAGTTGTAAAATTTTCATTTAAATTTTCTTAATACAGAAAATTTTAAACGTATATAAGCAGTATAACAAACCCCCATTCTCAGAACTCAGCTTCTACAAAAGATCATTTCATGGCCTATCTCATTTCTTTTACATCCTGTCCCCCCCACCTTGTATTTCAGACATCCTGTCATTTTTGCATGTCTCAGTGTGAATTTTTTAAAAAGACTCTTAAAACAGAGCTACTACAATTATAAATACTTTATATCTAAAACTAGCATAACTTCTTAATATCAAAGTTTCAGGTTAGTATTTGCATTTTCTAGGCAGTCTTTAAAGTTTATTGGAATTGGATTTCTAGTATGGACCATAACTTAAAATTGTTGGTGTCTCTTAAGTCTCCCTAGTTTTAGGTCCCTTTGAGAAGTTTTTGTTAAAGAAGCTTCTTCATTTGCCTTAGAGAGTCTGTTATCCTCTGAATTTTGATGGTTGCATCTCCATGTTGTCTTATAACCCTAGTCCCTGTAAATTATATTTCCTGTGAATTGCTAGTTGGGTCTACGGCTTGATCAGAGTCAGGCTGAATATTTTTCTTGTAAAACTACTTTCTTGGATGGTATCATACAGAAGGCAGCTAAAACCTGGTTATTTCTCCTTTTGTGATGTTAGCAGCCCTTGATGATTAGTACCTGGGTTCATTAATTCATTGGGGTTCCTTCTTAATGTATCAGGAACACTTGTAGGAAGGAAGAGGATTCCTCATCTGATATTTCATTACTTATCCTGAAGAAAAACCTTTATTTCTCTGTTGGCTTCCTACAGTCTTCCACTGGTGCCCAGTATTTTGTTTGTTGTGCTTTTTTAGTTTTTATCATTATAAAGTCATAATTGAAATACATTTGGTATGTTCAATACTACCTTTTCTTTCTTACTGTTTCTCAAATTTCTCCTCCTTTGGCCAGTAGGAGCCAGATTATATTGTCTTCTGAAAGCGTTTGACATGACCAGTAGTTTTTTTTTTATTTTTTTCCCCCTATTTGTTGTTACAAGATCATCCAGGTTTATCCTATACAATTTCTTCTACAGACTTGGAATCAGCCATTTCTCTGAAAACACTTAGGGACCACAGTCTGGGTACCGGGGCCCTTCATTGCTACTGGGCTCTTCTGGGTGCTGGAAATATGATAAATAAAATAACAACTTTCTTTGTTATGGCTATGTTTAGTAGGAAAAGACAGACCACAGAAAGAATATAGTAAGTACCATGAAAAACAAAATGGGGGGAAGGGAGGCTAAAAGGTGCTCCTAATATCCATTTACCAATTTGAAAGAAAGAGGGTAAAAAGTACAAGTGTCTGTAATGGTATTTAGCAGGTACTGGGAACAGTTAGTACAAAGGTCCTGGGGTAGCCATTAACATCCAACACTGAAGAACAAGCACATGGAGAGTAATCTCTGGAAAGGTTTTTGTGTTTTGTTCAAAGATATGGTGGTTTCTGGCACACACAATCATTGAATATATGATTCTATTTAAAGTTTCTTAAAAGTTGGTGATAATCTTGTCACTTTGTCCTGAATGGGTAACTTCTCCCAACTATTATCTTGGTAATCATGAAAAAAAAAAATTATTGTAATACTGGTAACATTAAAATCTACTAAGAAAGACCTTAAGTTTAAGATGTGAAGCTGGAGTATTTTGTGTACCTACTAACAATTTTAATATAATGTTCATTAGTGTTATACCTATGAGAGTGTACAAGGGGTCAAATTAGACTGTAAACTTGAATGATCCAATTATAATCGAAGCACAGCTTTCTTGCCCATGTTTTATTCTCATTATCACTTAGCATTTTCTGCATTGTAAGCAAATCTGCAAATGAATACAAAAGAGGAACTATATTCTTGGTCTCTGGAAAGTGACTCCCTCAATACATCCGGTGACTTTGACTGTGGAAATGTCCCGATTGTGAAGAAAGGCCAGATGAGGCCCATGGCACTGGCACAGGAAGCACCTCTGTGTGTAGTCTATGAGCCTAGCTGGAAAGGAATCCACTTGCTGTGTCTGCTGTGTAAAGGAAAACTGGGGTTTCTCCTTTCACAGTGGTTTGGGATGGACATTCCCTCATTGAAATTTCACTGTTTTTATGGCAAGTTGAAAAGTTACTGCACCTTCTGTAATACCCTGAGAAGAACAGTCATGGATCATCCACAGACCTTGGTTCTCTTGAGTGTGGTTGGTTCCATAGTTTTGGTTTATAATATTCCTGCCTCCCATGGAGTGACACAGCCAATACAGTATTATGGAAAACACAGGGATTTGATTGCCTGTCTACAGCCCCACCTGCCCCCTATGCGGTAACCTTGAAATTTCCCTTGAGCTTTGTCTGGTTTCTCCTCACTGAGGTCAGGGTCAAGCCTGCCTCATTCTGTTGTTGAAAGGTTTAAGAAAATTATGAAAATGGCAAAATGCCACATAAATGGAAAAGAGAGACTCATCATGAATATCTTTAGTCTTTGATTCACTCATTCATGCATTAAATCATATCTTTGAATCATTCATTCACCACTCATCATATAATGATCACATTTCTGTTGTGTGCTGGGCACTGTTCTCAGTGCTGGGAATAGAGCCCTGAATAGCCCTGAAGTGTCTATGTTCGAGGAGCTTATACTCAGAAGGGGCACTGAACTATTAATTGTCTATGAATATGTGAAATAACCCCACCAGTTTGAGGGCTCCCAGGACAAATAAAGTAGGGTGAGGATGTAGAGAGGCCAGGTCCATTGGTCATGGAAGGCTTCTCTAGAGAGAAGTTGAAGCAAAGTTGGAGCGTGGAAGTAAGGGAGTGACACATGGAACTTTCTAAAGGAAGAGTGTTTCAATTAGAAAAAGTAGCAAATACAGAAGTCCTTAAGTACAGGGTTACCAAGTAAAATACATGATACTGAATGATATTTGAATTTCAGGTAAACACTGATTTTTCTAGCTGTAAATATGTGATAAATATTGCTTGGGATGCTAAAACAAAAGCAGTTTATCTGAAATTCTAATTTAGTTATACCTCCTTCCTCTTCACATCCTAAATCTGGCAATTCTTCTGAAATAGAATGAGGCTTACATGCTTTTGGACTTAGAAGGGAGTTCTGGAATGTAGGGGAGAGTGGGCAAGGCAGGCAGTGAAGGGCTGAGGTCAGATTCCATAGGATCTGGGTACAAATTCTGAGTGCAAGGAGAAGTCTCTGAAGGATTTGAGTTAGTGGAGGATGGAGGATGTGATATGCTCTGGGCTCTGAAACCATGACTGTGGCTGCACAGAACAGGTGGTGGGGGGAGAGCTGCAAGCAGGGAATTGTTGCCCTGGCAAGTACTGCCCCACTGTAGGAGCCTGGCAAACTCTTACCGAAGAACTTTGCTTAGAAGATTTAGAGTGTGTAGTATAATATTGAAGATTGGACTATGCTTATGGGAATGTAGGAAACAAGTCTGGTTTTTATGCATATGGCATAGCGATTAAGCTCACTAGGGCCCTGGCTGGGGACAGACATTGCTTCACTCCTCAACTGTGGGTCCCCTCCATGCTGTGTCTTCTCTGGCATCAGAGAATTATAATGAACATGATAAGTGGCCTTTCCCAGAGGATTGTCTGAAGACCAAATGAGACGTGTATAGAGTGCTTATCCTGGTGCTTGGCTCCTGGTGTACTGTACCTTTTGTTCTAATCCTTTGTCTCCCCGCTCCCTACATACAACTATCTACCAAGCGATTTGATTGAAATATTAATCAGCTCAGGCATTTGGTGCAGAGGATCAGTCTAGATAGCCGAATCATGCACACTTGCAGGCATCATTTCCTGCTTGTTTATCCGTTTTGGAACTTTAGAAAGGGAATGGGTAGAGGGTGGAGTGGTATAAAGGAAAAAAAAACCTTAGAAATGTAATTGCAGAATTGAGGTTACCAGAAGGGGGTGGGTGGGGAGCAAAGAGGGGCCCTAACAGTCTATGGTGGTGGGTGTGGTGTGGTAACATACATCTGAAGAGATGTGAACCTTTGTCTTTCAGTCATACACAGTGTTATGAACCAAAGTTACCTCAATAAAAAAAAATATAATTTTTTTAAAATGTCTATAATTTTGGAAAGATTATATTTCTGCACGGATGGACAAAATTACAAAACAAAACTAGTTTGATTTTTGAACCAGGAGACTATGTTTTGTATTTTTTTTTAAGTTATTCCTTACTGGTATATCTTCCAACATAAAGAATTCAACCTAATGAAAGTTTTACATTGTTTCTATGGGAAAAAATCCTTTATGTCAGTAATCTGTTAGAGCTAAGCATTTCACATTAATCATGAGAGAAGAGGCCATAACAGCTTGATTATGATTCTTTCAAATGAATAGAATATTATCACAGAGTTTCACTATTTATACCTAAGCATATGTATGTATTAAGTCTCCTAGTAATTTTTACTATTGTTTTATTACCTCTTTCCCCCTTTAAATTCCAACTAGAATTAATGTAAGTGTAGTCAAACCGACAGGTTTTTTTTTTCCTTAAATATAATCAATTATCCTTCCCACATTATGTTGGTAGTAAATCTCACCCTCTTGAGCTCTGTTTCGAGTCATATCACTCATGATTAAGCTGCAGATCCTTCTCAGATCAAAGAAGTTCAGATCATAGGGAGGAGAAATGTCAGAAATCAAATTGCTTCATTTTATGTTTTACCATTCAAGAAGAGTGATTTATAGGGCCCTCTCTCTGGAATTTGCATTCATTAAAGTTCCAAAGTTCTAACCTGGCTGGTCACCTTTTGGATTTGCTGCCTCTTCATTTTATGGCCTGAGGCTAGTGCACTGAAAAGATTAGTTCCTATTGAAGGAGTTTTCCCTTCAAATCAAAGGTTATTAGTTCTGCTTCTCTATTTATTGATGTGTGTGTGTTGCCGTGAACTCAAATGGTTTTCAATTCTTAAACTTAGTATACTGATTTCTGTATTCTTTCAACAATGCTTGTCTCTTCCCTGGCATAGGCCTTAAGACAGAACTTGCCAGCCCTTGGGAGTTGGGCAGGGGTGTGGTATGTAGTGTTCAGTGCCTGCACAGAGGGCAAATATAAAATCCAGTGTCAGAGACAGAGCAAGGTAAAGTGTGCCCAAGGCAGTCGGTAAAGAAAGGCAACCACCGACAGGAAAAGGTCACTCTGTTCCGAAGACCAGAAGAGATGGTGAGAATGATTTGAAATAGACTTGTCTCCAGATCAAGAAGGCAGTGAATCTATCCAGGTTTATTTATGAGATGCTGTACCAGGGATGTTAAAGTCCTTAAAGGATCTTGGATAGATCAAGTAGAAAACCAAGTTAGGGATTAGGAGGTTGAGTTAGTAGCCTTAAGCAAGATTTCCCAGGGTGTTACTAATGGTTCTCTTATTTAGGAAAATGTTGCGCATTTGAGGCCTGTTTGTTTTAGTACTTGGAGTTAGTTACTTCCAGTGCTGGCTTTCTTCCAATCCTGGTAATCCTCTGAGGTTTCAGAAAGACAGGGTGTTTTAACCCCCTATTCCCATGGAGTAATTGGTTTATGTATAATTCAATTATTTGTTAGCCAGTTATCCTATCACTGTGAATAAACAAGCCTTAAAAAACCTGCCCTCCTAATTCTGTCAAGATGTTCATAATTGATTTTTCCTCCATTACAAGTGAATATGCAATGAAGATTTGTTGCTAAAAGCTAAAATAGACTGACTACATTTCCCACGCTTTCAGGAATGCCCTTGAAGTCTACGAAATATTATCCAGTGATTTGAGTAACAAGAACTGAGATAAATGATCAGTCTCAAAGACGAATAAAGTCTTTAGTATTCTGTAGGGAAGTCATATTTCAGAAATATCACCTTGGACTGTATTTTCACCTGAATTTTGGAAGATTCTTTTTAGGGGAAATGTATTCTCCTTCATCAACAATCTGCTTTTACTAATGTCTCTCCTTTTGGTAGATTATCTATAGTCAGTCTCATTTCATCTTTTCCTATTATGCTATTCATGGGGAAATTCTTTATTCTGATAGGTTGCTCTATACCCTTATCTGTTTAATGTGAGGTTGACTTCAAAGCTGTGCACTCCCTGCTCATCCTTATCGTTTTCCGTGTGGGACTGAAGGTCTTACAGTCAGATATGCGATCAATCCATTTGAAGCCTTTGTGTTATAGATATGCCTCATAGCAGTGTTTTCTTGAGTCAATTTACAGAACTTTAATTTTAATTAAATGCTTTAATCCAGCCTAAGAATACAAGGTATTCACCTGTGCATTGCTGTTGGGACCAACTGAGCCTTAATCCACATGCAGGCTTCTTTTCTGCTCATTTCCCCTCATTTTTCTCATTAGTGATGTTGCAGATATTGCCTTTCATGGTGATACTGCTGTAACTTCTCAATAATTAGATGTGGGCAAATCCAAGACAAATCAGAGCTCTCTTTTTTTTCCTTTAACAAGTAGAACAATTTCACCTTTCCTTGTGGGGGATACTTTTGAGTCTCAGAAGTCTTTCACAAATATGGTAAAGTTTAATTTTTCTCCAAAAGAAGTAAGGGAGAATATTGCACTTTCCCTATCCAGAGATTCTACCCTTCCCAAGCTTTGCTGCCTATGTTTATTGCTTTTAGAAACTGTGCAGTATCTAAGCAGGGTTGGGCCTGGTTAGTACTTGGATGGGAGAAATTGTGCAGTAACTGATGGCTTTATGTAAAGCTCCCAGAATGTTTTAGAGACGGGGCCGGGCCAATATAAAAATCCCTTGCATTAGGAGTACAGCCATACCTTATTTTATTGTGCTTTACTTTTTGCAGACAGCAGTTTTCCTCTTCTTTTGTTGTAAATTAAAAATTTGTGGTAACTCTGCATCCAACAAGTTTGTTGGCACTATTTTTTCCAATAGCACATGCTCATTTCATGTCTCCTTGCCAACTTAAAGAATCTAAATTGTATGTTTGTTTAAATATTGCATACAATTGACCATAGTGTAAGCATACGTTTATAGGCACTGGGAAAACAGAAATTGCATGTAACTTGCTTTAGTGCAATATTGACTTCTTTGCTCTGATGTGGAACCGAACCCACAATAATACTTCTGAGGTGTGCCTGTGATTTTAGATTCTGAGAGTGCTGCATTTCTTTGAAAACTCACCCAGAGTGAGGGGAAACTTGGTCTTGTTTGACACTCTTCTAGTAATTACAGAGACTGTGGCCTCACACATGTCTGCCTCCTCAGTGGTCCTCAGGTGATATCCCCTACCCTCTTGCTCTGTTCATTTTACAGGCACACAGGAAAATTATTTTTTAAAAAATCAATAACTATTAATCATCTTTAATAATCTCACTATATACTAGTAGTGGATTATATAAACTCTTGGGATTATATGACCAGTTTTGATACCCACCCCCAAAAATCTACACGTTAGTTTATTCAATGCAATTTTCTTCTTTCCTTTACTAGAAATTGTGAATTTGCCTAATTCTCTTTGACAACTATTATGGAAGCCAACCCTAGGAAGTCTAGTGCTTTTTCCTTCTTTTTTCTCCTCCCCCCCCCCAACTCTCTAAACTCTTATGCATTGACAGAGTAATTCATCCTCTAGAATGACTCTCACAAGATCACAGTTTATGTTTTCTTTTCCCTTCCGTCTCTTTCTCTAATAGGCTTTACCACATTACTCTTTGGGATAGTGGGAAATGAACAGTCATAAAATGAAGAAAAAATTTGATCAGTTAGCCTTAAACTTGCATTTCTAACTCTGAGATAAGTGATTGAGTTTTGTGGATTAAATGCTATACTATTTCCTTTCCAGACATACCACAGTGATCACAAATCATTCCAGTCCTTTTGCTAGCAACAGAGGCACCTTTACATTCTTATTTCCCTATGGCAGTCTTCACATCTTTTAACTTTCTGCCATAGACCCCCCCCCCTTTTGTTCTGAGGAAGAGTACTAAGATTAATGATTGGGGCATCAGTCCCTGTAAGGTATTTTAAGGGCAGATATAATGTGTAGTTGTGTCTTCCATGGGACCATTAATGATTATTGTTTCTGTGTGAGAGCACCTGTCTCTATCTAGACTGCTATCTAAAAGCATGGGAGTCTGACTAATAATAACAACTCACTTAAGTGTAGGGCTTATTGTGTGCCAGTAACTGTGCTAAGTGCTTTACATATACATTAATCCACTTAGAGATGAACAAGCATATTTAGTGTCTCTGATTTATATTTTCAAGGTTGAAAATTGGTGTCCTCATTTACCTTGGAGAATAAAAAATCCCTATGAAGAAGCTGATCATAATTCTTTGGTAAGTACTCTTGGAAACTTCCTAACAATTTTTTTTTTTGTGTGATTCGGGTCTGATGCCAAGTGATGCATGTATGTGGAGTCTTCTAGAAATGTCAGCTATTAACTGAAATAATGGTAAACTAAAATACTTCTACCCTCAGTCCTTTGGAAATCTAGATGACCAAATTTGTCAACCAGGTAAAACCCAGCCAGTCAGCAATTCTCTGAAGGTTGCTAACTGATAGGCTACTAATATCAATGAGATCTGGTGCCAGACCTGGACGCACTCAGTGATATAATGAGGGTGTTGTTTGTAAATAATGTTCATACCTGTGGAAATGCTTAGTCCCTGGAAATTGATGAAGAAGTGAGACTTTCACAGGGATCAGGAGAGATGGCGAAGAGATGATGCTGGAGCTGAATTTAAAATGTTGAGTGAGTTTATACTAAGTCAGGATAATAATGGTGGCACTGACGTGAAGGGGAAAGGTGCGTGTAAAACAGCTTGGAGTTTTCAGGGTGTAGAGTCTGGTTTAGTGCGATAAAGTCACAGGGATTTAAATGAGCTGAGTTGAAGATGCGATTGGAAAGGTGAATAGGGGCCATGTAAGGCTGTATTTGCCACACTAAAAACATATCTTCATTATTCAAACCAGGAATCAACAAACTTTTTCTATAGAAAACTTTCTAGTGAGTATTTTCATCTTTGTAGCCCATAAGGTCTCCGTGACAACTACTGAATTCTGACCTTGTGGTTCAGAGGGAAGCCATGAACAATATATAAATGTTTGGGTGTGGCTTTGTTTCAAGCAAATTTTATGTACAAAAACAGGCACTGAGGAGGATTTGACTGAAGAGGTAGGTGGCCCCCACGCTGTAGAACATGAGAATCTTACGAAATTGTTGAGTCAAAGAAGGAGGCCAGGAGCAGATGAACATTTAGAATGAACTGATTATGACTGAAATATAGATTCAGGATGTCTCAGATGTTACATGAAATAAATACAAGTGTTATTTTTTTTTCTCTGTTATCAATCACTGATTGTATCCAGCTATATAAGAACAGTGTTTTTCCTAGCTTTTAAGTTATTCTAGCTTAAATTTTATTCAGCTATGGTAGGAAAATGGTATGCCTTGCTTTTAAATTCCTTAATTAATAATGAACTTTTGTTTATTTGGACTGAGACAAAACTAGAAAGGCACATTGGTTTTCTAACTTTGTGGGCAGAATGAGGCTTTTTTCGCATCCACACAATACTAAATAGCCTGTTTAGAACTGACCTAAAATTTTCCAGGAGTCTGCTGCTCTGCAGTAAATTAAAAGGCCAATACGTTTGGGTGCAGAAAATTTCAAGGTACATCAAGCATACTCATTATAAAAAAAACGCATTTTAGCACTGCTCAGGAATTTGCTGTGACTGTGCCACCTTTCTCAATTTTTAATTTTTAAATGATGCCCCTTAAAGCACCTCAGCCAGAATCTTTGCTTCAGTTTACAATCTTGGGACCTTACAATAAAATTATGCAGCAGACCAGACTCACTTTTGAAGCCTTGTATTTAATTGACTATCACTTAAGTTTTCAAATGTCACATCATGGAATCCATTATGCTTTCTGACTTTTAATCTTCTACTCATTTTTATTAAATTTTTGTTTCTAGGCAGAAATTCGTACGGATTTTAATATTCTCTATGGTATGATGAAAAAGCATGAAGAATTTCGGTGGATGAGACTACGGATCCGGCGAATGGCTGACGCTTGGATCCAAGCAATCAAGTCCCTGGCGGAAAAGCAGAATCTTGAAAAGAGAAAAAGGAAGAAAGTGAGTTTCTGATTAATTCAGTTCAGTTAGATGCCAGGTTTCTTTTAAAATCTGGTTTTGCTTGGAAACAAGACTAAGAGAAGTGTCATGTCTCAAATGATGTTTCCTCAGGGTGATTCTGTGCAGAATCTTGTACTGCCATTTTTGTGTTTTCCTTCTCCAATTACAGCAGTCTTACTTAGCAAGCACTAGCACACATGTTTTTTAGGTGAAGTTAACCAGGATATCTGTCTGTAAGCTTTTCCTTTGAGCCATCTGACTGTTTCTCTCAGTGTTTATCGCATTCTTCTCAGAAAACTTAGTCCTCTTTCTCTACCTGAATAGAACCTTTGAGAATTTTCTGTTATATATCTTGAGAATTTCATTTTTTTTGGTATTCATCAGTTCGGGGGTTGAGGTGGCTGGTGAGTTACAGTGCTGCTCTGTTTGATGCTTTTGCTTATGTTCCTAAGAGACATACTATAAACTGAACTTGAGCCAGGTTATTTCAAGTTCATGAGAAAATGCATGCAATAGGTCTGTAATGCCTCTGAGTGTGGAAGATCTTATATCCTATTAGTTAGAGACAAAGTGGCCATAACTTTAGGTTAAATGTTCTGATGAAGAACAACAGAGCAAAGTAAACCATCTGTTCTACTAGCTACGAGTAAATTAAAAAGAGCTTGGTATCCCTGATTTACTAATTTGATATCTTCATAAAAGAAAATACAGATACATTTGTAAATCCCCAACTCACAGCTTGATGGGTCAAAGTTGCTTAGATCCCTTGAATTGATAAGACAGCAGTACCAAATTTTATGGCACCAAATAGTCCTGTATGAAAGAAATCCAGGTGAGCTATATATATACATATATATATATATATATATATATACACATATATGTATATATACACACACACACACACACATATATATATATATAATTTCTATATAATCCTATGAAGTATAGTGTTGGGTGAAGAATTAACTGAAGAATAGCAAATCTTATTTCTTAAAGGAAGAATTTATCTGTTTATACACCTGCATGTATAGATATGTATGTATGTATATTATGTAATAATATAGCCATAATATGTTTCTTGCTCGTATTTTAAAAAACACAGATAAACCTTAAAATTTTAAATATAAGAGGTGGATAGTGATCATGGTTGTAGGTAATCTGAATGTACTTAGTGCCTCTGAACTGTTAACTTTTATGTTCTGTGTATTTTATATAACAGAAAAGATAAAGGGGAGAAATTGCATGGAGGTAACGTAAAGAAACTCGACTTCTCTTAATATCTTACTTTTTAGATTTGACACTGGAATCACTGTATGTAACTAAAAAGCAAACTTAAATAACAAAAAAATAACACAAAATACACACAAAAATAAAGTAAGTGAACTGCCTACATATTCAGTTCTGCTGTAAACACATGGAGAAGGATACTCAGTAATTTTAGGACACAGTAAGTCCATTTTTCTGATGGAATATCACCAAGAACAAAAACTACAAAAATGTCTTAAGATGTTAGTCATATACTAGGTGGTGGTGTTGATACTCTCTGGAGTATCATTATGTATTGGAATAAAGCAGATGAGTAATTAATTATGTTGGTGTCTTTGAGAACTGGGATTTTCAGTGGGGGAGAGAGGAAACAGCAGATGTAAGATGGATAATGTTAGGTAAAGATAACTGTAATCCTGACTTTGAAATCGAAGAACCAGTATGAACTCATGATTTGTTTCATTCTTGAGAAAAAGTAAATTTTCTGGCCATGTCCACAGAAAAGGCCTACTCACAGTGGTAAACTAGAGTATTCTAAGCACCAGACTTGAATCTCTTAAGTACGTAGGAGGTTCTTAGAAAAATGGCTCATTAGAATCAGAGATGGAAGTTACACATAATGAGCTTGGAACACCTTGTAATACCAGAGAGCAAAGAAGTTATCAAAAACCAATAGAATTGGGTCAAAAAAAACTTAAAAGCCAACTTGAACAGCCTCCCATTGACCAAAATGGGACAGCTTGATAATCAATATGGATAATAACTATGATATTTTGAAGCACATAATATGTACTAATATAGATGATTTTATAATGATTTTTTTAAAGACCTTATTCAATAAGGTAATTGTTTTTTGTTTTTGTTTTTGTTTTTGTTTTTTTTTTGGTGAAAACTGATAAGGAAAAAGAATCAGGTATTTTCCAGGCTTTTTCTACCTAAACTGAACCTCAGGGTAACCATGTAGTTAATGAAAGTTACTTTCTCTGTATAGAAAGTAATCCAGCTAATGAATGCAGAAAAAAAAGATGGGCCATTCACATTTTGGCACTCCTAACGCATTATTGCTCTGACTGATCGCCAGTAGATACTGACATCACAAAACAGATACACAGATTGAAGTACACAGCACAGCCTATGATGTCATTTTTCCAAAAAACTAATATGAATTTTACCCCATTTGTGGATCTGATTACTAATTTACCATAAATACAAGGAATAAAAGGATGTTATACAATCAGCAAATCTCAAAGTGGAAATAGAAACCAGTTTCTTCGACTTAAACTATAAGCCCCACTTCTCAATAAAGGGAGATCATGAACCAGTATAAGTTAAACCAAAGAGACAAGATACAGATCTAATTTATGCACTTTAGTTGACTTCTGATGTGATCAGTTGTACTTGAAAAAAATAAGGGACAGCTGAAGAACTGTAAACACAAACTGGATATTGAATGATATTAAAAATTGCTATTTCATAAGTGTTGGTGATGTTATGGTTATATTTTTTTAAGTAAAGGTTTCTTTTAGAGATACATGGTGAAATGTTTATAGATGAAAGAAAAGACTGTGTTATCTAGGATTTGTTTCAAGATAACAAATAGGGATTATAGGGGTTTAGAGAAAATTACCTTAAATAAGATATGTCATGAGTTGGCAATTGTTGAAATTACTTGATGAATACATTAGGATTAATGATATTGTCAGTTCTAACTTCATTCATTAAATTTTTTTCTACGTTAAAAACTTTAAAAATATCCCAGCTCTGGAAAACCCCAATATTTGTTAAAAGATTTTTTTTTTCTTATGACTTCATCTCTTTTCAGTCTGATTTTTAAAGTATATTCAGCTTTATAAAGGCAGGATCTGTCTGTTTCTCATGCTCATAGCCAAAACAGGGAAGTAATGACCATCTTTCTCTCAATCAGTAATAATCATTTCCTTCTTTTCCTTGTACCTTTTAGAAAAATGATTTATCCACATTGAGATTTTATTAGAATGTAAACATGACTTTAGAATTGCTTGATGACTTTTTGGTGTGTTACTATAGAGTTTGTACATGGCTCACTGGGAATCAGTATGTGTTTCTTCTGTTTTATTTTTTTTTGCAGGTCCTTGTTCACTTGGGACTCCTGACTAAGGAATCTGGATTTAAGATTGCAGAGACAGCTTTCAGTGGTGGCCCTCTTGGTGAATTAGTTCAGTGGAGTGATTTAATTACATCTCTGTATTTACTGGGCCATGACATTAGGATTTCAGCTTCACTGGCTGAGCTCAAGGAGTAAGGAGATTACTTTTCAATTTTAAAATCAGAATACAAAAAAGAAATTGTAAACTCTTAAAGCCCTCTATTAGTGTGTAATTTCTTGCGGAGGAAAATGAAAGTGATAATTCACTAAACAGAAGATAAGAAGATTATTTTCAGGAGCTAAATACATACACTGTGAAAAGGATAATATGTTTTCATTGTAGCTGCAAGCTTCAGAGGCTTCATAAATGAATGCCAGAAAATTCAAACTAAGGAGCTTATTCTTTGCTATTACAGGTGCTTCCAACATCTGCAGCACAAAACATTATTGACTTCCCTAATTCCCTTTCTCTTGCTGAAATTCATACCATTCCCTCAACATCAAGCTTTCTAAATCTTAAAACAGGGCAGGTTCCTGTTTATAATTTAATTTGGATAGAATGAATTTCCTGAAAGCCTTGATCCAATCCTTTTTCAATTAGCCAACTTTCAACTCTGAATCTGTTAACTCTACCTGGGTTTTCTGTTTCACTGAAATTTGCTTCTGGCTCTAGCCCTCTCCTAATCCCTTTTAGATTGACACAGCTGGTGAAGCAGGATGCCTAGATTCCCTTTACTCCTTTTGGATAATTGCCCAGGAGACTTTCTGCCCAACAGCCTAGTTACCATGTTATAATATGTCAGATGTTCCAGAAGAAATACCTTGAATGAACAGTCTAGAGGTGGAGAGGTCAGTTGTGTTAGGTTGGAGTTTGACACCTGATTGGGGGAAGTGTGAAGATAAAAAGTGTAATAATATCAGCTGTCACTGATGGATAGATTTCCAGATGCCTAAACCATGATAAGGACCTTAGTTGAAACAGTACTATCAACAACTATTATGGACACAATATTGATGAGGAACTGCTGACATCTGTTGAATAGCTTCTATGTTCCAGATACTAACCATATTACATATTTTATGTTATTTAGTTCTTAGGGCAAACATGGAAGTAGGTACTATTGATCTCTGTATTTTAAAGATGAAACTGAAGTTCAAGCCCAAATGAGTTTTCCCAGGTCACATGGAGAATACATAGGAGAGCTAGGATTTGGGCCCTGTGTCTATCTGACTTAAAAGCCTGTGTTTTTACCCACTGTGCTGTATTGCTCCTTTCAGATCTAGATAACCTGAGGGCTCCTGAACCCTTACTCATACCTTTGTCCCTTTAGCATGCTGTGTCCTGTCAGTCCTCCTCTTTGCCTCCTCGGAAACACATTGGGTACATGACCAATGAAGTAGATGCTTTCATACCTTTAGCAGTCATTCTTCCAGTGCTTTCTGTGCACTGGTTTTGATATGGAATACAAGAAAGGGCCACATGTGGTCAAGGAGATGCCAATCTTTTGATAATTACAACTAATACATAATAATTATACTAATTACAATGTGATTAGTACTAATTGAGGTGTGGATGCTAGAATGTAAGCACCAGAATTGCAGAAACTATTGAATGTTGTTCATTGCTGCAGCCTGTTATGCACCGAGAATAGTGACAAACACACAGTGAGTGTTCAACTCTTTACTGAACAAAGGAACAAAGAGATGAATCTCTGGATGGACGGATAGATGGATGGATGGATGGCTAAGCAAATGCAAGCACCCAGTACAGTTGCTCCCTAGGGAGGTCAGAGCAGGCATATTAAGAGGCTAAGAGTCAAAGACTTAATTTGATGGTCAAGATGAAGTCATACTGCTTTTTAATCACTGGTGACAAGGTCAGATATATTTCATTGAAGAAGATAGCTGGGGAAGCAACTTAATAATAGTAGATCCTGAACTTAGTTGTACATTAGAATCCCTGGGGGTCTTTACAAACTCCCAAAGCTTGGATCATATCTCAGACTAATTAAATCACAACCTTTGGGGATGACACAGATATCTTTTGATGCCCCTAGGTAATTTCAATTTGCAGACAAATTTGGGAACCACTGAATAGCAGGGTGGGCCAGAAGTCAACAGAGTATGGCTCTACAGACTAAATCCAGTCCTCTGCCTGTTTTTTCGTTAATAAAGGTTCCTGGGAACACAGCCACACCCAGTTTTAATGTATTGTTTATAACTCTTTTCATTGTACCGTGACAGAGTAGATAAGATAGAAAATGGATAGCCTGCAAAGATAAAAACAGTTATTATATAGAAAAAAAAATTAAATTCTTGGGAAGAAATAGGTTCTCCAGAACCCAGCTCTTTCAGAAGCCCAGAGGAAAGGAGAAGGTTGCGTGAAGTGGTGGCAGTGGAGTTACGAAGCAGTCTAGGGTCTCCTTGGTGGTGCAGCGGTTGAGCGCTGCGCTGTGGAGCTGTTGGCAGCTCCCACGATGCGAGTTTGACGCCCAACCTGGGAGATTCCCACTTAGCACGGCAGACCTCTCCTGCCTTGCCCACTGCTCCTCTCAGCAGTGTGTTTCCATTCATCTGCCTGTGCTGCTCCCCACTCTGTCTATGGTGAACCCTCTCACCGCCCCTCACCTCTGGCCTATACCTCAGCTTGTATGTAAAAATAAATATTAAAAAAAAAAAAAGAAGCAGAGTCTAGTCTGTGACTCTTGTCTTCTGGACTAGGAGGTCCATAATTTGGCAAAGGAAGTTAAATGGAGTATGAGCATGGGCCAGTCGCATCATTGATGATCCATATCTGGGTGAATGGCATTTCTGTTCAGTTACTTATTCCCACATGTGAAGCTGGTGTATGGTGAAGTATGATGGCTCTGAGTACAAAGGTAGTAGTGATGGGTGGACGGATGGGTAGCTGGATGTGGGGGTGGAAACCATAGTTACAGTTTTGTAGTACAGCTTGGTAGGAGGGGAAATTTTGACCTAAGAGAAAAAGATCAGGAAATAGTACAAGACAGTATATAAAGAAGCTTATGCTATAGACACTGGAAATGGAAGACATTTAGGAGGTTAGTAAGGGCTGGAGTAATAAGAATAGGCTCTCTGGGAGAATGCTCATAGTCAATAGAATATCTACTATACATTAGGCATTTTCTATTCAGTGCCTCATTTAGCCTCTGGAAGAATTCCTGAGAAGCTGGTATCATTTATGATTTATGTTTGTTTCTTGGGAATTTTTTTGAGAAAGAGGAGAGGTTCAGAGAAGTTAGTAATTTGTCTCAGATCTCATAGCTACTATAGTAAGAACAGATTCAGACTGATATTTCCCTGGTTTCAAAGGCTGTGTTTACATATCACAATAGGGGTTTGCAAGAATAAGAATAAGTTCTCTGAATGGGCCTTGATGGGTGGGCAAAATTTGGATAGACAGCAGATTGAGATCAACTATGCCATGCTCTCTGATAAGTATTCTTAGGATATTTATTTGGCTATTAAAGTTGCTAAGTGTAGTACATTGAAGTAAATGGTTTCTTTTCTCTTCTACCCTTTCTCTAGAATAATGAAGAAAGTTGTAGGAAACCGATCGGGCTGCCCAACTGTAGGAGACAAAATCGTTGAGCTCATTTATATTGATATTGTAGGACTTGCTCAATTCAAGAAAACACTTGGACCATCCTGGGTTCATTACCAGTAAGTACTACATGCTGTTCTTAAGATTTTAGCACTTTAATTTAAAAAAAAAAAAAAGTAAAAAGCAAATGTTATAAAGTTGTAGGTTGAAAAAGCTTAGCAGGTGTTATCTTTTGAACCATGTGGAGTATGTTTCTCATTCCTAATTGAAATTCTGATTGTCTGTGGTGAGTTTTTACTTTCAAGGGCCATTCATTATCTTCATTGATTTCTTTTAAGAATGGAAAACAAGTGCCCAGCCTCTTTTTTTTTTTAACCTTCCTTAGTATTTTACATCCCTCTCAGTATGCCTCCATAAATCTCATCTGTTCAAGTAATGATTTTGACAAAATATAGACAACATCATTTCTTGTGTTTCCTAGGTTGAGATGATGACTCATTTCTCGCCTCCTTTCCCTTGTCAGAATTCTTATCATTTTTTAGAGAGAAAACTGGGAATAGCTTGTCTGAATTCTTGGGCCTTGTACTTTTTACAGTAAGCCTCATACTTAGTATTGAGTTTTGCCATCCACCACATAAAGACAAAGCATGCTCTTACAGTGAATGAACTTTAATAGAAAAGAACTGTAATAAGATTAGTGTGCATCAAGAGAGAAGAGAAGAAAGGATAATAGTTTCCCAATGAAACACCCAAAGTTACCCATCCTCTCCTAAATGCCCAGCCAAACAGGGTTGGCCCAGAGCAGAGCCACTGAGGTCCAAAAGCTTGCCACAGATCTCAGGTATCTTTCGGTGGGGAACCATAGAGAGAGGGGGAGAAGGGACCAGGCAAGTCTGGAAGGAAAGGAGCAAAATCAAGTTACAAGTAAAGGTAACAGCTGCCATTGTCAGCCTCCTCACAGTTCCCTCACCCACATCTCTTCCAAGTGTTTCTGCAGATCTTGACTCCATTTGTCTCCATCTGTATTCCCCAGGTCCAAAGCTATTGTGACAGGAACTTTGTTGCCACCTTGCGGTGGGAACGTGATGAGAGGCACAGCAGTCATGGAGCAGGTTTGCAAGGCAAGATTCTGCTACATGAGCAGAAGTTCTTGTGCCATTTATTGAAAGCACACAGGCTAGTAAAAGCTGATCATGCAACAAGGGTATGAGGAACAAAGTCTGGAGGGTGGGATAGGAATGGGGAACAAAGTTTTACGAGGGACAGGCTAGGGGACATCGTAACCATATGTCAAGAGACATTTGCGTCAGCAAAGTATGATGTTATCACAGGCAGAGTTATCTGAGACCACCATGGAGATAATCATGTAATCAGGTCAACAATGACCTAGGCGTCCCCAGGCCTGCCTCATGATACGGGCTATTTTATAGGTAGCCAAGAAATGCTCTGCTATGATTTGTAGATAGCAAGTAGGTCACAGCTGCCCATGAGTGACCAGCTAGTAGCCATCTCATCGGAACCCACAAGAAGCAAGTACGACTTATTCACATGAGTCTCTATAGTCTATGTGTCTCCTCCATATCTCATCTACCGGGCTCTTCTCCCACTCTTCTACAGCTTCTGCTCCACACTCGGCTCCACCCTTCATTAGGCGGGGCAGGGAACATGCAACATTCCCTTTTTATGGAGATTGCACTCTTAACAGTGTGACTCGCATGCATGAGTCTCTCTGTTCACAGTCTTTATGTTATAGAAGAAGGTGAACTCATGCACCTTTCCTGAGTGTATCTTTAGGGCCATGATTTAGTATTTGAAATGATTTTACATGGCACTAAATAGCACTGAATTACATAATGAGGTTTATTAATTTTTAATTTTTCATTGGCTCTGAAAAAGACTGTTTGATGTTGCTCTGTCTTCAATACTTATTTTAATACTTGCATGCATTTCTAACAAAATGAAAGCCTTTGCCTTCAGCAGAATCTGATAATACTTTCAAAAGAGGGGTAAAATACACTTTTGGTTATCTTCTGTTTGTTGGAAGTTGCTACTGTATTTATGGTCTATAAAAGTTTCCAATGAAATTCAAAAGCTGAAGAAATCTAAATAAGTATCAGATTTTATTTAGTAGTGTCAACGATACATGAATTTGGTAAAGATCATGAAGTTAGTACCATCTTTATCAACTTACAGTTCATATTGGCCTACAGTTTGACCTTCCTAAAAGACCATACTTAAATCTTTCAATTAGTACACCTTGAAAATCCTCCCCATGTATTTCTTTTTTATTGTTTTCAGGTGGAGAGATGCTTTAATATGTCATTCTAATAACCGTTAAGTGCATCCTTAATGACCTGTACTAGGTCTCTCCCTTTCAGGAGAGCTTATTGCCTAATATCATAAACTCTAGCCTGCAGGATTAAGTCAGATTGGAAAACCTTTAGACATTAGAGAGAAATAAAAATTCAACATATTGAGAATATTCTCAGAAACACAAAGTGAGGGAAATGCCCATTTTTTGTAGAATTTTCTTTTCAGTACCAATGATTTTCTCACTGGGCAGTGAGACTCTGGTGGACAAAGGAAAGTGGTTGATTGAGGAAAGACCATGAGCTTTTCGTTTGCTTTTGGACATAGTTTATAAAAAGGCAAAGACAAATCTTGGCTTGGGCCAGAATCACAGTATTCCTTCTGCTTCAGATATTTTCTGGGTTTTGGTTAGTTTTTTTTCTTGTAATCTTCATGAATCTACGGCCCTTGCATTTCACATTCATTCTCAGTTATGTAGAAATATATTTTTCTTCTTGGTTAATAAGCAGTGTAAGTAAGTAAACTTTTTTCTTTTTAGCTACAGCATTAGAAAAGAAAAGCAGAGCTGCTGTTTTCTGTCATTTTGAGAATGACAGGCATCTGATAAATGCGCAAAAGGAACCAGGCTTTAAAGACATCCCCAGACTTACATACCCCCACCATTCAGAAGGCCTGTCTGGACGGAAAATATTCTCAGTGGTAGTGTTTAGGTCAATTAAAAAGGATGATTTCATTATTAAAATGGTCATCATTGATTGGTATTTGATTCTTGTCAAATAGAAAGGCTCAATCTCAGAGGGGGGTTATGGATGTGTGTAATGTTTATTGTCCTTCCTTTGATAGATCATCTGTGTTAGCAATATTGGCTAGCAGGCGGTCTGGTGGTACTTTAGCCGTTCAGCCTTTGTGGTATGATGCTGCTATAATTTCAGCAAAGGCTCAGGCAGGAACTCTACAAAATTTCGTGCCTATTTCTTCCCCTTTTGCAGATTAGAAAATGTCATGGCTCTCTGTATTCACTTTAGTTAATGTGAATGTTATGAATCCCATTTTATATATAAGGTTTCCCTCTGATTTTTCATTAAAGAGCAAATCCTTAAATCTTGTTGATCCTAGAAAAATATTGTAAATTCTGTCCAATTTGTGTAGGGGCCCCCAAATGTAATTAACGATTAGTTAAAAACTATGTATGGCTGGTACACTATGAGGTATTGCAAAGCTTATCTCCCTTCTACCTGATGGGAGGCATTTGCTAAACATTGAGGACACACAGAAAAGTGAAATGCAGATAGTAGAGCATATTGCAGGTTTTGCATCATGCTCCAAATGAGAAAGTAAGTATGTCCTGACAAGGACTTGGTGAGCGTCCATCTCTAATGATGTGGCTTACAGCAAAGAGGTTGTTTCAGGAGTTATTTGGCATTGCTGCTGCGTCCTTCTTAGGGGGAGGCCAGTTGCCTCAGGTAGCAAGACAAATATCTTTGTAAGTTATCAGTCTGTGGCTGATGCTCCAGACACACAAAAGATGTTAGAGGAGTGGCATAGATATTAACAACCCAGAGTTCCAAAGTACACAGATGAAGAAAGTGATGGAAGAAGGGAAACTAATGTTCAGCCTCCACAGTCTTCTGCCTCTTTATAAAACAAATCTAGATAAGATTAAAAAAAAAGTACAATTCCCAAACCAAAACTTCAAGTAGAAAGAAATAGAAGTTTCTGAGACATCTGATCATTCATTCTGTAGCTTTCCATGAGGAAGCCAGCAACATATACCTTGCATCGGGTGCTGGGTCACGTGGCTAGGCTCCTGCAGGCATCTCCACTCATCAGGGCTTGTTTTAATTATCCAAATTATAAATACCGTGATGAAACTCCAAGTTAAATATGGAGTCACAAGCCAGGGCGAGAGAGGAACATGAACAGTTAATTAAGAGTTAATTTCAAATAAATGAAAGGAGGGGAAACCTTTAAGGTGGGGTTCATTACGGCAGGATGTGTTTTTCCCTGCTGTGCCTGCACAGCCCTCTGTTCTTTCTTTCCCAGTTCTCATCTGGCAGTGGGTGTCCCTTGTCTTCCTCCCTCCCTGAGCAGTGACCTTCCGCAGAGCTGCCACCGCCGCCCTTGCTGCTTTCTGAACACTGCCATCTCGCTCAGAAGAAAATATATTGGCTTCAACCAGTTTCTTTTGTGTCTCATTTTTAAAGGAAAAAATTTAAGCTAAGAATTGAGATTATTAAGAAAAGGAATGCTCGGAGCTATTCGAGAGTAGGGAAAGCAAGCTTCAGTCAGTTCCTTGGGTCCCAGCTTTCTTTTTCCTGGTCTGTGCGCTGCCTTTTCTGCCTGCCACTGACTGCCAGGCTGAAGGCACTTCGGGCTGATGCTGTGAAAATTGTCACTATGAGGACGGCATGTTTCTCATTGTCGCCCTGCCCTTCTCCCTTCCCCCTCGCTTTCTCTCTTTTCTTCCTTATCTAGATAGATAGTGGTGGTTTCTGATGAGAAAAATCATCACACTAAAATGGCAATTGACTATTGCTCTTCCTGGAAAATCCAGTTGGGTGTTTGCATTTTTTTTCCGAGTTGCACACTGATGTGAAAGTAAAACGCTGAAAAAAATGACTTCATAGTAATGGGAAAAGGAAGAAAGAAACTAAATTGGATACCAAGGTCATTGCCATCATCTGATTCTAAAAAGTGGTCTTTTACCTTTATTTTTATGTTTATTGGTCCAGTAAAGGAATTTAAAGGGGCTAAAACATAGCAACAGAATGTAGTGTTGTTTTTACTGGGGAGTCATGAAGTAAATGTATGGCAGTGTTTGGGGAATTGGCGATGTAATGAATGTAACCAAAATGAATTGATTCTCTTGTTAGTGTGATTCCTCGCTAATATTTGTTATTCTTTTGTGCACACTAAGGCAGTGGTCAGTGGGCCTTTTCTATCAAAGGCCAGATAGCAAATACCTTACACTTTTCAGACCATTTGGTGTGTTTTACATCTACTGAACTTCATTGTTTCTATGTGAAAGCAGCTATAGACTATGTGCACACAGTTGGGTGTGCCTGTGTTCAAGTAAGATTTTTATTTTTGAATCCTGATCATTGAACTTCATATAATTTTCACATGTGAAGAATGTATCACAAAATATTCTTTTTTTAGCTATTTAAAACATAAAGACTCATTCTTAGCTCACAAGCCATACAGAAATGGCAGTAGACCAGATTTGGTGGTAGATCCACCCTATTCTAAGGTTTTAGTAGAAAAGCCAGTGAAACAATTTTCATTTCACTTCCTCAGGCTCTAGGGAAAAACAATAATATTAAGTTACTATATTACATAAAGTTCACCATTGTCTATGAATGAGAGTCGAAGTCTTATCTACTCTAACGTAAGCATTCTAGTTGATAAGAATGTTGCATGGTTCTTGAAAGAGATAGACTTGCCATGTGCGTTAAGTGGGGTAAGACCTCCATTTTAGTCCTTAGCTTACTGTAACAAATTACCAAGGATAGGGTGACTTATAAACATCAAACACTTATTGCTCACAGTTTTGGAATCTGGAAATCCCAGCTCAGGGTGCCAGTTGGTCTCGGTAACGTCTCTCTTCCAGGTCACACACTTCTAGTTGTATCTTCACACAACAGAAGGTGCTAGGGAGCTCTGTGGAATCTCTTATATCAGGGCACCAGTCCCACTCTGGGGACTTTACCCAAATGTTCTAAACACTCCTCCAAAAGTCCCATCTGATAATGCCATCACTTTTGGAGTTGAGCATTCAGCATATGAATTTCAGGGTCATCACCAACGTCAAGGTTATATCAACCTCTAAAAATGGTATTTCTTTTTCTCCTCAGCAACTGTTTGTTAGGCACCTGGCTAGAGGTACAGCAGAGAGTGTGGCAGTCTGCAGTTCCAGCTTTCATAGAACTGTTTCACTGGTATTTGATTAGTCTTCCTTGATTAGTCAAATAATCTGAAGCAAATTTTATCTCTTGTGTGATGGCTCCAGCTGGGAAGCCAAATGGGAGATGTTTGGCATACACGGTATTCTAAAATTCCCTTAATACCTTCCCAGTAGCATTATTAATGAAAAGGATTTGTCCATTTTTGAAAGTCCCTGTGGAGGAGTTAGAGCTTTTACTCTGTGAGCTTTGGGGTCAAAAGTTACAGTTTTACCCATAGCACTTTTCTCTTTCAGGTGTATGCTCCGAGTCCTGGACTCATTTGGCACTGAGCCGGAGTTTAACCACGCCAACTATGCCCAGTCAAAAGGCCACAAGACCCCCTGGGGCAAATGGAATTTGAACCCGCAGCAGTTCTATACCATGTTCCGTGAGTATATTCATATTTCACCTCTACTTTCAAAAAAAAAAAAAATGCCACAAAGAAGAGAGTTGGGAAGGAAAAGAGGTGGCCATGTATTTTGGGTTGTGATTCTAAGGGCCCTTAGCTGCAATGCTGTGTGCCATTAAACCTTGCCCTTGGGAAGAACTGAGGTGTTGTTTTTTTAAAAATTGGGACTAAAAGGTCATGTGATCATTTTGGGAAATGTTTTAGAAATGTTCTGGAGGAAAAATGTTCAATATGTAGTATCTCTAGAAACCTTTTGGGAGAGGAATTTGGGTAGGCTTTGGATTGGCAGGCACTAAATACTAAGTGTGTTCCTGCCACCCAGATGCTGTTTAGGATCCACTGGATTATTGATGAAGAATGAGGTTTTGCACATCCATGTAGTGTCTGAATAATTGAATCTTAATTATTTCAACATTGAACTTTGTAAAGAAAAAGTTGGCCATTTTTAAATGGAACTATTTAAAATTTTTCATATTTTACTGACCCTTTAAATACCAACCATAATTAAATCTTACCTTGTCTTAATCACTGGTGTCATTGTTGACAATAGCAGTGATTATTTTATGAGGTGATATACAAAGTGATATAGTGGACACATTAAAAGACAGTGTGCTCCAATTAGAGTTTCTTGGCATTTTTCTGTTTCTGTATTGTGCTTTTCCCGTATTCATCACTTCTTACCACTATTATCAGTTTACCTGATTCTAGCTTCATTACACTTATAATTAGCTGAGGACTATGATGCCATACATCAAATTTGATAATACTCATGCCAAAAATAAAGTATTTTTTAAAGATTTATTTACTTATGCATACAAGCTGGGGTGTAGGCCAGTGGTATGGAGTGGTAAGAAGATTCACCAGAGACAGAGTGGGAGCAGAACAGGCACTGCTGAGGGGAGCAGTGGGCAGGAGAAGTCTGCTGCACCATGTGGGAGTCTCCCTGGCCGGGGATCGAACTCATGCTGCAGTGGCTCTGGATAGCTTCATAGTGCTGCACTTAACCTGTTGTGCCACCAGGGAGGCCCAAAAATAAATTTATTTTTAAGTCAATAGATGTTGGTGATGAGGTAAATTCCTCTTCTGGAAGTGAAAGATCCCATGAATGATATAGTTCATTTTAATGCTCAGAGTGGAGAATTCCTATTTTCCTAAATCATCAGAATAATGTAAATCTAGAGGTTTTCATCTTAATACCTAATATCTGGGGTATGAATCTCTTTCCTTTACTGGATTAAGACACACCAGACTCCTGGTCCACCTTTTCCCTGTGCAGCTATCTCTCCCCTTCCATGCAGCCACCAGAAGATGTCCCTTTTGTCAGGGTCACTAAATGTCATAGCAAACACATTGGACTAATCCTTGGGTGGTGAAGGATAATTCAAAATGGTTACGGTAGGTAAGGGACTGATTCTAAAAATCAGCTTATATTTAAATGTTCTTAGTTCAAAGAGATTTTTGGGAACACACTGTACACATTATAAACACTTATTATTTTCCCTTTGACTTCTGTTGTTCTACTATTGCAACCTGGCCCTGGGGCACAGTTCAAGGGACAGGCTAATAGGTGGCATGTTAGGTTACAGCGGTCTGGTTACCTTAGTGAGGTACAGGTAGAGTTAGCTCTTGGTTTGACTTTGCTATGTAACTTTGAGGGACTGTGATGAAGTGGTGCAAAATAATGTCAGAAGTGATCCGCGTGTTATGTCAAATGAAGTAAAATGTTAGCCGGGTCCAAAATGGCTACAAGTGGCAGAATGACATGGTATATGCATGCCTTCCACCAGGTGGTATTTGCCTATTTCAAGGCAGTCAAAACAGGAGGCTTTTCCTGAACATAGAAAGTTCTCTTAGGGTGTTGGAATTTAGATTCCTAATAAATATATCTTGTTTCCATGGATGGACAAATTTAGCAGTGCTGATTGAGTGAATTGAAAGAAATCCACTGCCTTAAATGTACCTAAGAATGAAAGCATGAATTACTGGGTTGTCAAAAAGTCATGACGTCTTTTTTCTGTTTTTCAAGCAAAAATGTGTCATGACTTTTCCAACAGCCCAATAATTCCTATTAAACTGGAAAAGGGATAAGCTTCCTGACTCAGAATTCAGCAGGAATTGGGTGGGGTGGGGGGTAAACTGATACATTTGAGTACCTTTAGAAAAAAAATCAACAACTTTTAATGCAAAAACATTAATGAATAACACTATAAACAAATTCTGTCACTGAACATTATCACTAATATAAGAGATCCTAAAATTGACAAGAAAAATTTGCACTCTCCAATAGGAAAATGGGCAAAAACTATTAATAGTTCCTAAGAACAACAAATATATTGCCCCAAACACATGAAAACATGTTAACCCCACTTAGTGATAGAACTTTATTTTAAAACTACCAAGATACCATGTCCCAAGTATCAGGTTAGCAAGAATCCAGAATTTTGCTAGCATAGCTGTTCTAATAGTGAGACTCACTCCTTTTTGATAGTGTGATACTGGTGAGAATGCAGCATGGTAATAGCCCTACAGAAGGTATTTGTCACAACCTAGCAAAACTACATATGCATCTTTCCTTGAACTAAGCAGATTGTATCTAGAATCTACCCCAGAGATACATGAGCAAAAATCAGAAATGATGTACACACAGCTATTTATTATGACACTAATTGTAATAGGAAAAGGCTGGAAGTAACCCAAATGTTCATAATTGGCACTGAGTTATATGGTCCCTGACAAAGTGAAGTATTGTGTAACTGTAAAAAAGGGGTGAGGAGGATCTCCACTGCTCTGGATGAAGATGCTTAGGACGCATTGAATGATGAAAAGCCAAACTATATAGTTATTTCTTTCTATATAACAAGGGTATAGAGGAGAAATATGTGTCTATGTTAATGATTTTGCTTGTGATTTCAAAAGAAATAATGAAAGAATAAACTAATAAAAATGATTGCCCCTGAAGAAGGGATATACAGGATCAGCGATAGAAAGTGGATGTTAGAAGCCTCTTATTTTGACACTGGAATCATGTAACTGTTTCATAAAACTTAAATAGAAAAGTGAAAAATAAAAATATGTTGACTAAAAGTTGAAAACAGATTTTAAAAAATGGAACAAACCTAATAATATCAGGTTGGTGTTAATCTTTCATCAATAATCATTTCTGCTGACTTTAAAACACAGTCTTAGGACCACACATTCATGATGGGAAATAATTTTATTGTTATTGAAATCATTGCAAGTATACCAGTGGAACCAAGATATTAGTATACAAGGAAGGGGAGGAGTATTTAAGGAATTTAAGTCAAGACTGTGTAATCTTCAGCTTAAATAGGAAATACCAATATGAATTTATTTCATTTCTTAAAAAGGAAATGTTTCCTATCTAGGTACTTTGAAAAGGATCAAAAGCAAAAACAACCCACTAGCAATGAGTATCCTTAGCACTCAGGTTGAGATTTCCTAAATAGCTTTCCCACTAAAAGGAACTTTCTGCTAGGTTTTGGTCTCTAACAAAAGTAACAAGTTATTAAAAAAACAAACAGGATTTATTGGGGAACAAAACCCCAGAATTGTGGACAGACAAGGGTAGGTTTGTAGTGAGATCCACATACCCTGATTCCCACCCTACTCTAACCTGTATAACCTCTGGCAGACCACCTCCTAAGCTCCACTGGAGAAGGAAATTGCATGCAAGGCATGCTGGGTCCTGTACCTTGCTGATCATGCATGTGTGTGCACTCTCTTGCCTCTCAACCTCATTTAAGTAGGGTTCTGAATCTTAATGCTCACAAGAGATAAAGAGCCAATTCCAGGTGTGAGGCAGAAAACATCTTGCCATGCCAGAAAGCAAGGAAGCTAAGAAAGATCAATAGAATTAGATAAGATAGACAAGCGAGAATTAAAAAGGTATGGAGCCCAAAGTGGGGGTAGTTTGAGCATCAAAAATATAAGACTTAAGTGGACTAAAATCACACCAAAGGAAAGTAGTCCATGAGTCCAGAATGTTCATCTAAACAAACCACCCCACAAAATCATGTTTCTAAGACATCACTTCATTACTCTGAAAAATAATGCAAAGAATCCAGCTTTGGGTCCTGCCTTCTAGGACAAATTGTATTTATTTTTTTTTTAAAAGATTGATTTATTTATGCATACAAGCTGGGGTACAGGCCAGAGTCATGGGGCGGCGAGAGGATTCACCAGAGACACAGTGGGGAGCAGAACAGGCAGATGGACGGAAATATACTGCTGAGGGGAGCAGCGGGCGAGGCAGGAGGGGTCTTCCGGGCCATGTGGGAATCTCCCTGGCTGGGTGTAGAACTCGCATCGCCGCTGCCGACAGCTCCACAGCCCAGCGCTTAACTGCTGCGCCACCAGGGAGGCCCCAGGACAAATTGTATTTAAAGATAATCAAGTAGTTGATGAGAGAAAGTTGTTAATCATGGAAAAATCATAGCTAATAAATGCAAAAGGAATGAAGAATTCAAAAATCAGCATTTTAAAACTCCTGATGAGATAGTGGAGCAAGGCAAGGAACATCAATTGGTGTAAATCCATCAAATAACAAGTTGATGGGAAACTTCCTCTTGGGTAGGACTGTTTTAGATGGAAGAAATAGGGAAATGAAGCGGTTTGAGACATTGCTCATGTTGAGATATGTCAAGGCTAGAGCATATGCAGCAAAAAATCACCCCTATGCTTTCTTCCCAGAGCCTGTCCACATCCTAAGGGAGGGTCCCTTCCTGCCTGACAAAGGTCTGGGGTCCAGTCCAGCCAGGTTTTTATCAGAGAATCTTCATTCATCCCTTTCCCCTTGGGGTGAAGGTGGGCTATTCTAGTGTTCTAAAGGGGGAGATCATTCCTTTGGGTATAAAAAGAAAATTTATTTTTTCATTTTTTTAAAATAAACCAAATCTGTGAATAATAGCGGCTGATAGCAATCATATAATTGATGTATAAATATGCACATGAATTGAGGATGTTCTTAGACTGTTTGCTATTGATGGGATGCACAGTAAATAATTTGGAGACCCCAGAAAAGAGTGTTGTACTTGGGGAGTCAAGTCATCTTCAATGATGAGCTTTAGCAGCATCCTGCACAGTGGAGAGAGATGAGGAAGGACAGTCAGGGCCTGGAGGAGAATAAATGGAGAGGAGAAAATACCATTGATGAGGCAGTGAAATGAGATTCTCCTATCCAGAATGTTTGCTCTCATATATTCAGGGCCTATTTCTCTCTTTAAAGTTCACTCTTTTTCTTCACTAACTCATTTTTTTTTTCACTAAGTCGGTGGTATTTTCTACCATTTGAAAAGTCTTGTTTTCATTATTTTCCCCAAATCTCAGCAGTTCCCTGGAATTATGCTCTGTGTGGATTCTGTGTGCAGTAGGGCATTTTCTTATATGTCAGCTGTCCAAGCAGCTTCTACAGGGATTGGGTGATCAGTCAACACTAAGTTCATTTGATTAGATCTGCTGAGTGATGTTTCTTTCCAAGAAGCTGATAAGTCTGGCATTTCCTCCCTGAAGGCAGGCCCTCCTCCTGCTTTGGCTATTTAGTCACACGCTAGCTAGCACTGCCTCTGAGCTGGCACTAGGCCTTCTTCCTGCCACCAGAGCCATCTCTTTAAAGCTCAGCTTGGACCAAGCTATTTTTCTTAGACATTATGGTATCTTACTTTTGCCCATGGAGTCAGATCCAAAGTCCATGGCAAAGTATTCAAGACCTCTCAGGCTATGGGTCCCCTCCTCTCCCCTTCACCACTTCTCTCTCCCCGGGGCCTGACCCAGACTCAACAGGCAACCTGCTGATCTCTGAAGGTGCCACTAGATATCTCTCCATCCTTCTTCACATAACTCTGATAGCAAAGTTTTAATTTTTTTCCTTGGAGACTCTAAAGTGACTTCCATCTTTCCAATCAAATTTCACAAGAGATATAAACCTATTACAAAACACAAGGAAAGCCTCCTTATGGAGAAAGGCTTCCGTGCCCTGATATAACCATTATTATCTTTTCATGGGTTCATTTTTACATAGTTGTAACATACATACTAATATTTTGTATCTTTTTGTTTTTACTTAATAATACACAACTTCAAGGTCCTGCTTTTAAAATCATCATGTCCAAGGATACTTTAAAGTCCATCAAGTGGCTAGTCCCTAGTTTGTATTTATTTTGTAATTGTTTTGTTCTTTCATATTGCGAATTAATTGCTGCTTTTTTGCACTTACCAGGGATTTGGTTTGACTCTTTATTTAGGCATTATTCAGCCTGTGGCGATTGGTGTGCCTGCTGCTTGTTCTAAACTCCTAAAGGCAATCTCCTTAGTTTTCTTAATAAATGAGTGAAAGAAATTGCCTGTGCAGAAAAATGAAATAGAGAAGGCATTTACTTATATCATTCACAAGGGGGAAAATAAGACCCTGAAGTTAAGTACTTGCTCCTTGAGTTACCCCTTATTCAGATAGTTTGAATGACTCCCTGTTTTACAACATTATCTGGCTTATGTACAAACATCAGCAGTGGTAAAACATCTTTTATCTAATTGAGCATTTTCCCTTTCTTTCCTTGGAAACTACAGCTGAACATATGAGTAGTAGAGATTATCAGATTTTTCATTCCTAGTTTCAGGCATGTTTTATCTCAGGTGTATATTTATATCCTGTAGTTGAAAAGCTTCAGTAATAACCTCACTATTCATGTCACTATCACAGAACTTTTCCTTATTCTCTAAACAAAGTCTGTTTGTATAGTTTATTTGCTTCATTTTTTGAGTATCTGAAGTGTTTTGACTCTTGTTCTTAGTATGAAGGAACTTAAGAATTTGCCTGCTGGGTGCTCACATTATATCGTCTGGGAAATAGTCATTGGTTCTTCGTACATGTGGGAATTTGGGGCAGAAAAGACAGGGAGCTGCAGTGGAGGTGGATGAAGAACGGATAAAGAATTCTGGAAGTGTTCGTATAGAACCCTCACATTGTACCTCCAACCCCTTTCCTTTCTTGCAAATCCCCATGAAGTTTTCCTCAGTGAAGGCTGAAGCAGTGACTAAGCCTGAGTTCATTTGCTGAGTCCACGATGTAAGTGAATTTAAGACTTAGATTGGAATATTTGCTTGGTGGCTGATTTTTATCCACTTGTTTAGTGCATGTCTCCTAACTGCCTACCAGATGCCAGATTCTGTGGGATACCTGAGTGCCCTCCAGAAGTTTACTTTTTTTGATAAGTAAAAAAGCTTATGAGGCATGTTAGTAACAATAAAGCTCTGTCATATCTTTACCGACCCCGTGAATGGGGCACAGAAAACTTCAACATAAAAGTAAAGGAAGCACATTCTATTTGTTGTATCACTCGTTTCTGGAAGTGTTTTCTTAGTGTTGCTTCACAGTGACCAGTTCTCCTGCAACTTACCCAGTTTTCCAACTGACTGGGCTGCATCCTAGGATGATCATCTGTTCCTGGCAAACCAGGGATCTAGTCACCCTTATTCACAGTGAGATGCTGATGTGGACTAGAGTTAAAGGTTATGAAGAGGAGAAAGAAACAGAAAGTTGGCAAAAACCCATTCCCTGGGCAAATGAATGGAAAAGAAGGCAATGCAGTAGAGTGAACACCTCACACCATGGCTCCATGTTAATTGTAACATAAGGTTATCTAATTCTCCAAAGTCTTTATAGCTGACAATAATTATTAATTTCTAATGTTCTCTCATTTTTGAGAATCATGGTTCAGTAAGTCCTCACTTAACACCACTGTTAGGGTTTTGGAAACTGACTTGAGTGAAATGATGTGTAGCAAAAGCAGGTCTTTGAGTGATGTCATTTCCTTCGACATTGACCAGGATTGTTGTTGTAAGGAAATGGTGTTGAACTAAGCAATGTTATTTGAGGATCTGCTGTACAAGCACTGGAGAGAGTGTTCTTGCCCTTCCTGTTGAATGAGTGTAGGTGAGGAGCTAATCGGAGCAAGTGGCAGTTCATCAAGTTAGGATTAGCATTGGTAGGGGAGAGGGACATTGGAAAGCCAAGTCTTAAATTACTGACCACCAGCTTTGTATCTATCCTTGGACATATCCTTGACAATCTTCTTCAGTCCCTGTTCTTCAAGAAACAGACTTTAAAATAGAAGCGTACAAGTGTCAGAGGTTTAAAATAACCTGTCCAAAATAGTAACTAGCACAGCTGGGATTTGAACCCTGTACTGCCGCAATCCCACAGTTCTTCCTTTCCCCATTGTGAGTGGTGCTCTGACTTCAGTGTGCATTAAAAATATACTCTGAAGGGCTTGTTAAAACTGACTGCTGGCCCCATCCCTAGAATCTCTAATTCAGCAGGTATTAGCTGGGTTCAAGAATTTGCATTTCTAACAAATCTTAGGTCCAGGGACTACACTTGCAGAACCACTGCCCTGTTCCACACTAAGATGACCACAGTGAGGCCATAAACACAGGCTTTATTGAACTGAGAAATCTGATTTCTTCTACCTGACCACCAGGCTCAGCAATTTAGGGGAAAAAAAAAAACAACAACAACGTATTTTTCTCTGGAGTTGTCTGTGCCATTTTCTTTATCTGCATAAGGAAGAAAATCCTCTTTAGTGCTAGATAGCAGAATTTCTTCTGACTTTCCACCTCATTGCTCAGTAACCATTCCTCTGACCCCTTGGAAATGGGTAGGTGACCTTAGTTCTCTATTTTAGTTTCCTTAGACCAGCAGAACAGGACTAATACTATAATTATAGAGTGACCAAACTGCTCCTAGTGAGATTTTTTTCCCCATCTGATCAGTGTGCAGTGAATAATAAATACACTGTAATGACCAGGGTTTTAGAACACAAAGCTCCCAGTGCCCCACTTGTCCTTACCAGTGTTCCTGTGAGCGAGTGTGGGCTGACCCATCACTCCTAGTTGACAGATAGGAGAACTAGAGGCCTACAGCTGTGGACACATGATCAAAACTAGAACATTAGAACCTTGCTAGCAGCAAAGTAACCAGATTTCTTTCCCTAGGGCATCCTGGTGATATTGAAAGATGCCTGTCTGACCCAGTCTTCTCTTTTCCCAGAAAAGTGTATGGGGGGAATCTTTAAGGAGCGTCTGTTCGCTGATTCTCACCATTTCCTAGATCCTTCTTCCTATCATGATTCCCACACTATCTGGCCCCTGTTGGCCTCTCTTAGTTTTTATATGTCTTTCAGGGTGCCAAGCTCTTTCTGACATTCAGTCCATTTCATCTACTATGCCAGTTTCTGGAAGCTCCTTCATTGCCCTCCCTCTCTTGTCCCCATCCCCTTGTTCATCCTTCAGGGAGGTGTCATAACCAGAAAGCCTTCACATTTCTTGTAGGAACTAAGCATATTTCCACCCCAGGGTCTTTGTATTGATTGTTCCACATTCTAGGACATTCTTCCAGAGGCTTTCATATTCTCCTCAAAATATAACTGAGGAGATAACTCAAATGTTTCTTCTTTGAGATACTTAACCTGCCCCACCACCTTTTAAAATGCACTTTTTTCTCCTCCATCTTTCTGTGCCCTTTCCCTGATTTAGTTTCCTATTACCACCACCATTTATGCTTCACTTACTTTTGCTTGTTTTCTTTTTCCCTCCCTTGGAATCTGAGTTATATATTAGTAGGGCTTTTGTCTGTTTTATTCAGTACAAAAACTCCCAACATGTTGAACAACGACTGGTATGTAATAGGCATTTAGAAAACACTTGCTAATTAAAATAGAATGATAATGATCAGGAGGTTTTTTTTTTCCTTGTCCATACACGGTTTAGAAAGGGTGAGAAGACTTGCCTCTGTCTTCCCGAGACCTTACTTGTGTAATTGGTCTTTCAAGAGTTGTTCAAACATACTGATTGTTGTCGTTGATACTTTGACTCTTTGCATCTCTCCAAGGTTTGGGGCTCACACCCATGTTTATTTGCATGATTAGATTGGAATAGTAGTTTATAGACCAAAAGTTTTGCCTGTTGGAAGAGGAATGTTCAAAACGAGTCAGTTCCATTTGATGCAAGTGACAAACCTGTTGGCTTAGCTAAGGATCAGTTGCTTCCATGTACAAACTTATTTTTAGGACTTGACAAGCAAAGGAGATATTTGTAATTCAAACTGCCTTTTATGGCCTTTAACTTAGACCAGGAGGACTCTTGCCTTTTACTTCTGTGCAGACCAGTGAGTAATTGGATCAGCTTTGCAATTCCTTCAGTCTGAGTCTTGGCCTTCAGCAGTGATGCTCTTCTGAGGAGCCCATTCCCTCCTAAATTGCTTTGACACTTGAAAAATTTACTCTGCTATACCTTCTGTCAATAGTTCAGACACTCATCTTTTCAGCTCAACTGTATATAACAGTTTCCCTAGCCTGTATCCCAACCTTCTTCTCTCAAAGAGCCTAAAATCACAACCATTTGGAAAAAAAAAAAAAGTTTAGGTAAAATTCAAAGTATGACATCACTAGGTACAATTTTAAAACCAGATTACTTATTGTGTGACTTTAATTTTCAATAAATGTTTTTCAGTTTGGTCATCCTCAGAATTGGCATCAATATCACGAATGTGATAGTGGCCCATGTTCTTCCTTGTTTTGTTATAATATTTTTCAAATACACAAAAAGCATGAAAGAAATGTACATAGAAACCTGCAACCTAGGTTCAACAATTAACAGTTTGCTTGTAAATCTCTATCAGTCTATGTTTTCTCTCCTTCAATCTACCTTTTAAAAAGTGCATTAAGGAACACTTAAACTTTAGATGTTTTGAGATATCTTTAACTCGATCAATATTGGTCACCAATCCAATTGTGTTTCTTTTTATTATAATATTGAATTATTTGTTCAGTTACATTGCTGTTTGCCTTCCCATTGAATGACTATAAGCTCAGTGAAGGGAGTTTGATTCATGTTTGTCTTTTTTCACCTGGCATGTCCTTAAAGCCTAAGTTATTACTTGGCTTATACTAAGTGCTCAGTGCATGTCCTAATGTTGAATGAGAGTGAGTTTTAGAAACCTGTGATAATGTCATTTTAAAAGTTTATGTCACTGACTTGTTTCCATTCTTTCCAACTTTGTGACCTAGATAAAAAGTTACGTTAATTTGTCAATTCACTGTATTACTTAGTGAATACTAGGCCTGAGATAGGTTCTGGGGATAGAACCTAAGTGAGTTGTTTGGCTGATAATTACTTGTAAGAAGAATGAGCTTTATTTTTTATTTTGGAAGTTTGTGCAAAAGGTATGATGTTGGCAGGAGTTCAGGCACGGTCTCTGCTGCGTGGTAATATCAATCTACCTACAAAGTTAGCTACACCAGTTAATTAAGCTTTTATACTTGATCCAAACAACCATGCATTCAGAAAATATTTACTCAATTCCCTGCTGTGCTCTGGGTTGTAGGAAGCCAGAGATACATAAAACATGGGTGCTCCTCAGGGAGCATATTGTTTTTAGGCGAGATAGCACTGTGGGATAAGTGCGCCTCATAGTCTTAAGAGCAGAGGAGAGAGGTACGTTCTCAAACTTAAGGAGTAAAGGAATCCACAACTGAGAGGTAAGGAGAGCTGAGACTTAAAAAGAGGAAGCAATGGCCAAATATAAGCCAGCATGAGGTAAGGTGGAAAAAATTATATCTGAAAGTTCCAGGTAGGTCAGTCTAGAGCCTAAGTATTGATGGGACAGTGACCTGCCTCATCCTGAAGAACGTGAAGATTTTCAGCAGGCAACTGTCGTAGTCACATGTTTGTTTCAAATAATACTTTGTCAAGTGACCACATAGAGAGTAGAGAGAAAGGAGGGGGTAGGGTGGGTGGTAGGTAGGAGATAATTAAAATTCCAGTACAGAGTTTATGAGATGTAATAATGTATGCTGTTGATTTAAATAGTCAAGAATTGGAAACATCCTATATGTCTTATGGTAGGGTGTATTAGAATTTCTGTGAAATTGGCTTCATCTCAGTAGTTTGTTGGCTCTTGTAATGGGAACTGTTGAAACCGGCTTTTGGCAGTTCTCTCTATCTCGGTTTTGGGTGTGTCTGGATTGGCAATTCTCAGAAAGCTGTTCTCAAGTGAGGACACAGATGACACCTGTAGCTCCTGACTTCCACCCTGCCAAGGTAGTGAAAGTCAGGGAACAGAAATTGATGAAGCAAGTGTGAGTGTGGGCCTTGGATATTAAACCTATCACTGAGCCTGCGTCAGGTGGAGTCCTGTGGGTGATGTCCTTGTAGGCATGGGGAATGGGGCGAGACAGTAGGTCAGCATGGGCATTAGTCCAAGCTCCTGCATGGAACAGGTAGGTGGTTAGTTCCACAAAGCAATGCTGGCAAACCAGAACCAAGGGGCGTCCCATCTGAGGAAGGAGCTCTGGCACTGACATATTATGCTGCTTTAACAAGCAATGATGAGCTGTGGTTATTAACTCAGCGAGAGCCCTGTGGCTCATTGTATAACTGAAAAAAAAAAGAGTAGGTAAGTAGGATCCAATTTTGATTAGAGATAAAAAGATCTAGAAACCTAGAAAAAAAGCCTGCTAGAAATGGTTATTGCTAGGTGGGGAGATGATAGGTGATGTTTTTCTTTCCTATGTCTTGCTCTATTATCTAAAAAAAGTCTTACACTGGGGATATATTTCTACTATAACCAGGAAAACCAATAAAACCATTTCTGTTTAGGGAAAAGGAGAGCTTATTTATTGCAGAAATCTCAATAAGAATTGATGAGGCCAGAACAAAAAGAGGTGAAGAGGAGGGAAGGTAAATGGATTGTGATGGATTTTTGAGGAATTGACATTTTAGGACTTGGTGCTAGAGGACTGAGTGGGGAGCCCAGACTGGTCTGGGGATTCTGCCCCTGATCACAGGGTGGCCTGACAGTCCCCAGCTCTGAAGGGCCCTCTATGGTTAAAGGCTGACGGAAAACCTGTTAAAAGTGAATATTTGCACTTAGAGATGTTTAGGACTTAAAGGTAGAAAAAACCGACCTTGAAGATTGATGCAATTGAAAGACGGGTCTATTAGACATAACTTTTTTTTTTAATTACATTTTAAAAGAGGGCATTATTACTGCTTGATAGTTATAATGTTTATGTCATGTATTCGGTAGTTAGTAAGATCCATGAGGGCATAAACTCATCTTTGTTGTAATCCATGAACACTTAGCGTATCACCTGTTTTATAGAAAGAGTTCTCTAAAACATTTGTCATTGAGTAAATTATTCAAGCTAAACTAATAGTAGTTCTTAAAAGAAGTCATCCTGTGATCTCAGGAAACTCATCAAGCTGATTTGTAATCATTGAAAAATTAGATGCTTCCAAAGTGCTTAAAATAATGCTTTATTAATAAGAAAAAAATCTTAAGTTATTTTAAGACCATTATTCTAGAAAATCCCCTTCAGTTTTGTAGCATGTTTTTTAAAAAAAGCAGCTTGGTCCCACATACACATAGCTTAAATTGTTGACGAAACTGGGGTAATGTGTAATTTCTATTTTGGCTCTGCCGTGTTTATTTTGGTCTGCCATATAGCATTATTTTCCTTTGATGCATGTTCACCACTTTAGTTCACAAAGCCCAGAAACTGAATTACTTGGACTATAAGGCGGTATGTTAGAATGCTTTAAGGAGCTTGGGCTCTACATCCAGTTGGTTTGATTCTGAATCCCAAAGTTGCCATTTCCTAGTGAGTAGACTTGGGTAGTTTAAGTAACCTTGTTTTTTCTTCTCTACAAACATGTTAAAATATTGTCGTGAAGATAAAATGGAGTAGTCACTATGAGGCACTTGGTATAGAATTCAGTACAGTCAGATCTCAATTATCAGCGATTTTTTTTAATCCCATTTGTTTATCTCCTGGGACAGAGCTTTTCAAAAGTTACAGGATTTCCTGTATATCATTTATAAGATTTTTTTAAATTTACCTTGGGGTGTAAATGCCTCCTCTCTGAAAACTTTCCAACACAGCTTAAGTCTGAGCTCCCATCTTAAGAACAAAAAGAGAGCTTGGTCTAAGGTTAGATCTCCACCCAAATGAATTTGAGAGAGCACCAGCTTGTACTCATGGTTTTTGATTTAGTATGAGAAACTTCAGGAATGCTTGTATACAGAGCCAGCCTGGTGAGGCTGTCACAGTGCAGGCCCCCAGCTACTGGTCAGCTCCTTGGAGGCAATCCACACTATGCCTTTGGCTGCTTTGGAATCATGAATCCCCTACAAGGTGATTGGAAGCCAAGAAGCTGAGCAACTCCCCCAGTGTTTCCAATCCTGAGTCTGGAGCCCGGTTCAGCATCACCTGTTGGGGCTGAGTGGTGTTCCTGCCATGTGGCCGTCTCAGTGCCATTTGGAAGTGCTGCCTCTGTGACTCCTGAAATCCCACCTGTGGACCTTTAACTGAATTTGTAGGTTGTCACTCGCCATGTTAATGTCTCCAGAAGAAAGAGCAGAGTTGTAATAGTGTTTAAATGAAAACTTAGAGGAGAGTTTGAGGGCATAATTTATTCCTCACACGGTGTCAGCATTGATTTAGTACCAAATTATAGGCATAATGCAGCACAAGTCCGCCAGTCCTCCCAAGTTTTTTGAATACATCATTTACTTCTCCTCCCTCTCCCTGTTTAAGCTAAAGCTAAAGCAAGCTTTGGCACAAAAATAGATGTGTAAGTTTTTTTCTTTTGGGGGGTTGACGATCATTTTATTTTTGACGATATCTTAGTATATTACAATATGAAATAAGATCTGGTAGGTGTTTTAGATGCCACGGTTACTTCATATTTTTGAAGAAATGCGCACATAAGGAAAAGATTACTGATTTGGAGAAACAAACACCTAAAGTATAGAGTTTTCTGAAAATAAAAAAACATGATCTCAAGGTTGAAAGTGTCAGTTTCTCTTTCAAAATTTTTACAGTTAAATACAAGTTTTACAAAGTGGTATTTTAAGTTGCATTATTGACATTATAATGCACACATTCTTTCTTCCCCTCCCTGCCCCCCTCCCACTTAAAAAGGAAAAAAAAAGCAGCCATTGCTTCTTGCTGGCAGTAGAATTTATTCAGTAATTTACTTTCCAGCCAACTGCAGCCATTGCCATTGCCTCTGGGCACTTGTTCAAAAAAAAAAAAAAATGCAGAAATGAAATAACAGATTGGCCAGACCTAACACAACTCCCCAGTCACAACCCTATTATCTCCTTGTTCTGTCACCCCCATTAGGCAAAAGCCTGGGGGACTAGGTGGTGATAACACAGTATTTATACAGCTCATTCATCTCCACAGTTCCCTTCTTCATCTTCTGAGCAGAGCAATGAGAATGGAGACCCTGGGTTTCAGATTCCTAGGCCCTGCTACAGACACACCCCTGCCCGTTTTAAAGGGCTTCTTTGCTGGCTGCTTGCCTGGGAAGGGGTCCTGAGTCCCAAGAAAGGCAGAACAAGACAAAGGAACTAACCTGCGTTTGTTCACCACCTACCTCGTGAATGAATATGGTTACAGCCACAATGTGTGCATTTTACTGAATACCGAGTACCTTTCCATTTAGGTTATTTGTAACTGCTCTGTCCAGGTCAGAGTCAAGCATAGTAGTTGCTTCACTTAATAGTGGGGCTCTGTGGGGTCATCTCCTGAAAAAGCTGAGAAGTCTCTTGATTCATCAAGAGAGAATTGTTTTCTGATTGTTACCTTCTGGTGAAATCCATTCTAAAATTACAGACACAAGAGACAAACTGTTTGAAGAAGGTGTGGGGTTTATTGCCCCCTTGGTCAGGGTTAAAGTAGAGATGTTATAGAACCCCAGTGTTGAGAGACATCTGAGGAAAATGTCTCTTCTCTCCCAGAAGTCTGTCCTGTAGACCAGATACTGTTCTTTGTTGTGGTTGGCATCTCAGGGAGCTGCTTCTTATTTTTATTCTTGTCACCATTGTCTTCATTCCATCCTTCTCTTCAGTATAGTCCCATAACATGCGGATCTTTCGTTGGTGTGTAATTCTTAGAGGAGGGACAGTGTTGAGGTGGTGTTACTTGACTTTGCCCCCAATTCCCCCTTTCCCCAATTGGATGGTAAGTGGATTAGATTCTGTGGGACCCATCGACAGCATCCCCAGTTCCTCCTGAGACCCATCCATTCAGCCTGGCTGCCTATCCATTTCTGGTCATTAATTAGTAAAACCCAAATGATAGCATTTCTGTCAGGAGTCAGTGGCCTTGTGCTGAGGAAACAGGAGGAGGCGTACATAGCTTAATGCTTTTAGATAAAAGTATTTTCTGCTAAAAAGAGTAGAATCTGGATCAGATTTATCCATGCTGGAGAGAATTATTCTCCTGAAGGTTTTGCTGGGGTTTTGTAGGATCACATGGTATCTCCCCCCTCCCAGGTAAGAAAGCACAGGGTAAAAAGGAAACATTTAATTGTGTGTGACACAGCTTGTGTTAAATGTATATTTGTTGTTCTTTTTTGCTGATTTCAAGCCTAACTACACTGTTCTTTCCTTTCCACATCAGCTCATACCCCAGACAACAGCTTTCTGGGGTTTGTGGTTGAGCAGCACCTGAACTCCAGCGACATCCACCACATTAATGAAATCAAAAGGCAGAACCAGTCCCTAGTGTATGGCAAAGTGGATAGCTTCTGGAAGGTGAGTCAGTCTGTGTGTGTGTCTCTCTCTCTGAAAAGAAGCTTGTTGGGTAATTTAATTTAACTTTGATCCAGGGAGTAATCAAGCCAAGTGCCCAGGGCTTAATGGGATCTGCTTAGAAGTAAACAAGAATATGCAAGGATTTGTTCACTCAGCAGTTGGGTATCTAATAAAGACTGTCCTTGCTCACCCATACAGTGGCTATATGGCAAAGCCCTTTGCACTTTGTAAGTGACATGCTAGCAGCTTTTTTCTCTTCCTGTGTTTGACTCCAGAAGCCACAGGGACCCATTGTTAATGTGACTTTTTTTCCTCTGCCTTTTGGGAAATGGTGTGTAGGCAGCTCCCTTTGCCTGGGGAGTATGGTGATCTTAACCTCCTCTTGGAGCTGCCTGCAGACAGTTTGCTCAGAGAGATCATGGACACAATAACATTCTTGGCCATAGACTGAGCCATGTTTTCCAGAAGCATTGGACTGTTAGGCCCTGTAGGGTCTCTTGCCCCTTCTGAGCTGAATCCCAGTGTGTATCTGGGAAGGTACAACAGTGGAGGAACCATTTTGGGGTGTGGGCTGTTGGTGCAACATGCAAATCTTTTATATGAAGAGCCCTTCATATGCAAATGTCACCTTTTTATTTTTTTAAAGACATGTTTGTATCAGAACAGCCTCCAGGATTTCACAACATGCTTCTTCCTATACATAAGTTGATTATTTTCCAAAGTGATCAGTAATTGTGGCCTCATGATGGTGTGTTTCCTTACTGAGAAAGTTTACAAACCCTGCAACTGAAGGGGCATGAGGGACATAAAGAATAAGAATTCTGGTGGTGATTTTCTGACCCCATATTCAGAAAAGGGAAAGCAATGCAGTGCCCCTTCAGTTCTATAATGTTAACTATGCTGAATGGACAATTAAGACAGCCTTAGTCCAGGAAGCTGATTTAATTCTAGTTTACTGTCTTAACTAGTACAGTGTTTCTCAGATGGGGGCAGTTCTGGAAATGTTTGGCAATGTCTGGAGACAATTTGGGTTGTCGTGACTGAGGGAGGGGCTTCTGGCATCTGGTGTGTAGAGGACAGGAGGCTACTGAGCCTGCTGCAACACACAGGACAGCTGCACAACAAGGAATTATCTGGCACAAAACAACATGAGTGCCAAGGTTGAGAAACAGGGGTGATAAATAAGATTTACTCCCTATGCATAGTATTTCACACTTTCTCCTCTGAGGTGAAATAAAATCAGTCTAGATTATAAATGGTTATTTAAGATGGTCTCATGAATTTATACATCTTTGCATCCCTGTATCAAAATCTGCTCTGTGTTAACAGAGAATTTTTCTGCTGACTTTCAGCTGAATTTGAGTTAAAAAGGTCACTTGGGGTGTTCTCATGCTTGCTTGGGTTATGAAATGAATGGATCCAGCCCTGGCTTTCGAAAGATGCAGGCTCTTAAAACAAGTTCTCTTCTCTATGCACCTGCTGGAAGGAAATAATTTGCATGACTATGAACTTGACCTTGAAATTATATCACTTCTGTTTTGGAAACAAGTGGAGCTACCTCCTAGGTGCCTCTTACAGCCTTTTTAGTTTCCCTAGAAAAACAGTAATGAATTGCTTGTGAAAGCCTTTGGGCATTTGTGTGTGTATGTTGGATAAAATAGTACTACCAATTAAAAGGATGATTTCTTTGACTTAGATCAGAATCCCAAAAGCATTAATCATGCTAGCTCAAGTGATTTAGGGTGTGATTTGGAAATCCTTCCAAAATTTGAAGTGTTGAAACTGCAGATGACCTGATCCCTATGTGCTGTGTGTCACCCAAGTGACAGGCTGTGTGGCAATGTGTCTATATTAGCCTTTGAATACCAAAAATCTGGGGTGTATTTCAATTGTATCACTATTACTCAGCATTCTCTGATGAGAAAGACCCAAAAAGATGAGAAATACTCTAGTTTTCACATAAATTCAGAATATCTTCCTAAACTTGAACACAGAAAGGTATGTGAAAGTTTAGTTTCTTTCTCCAACCCTTCCCCATGCCATACAGGATAAGCATCCCTTCCACACACAGTGGATAGTAACTGTGTACAGAAAACATAATGAGCCTTTTAAGTGTGTATTTTTACATCCACATTTCCAGAGCAGCATTCAATATTGACCTTAACTAACAGGAAGTTTTGTAAATTGCTTTTCCCATCCTTGATCCATTCTTTCCACTTTCCCCCAACCTCCTTTGCTTCAGAGATGTATGGGAAGTGGCATGACACCATTTATCTTGGGAGTTTTAGGATTGCAGTAGGGATATATGGGCAGATATGGGTTTGGACCGGATGGTCTTGGACCTAGACTCCCTGGATTTCTGAAGATGCTTGCTATTTATCATTCCTCCTCACTTGTGAGGTAACCCCCACTACCTAAATGACACTTGAGTAAGGGAATGCCACCACATGACCCCTCTACCTACCTTTGACTGATTGGCCCAGGAGATTGTCCTTTGAACCCAAGCAGTCAGCTCATGGGTGGTTGGCAGCCACAAAGCTGGTTCAGAAAGGCAACCTGGGCGAATCAAATTCTTTCCTTGACATTGGAAAACAGAGGTCCAGTGACAGTGAGCTCTGGGGGAAATTAAAAGGATGTTGTGATGAGGCCAGGGCAGAAGACTTAGAAGAGTCCAACAATGAGAAAGCAGAGAGAGTGCTATCAAGGGGATGATGGCACAGAACTGCAGAGAGGAGAGGTACCATCATGAAAAATGGGGGTACATTGAAGGGGTCAGGTATGAAGGAAAACAGATGTAACCCATGCCACCTGGAGGCGGAAAAATTGCCAGTCTGGGGAAACTTTCTTCTAGATCAGATATGCTCTTACCACATTCTGACCCCATGCAGTATCCTAAGTGATTTCTGTTTCTTGTACTCATATCAATGATCTCTACTAAAATATGTGGGGCTTCTCTGTATGCAGATGCTGTCAAGAAACACGTTCTGTTAAGTAGAAAGGCTAAGGAGGAATGGGTTACCTGATATACACATCCTCCAGCCCCCAGGTCATGGCTGAGGTACCCTTGGTTATCCTAATATTAAAATACTTGGAGGAAGAATGGGTAGGAGGGATGGGACCTTGCTGAATGAATAATTCCTTTTTTGTCTTCACTTTTGTCTCCCTCTGCTCATGTCAGATTATCAGTTATTGTGTTATTTTCACTACTGCTCGTGCCTGATTCTAGTTCCCTCCCGATCTCGCTTCCTGCTGAATATTTTTACAATGTTTGCCACTTCTACTTTGGTAGAAGTGACCCCTAAAATAGGGGGTAATCTGTGGTAAGCCATAGATTCTCGGGGCAGGAGGGAGTTGCAGCATGTCTTCTCATCACCTACTGTCTGGGTTTGTGCAGTGAAGATCTGCTGGATAATATGACACAGCAGTCAAAAACACAGACTCAAGGCCCCAGGGAACAGAGTCCAAACCCTGCCACTGTCACCAGCTGCCTGATCTTGGGCAGGTGACTTAACTGGACCTTATTTTTCATGAGGGCAGTAACAGGACTTCAGTAGTGATGAAATGAATTTATATATGGAAAGTGCTTAGAAAAGGACCTGCACGTAGTAAGTCGAAATAAGTGCTTGCGGCTGTTATTTTTAGAATTGGGGCTAGATAGGAAACACAGTTAACGGAGTATGAGGTGGGGGAGCAGAGCCTGTGAGGAACTGGCAGACACAAGCCTGCCCAAAGATACTCAGATTCCAGCTTTTTAATATGTCAGCAGTTGGCAAACTCTAGCCCATGCACCAAATTTGTTTTTGTAAATGAAGTTTTATTTGTTAACACAGTCACATCTGTTCATTGTCTGTGGCTGCTTTTGTACTGAAATGGTAGCATTCTATAACTGTGATAGAGCCTGTGATAGAGCTATAACTGACTGCAGTATTTATCATCTGGCCCTTTATAGAAGAAGTTAATCCTTGCCTAGTCTATACCATGTCCCATGTAAACCAAGTCTCTCTTGGGGCACATTTTTGGCCAGCTTTCCCTGGCATGGATCTCATCAGAGGTCTTGTTAGGTATTTTCAAGGTTTTAATTATATTTTGTATGGTAAGGCTGATGGATAAGCAGTACATGGGAAAACAAAGTATGACTTTACTAAAATCTCTATTACTCTAAAGACAAAGCCCCAAGTCCTAAGCCTGGCATCTTTTAGTAGATACTCAGTACAGGCTACCAGTTACTTAGTAATTAATGCGTTGATAATAAGGTCTTATTGGTGTGGTATTTGTGTTATGTGAGCTATTCGCAACCGTCATTTAAAGATACGCATGTCAGTTCTTCCTGAGGAAGTAAGGGCAACTGTGACCCTTCTCAGCCATCCTGGTTAGAGAGGGGGAACTGGCTGGAGTTGAGATGAGTTCAGTAATATCCTGCAGCACAGGGCATGACGAGCCCTGAGCCAGGCTTCGGGTTCTGACTTCCCAACGTGAGGACTTGTCTTCCCAGCCACTTGCTGGAACCTGGAGGAGGGTGCTTGCATGTTTAGAGCAGGACTCCGAATCCAGGAAGCAAGTCTCCATGAGTAACTTATACTTGCAGCTAGAGTCCTCGGCAAATACTGCCGTAATAGGTAAAACTTTGTTCTACTCACTTGCCACACAAATGGGGAAGTCATTACAACCTTGGAGTGAGTTCTGCAAAGAGTCAATGTGCCTTCTTTGAGTAAGTCAAGTTGTTGTGGCTCCAGACCCCAAGAGTGTGGCTAGACCCCACCCTAGCCTGCCTGGCAGCAACCAAAGTCAAGTAGGCTGAACTGAATTTGGAAAGCTCCTTTTTTATCTAGACATCACAGATGGTGTGGTTTGAAGGCATCTCCTAAAATGACCCATAGCCCTGCACCTGTAGGTCTAAGAAATTTGGCCTCCAGCCTGCTCAGAACTATGAGGCAACCTTTCCGTCTTCTCCATCTCTGACTTTCTGACTTCTCAATCCATTCTCCAAACAGCAGCAGCCAGAGTGATCTTTTTAAAAATATAAATTACACTGTTACTCCTTTTCTCAAAACCTTCCAATGACACATAACACTGATGGTGAAATGCAGTGTGTGTATGGTGGCTTAGCAAGGCTCTCTCCGAGCAAGCCATGAGAAGCCAATCTGCTCTGCACCCTCTGCTCGCCTCGGCTTTCAGGCTCTGCCACATGGAGATCCCACAGCACTCCCTCAGCTGGGGACTTGGCCAGGCCTCCGATGGCTGCTTCTTGCCCTAAATTGCTCCAGCCCTACCCACCTAGGGCCACCTTGTCCCACACTCGGGCCCTCAGTCCTGTCACCCCTTCCCTGTCTCCATCACAGCTTCCTCTTCATTCCCTTTATGTTCCGTTTTCTCATTTTGTGATGACGTAGTTATCTTTCTCTTCTTCCAGTCTCTCCTTAATGGCTAGACTGTAAAATCTTTGTGGACACAGATCACTATTAATTTTGCCTTGCCCCGCACAGCGCTGGCATATAGTAGACACTCAGTAACTACTGGGTGAAGTATTGGTCAACTTTAATTTTGTTTAACACTAATTTAGCTGGGGGTCCTTTGATAGGACTTAGAACGCTCTCTGCTTTGGGGTATTGTCCCATGCTCTCTGGTCCCAGAGAGACTGCAAGAAGGGATTTGAAGGAAAAGGAGCTTTATTTGCACAAATTCTGTAGATCACATGAAATTTTCAAGAGGTTTTGAAAATCCCCAGCGAAGTTAACAGTGAGATGGTGGGGGAGACAATGGACTCGACACACAGGGGTCAGGGCCTGTCTCTGGGCTGTCACTGTTGTCATCTCCTTGATTTAGGGCAGGCACCTCCAGCCTGTTCTCTCACTTGTGTGAATGAAGGTGTTGCTAAAAAGGTCTGAATTATCGGTACACACGACATCACGGTGGACGTCACAGTAATTATGCCGAGTCAAAGAACCAAACAAAGAATATGTACTGTAGGAGTCTGTGTATGTCAAACTCCAGAAAATGCAAAGCAACCCATAGTGAGGCGAACAGCGGGTAGTGGTTGGGGGAGGGAGAGATGAGAGAGGTGGGTGTGTCTGAGGTCTTGATGGTCGTAGTGGATTCATGGTATGGCCATATGTCAACATATGTTCAGTTTCTTATATGCCAGTAATACATCAGTAAAGCTGTTGAAAATCAATTCAAGTTGGCAAATAGTGACCTGTAGACCAAAGCTGGCCTGTGGCCTGCGTTTGTACAGCATGCAACCTAAAAATGGTTTTTACATTTTAAAAGTTGTAAAACATTAAACAAACCTAAAATACTCCATGACAGAGACCTTAAATGTACTCCCCACGAAATCTAAAGTATCTAGAACATTTCCTGCCCTTTGAATGAGACCTGTAATCACTCACCCTCTACTTTGGCACCCTGGGGAGCAGCCATAGAAGGCAGAGCAGGGATGCAGGGATGGCACTCAGGACCCACCCACCACAGCAGCTCGGATTCTAATGTGACATAGATTTGGGCTGCCAGGAAGATTTCACTGCAACAAGGGGTTCCTTTTCGCAGGAACAACCGAAAATAAATCTTGAAAGTCTCTAGACTGGGTGACCTCTGAGTCTGAGATATGATCCCACTCTAAAAAACCACATAATTATCTAGCATACTAATTTGGTTCGCTTGGGCTTAGTTTAAATTAATGCCAAATTGGAAATGGAAGTAGTTTGGGAAAATGCCATTTTTTTTATAAGAGGAAGTAACTGCTCTTAGTATATTGTTTTAATGAACTGCCAAACACCTTTGTAATTAGAGAATGTACTGAAATCTGTGAAAGGAACACATTTTTGTAAGTAGGTTAAACCCTGTCGTTCTGTTTGTTCTTTAATCTGTTTGGCCAGATGTTTCTTCCCAGATAATGTAGAAATAAACCAGATAAATTTAAACCTATCTAAAGTCAAATTGGTATACCTTTAAAATAACAAATTTGGAATCGGTTCTGTTGGATTTGCTGGAAAATCTAATGTGATCATCGCTCTTATATCTGGATCCAGTCAGGTATTCAAATACATCCCTTTATCTCCAGCCGTTTGTTTCCCTTGGAGGAAAAGTGAACCAGAAACACCGTGACCATCAAAGGTATTAGGGGACACCTTCACCCCCTGTTATGTTAGGAAGGAAGTAGCCATTAATTGACCCAACCTATCCCTGCCCAACTCTTGTTTCCTATTTGCATATTACTTGAATTAAAAAAAATGCTTTTCTAAAATTAGAAAAGTCCTTGTCACGATGCCTTGGAAACCATATTTGGCAGAGGCAGAGAGCAGGTCACTTCTCCTGGGGAAGGAGTCCAGTGTCCAGTGGGGACAGTAATCACCTCCAGAGCAGCTACCACCAAGCCTCAGTCATCTGAGCATGTTTTTCTAGCCCCAAGCCTGGCACACAGTAAAGTACATCCCAAAAATCTTTTCTCCAAATTCAAGTGAAAGCTTCTGAGAGAGAGAGAGAGAGAGAGAGAGAGAGAGAGAGAGAGAGAGAGAGAGAGAGAGTGTGTGTGTGTGTGTGTGTGTGTGTGTAGCGGGGGTGGGGAGGGTTGAATTGGGAGAATGGAGTGGGAGACATAGAAGAAAAACATCAGAAATGAGTCATTGGCCTTTTAAGATGCTAAGGGCTATAGTCCAGAAGACAAGAATTTTTCAAAAATAGTGTTGGCTATTGCTAACTAAAACTTAACCCTGTGTGGCATCCATCATAAGCATAGCAGTGGTTGATGAGTGAATGTGTAAAGGAATGAACATTGAACTTGGAGCTCAGAAGAACCTTTTCCCCAGTCTCATCATCCTAGTGGTCTGTTCTCTGTTTTAGAAAGATTTCTGCTGTCATCTTAAACCCTTTGAGGTTTACCTGTCCATTGGCAGAGAGAACACGTTCTCCTTGTCATGCTGCTGTTTAAGCCCAGCAGTGCTGATTGAAGACACTCTGGAACAGTTGGTGGAGCCCTGGGTGGCAAAATGGACTGCCCAGATTCTAATTTTGGCCATATCACTCTCTAGTTGCTTGTCCTTGGAATTCGTTTGCCCTCCGGGTCTTGCTTTCCCCATCTGTAAAATGAGGCAAAGGACTGGATGTTCTTTTGTTTTGGTCCCCAGAGTTCTGTTGATTCTATAATCTAAACTCCTCTTGGCCTTCTCTAATTCTTTCAAGAGCAAGGGCACAGAAAATAGCCTTCAGGACAAGTTTATGGGCCATCAGAATAGGGCAGAGGGATGATAATTGGGCCAGGCAAGGCCAAGCCATAAAACCATCTGTCCGAGGAAAGGCTGGGATTGTGACTTAGCATACATGTGTGTAAAAGAGATTTAGGGAGTTCATGACAGTGAGCTCATGTTAGTCCACAGTGTGGGGAACTGCCTAGAATTGATAAAGGACCCTCAGTCGAGGAATAACATAGAATGAAGGGCTGGCAATTCCCAACCTTTTGAGAACACCACTGTGTTCCTGTCCATACTTAAGCTCAGAGTATGTTGGTACATTGCCTTTCTGCACTACTGAGCCCCTTGGAGACTTGGGGGGCTAAGAGCATGGACTGGGGAGTGATTGGTAGGTTTCCAACGTGACTCTGCCCTGACTAGCTGTGTGGTTGCAGGCAAGGCCTGCAGGCTTAGGCCCCTTGTGCCACTGTTCTCTCATCTGTAAAATGGGTGATAATAATAGTACCTTCTTGAAGTTCTTAATAAGCACCTTAATCTAACTCAAGATTACATGAGTTAGTAAATATAAAGCAATTAGAACAAAACCTGGTCCTCATTAATGGCCATGGTAGTCGTTGCTGTTATGGATATTGTTATCTAGGCAAATTAGAGCCTTTTGGTTGAAAGGAGTAAAAATGTATGGTGACTCAGACCCATGTTTAAATGACTTGACTGAGATAGCCAATAGGTGAGCAAGGACCCATAAGAGGTAGCAAACAAATGAAGAATCAAATTTGTCCAGGGTGACCCCTAAAGGGACAGAAAAAAGGCTGCTAATGAACTTGCTGAGCTTTCGAAGAATACCAGACGAAGCATAACTCAACCATCAGTGCTGTCCAAAGATGAGGCGAACCAACTAGGGAGTCATTAGCCTGTCATCGCTGTTGGCTGCAGGGACCTTGGCAGGACTTTCCAAGAGATGTCAGTGATGCCAGGACACTTCAGACTCTGAATTGTAAAGGCAACCAGATTTTTCTGTGTTTACAGAATTCAGATGGAAAGGAGAGGGAAGAGATGAGAGGAAGTCTCTACAGAGAAGCAGCTAATCCATGGGCTGGTGGTGTCAAGAAACTAGGTTGTCTGGTTGAATCTGCTTTTACGAAGACATAGTTCTACACCTAAAGCAACAGAAGTAGCCTCAGACTTCACATCCTGAATCTAACGCAGATATTTCTGCTTAGCCAACATACTTTTTTCAATCAGGGAAATTTGCCATTTTGGAAGGTTCATCTCTAAAGCCTGGATTCCTAGTTTCTCTTGAAAACATAGATGATGTGAAAATTGATCTGTCATTTCCTATGTGCCAAATATTGTCTGGAACTGTGTAGTGGCTTCCCCTATATGTGGGTTATGGTTATTCTGGGGTTTGACAGCCATTCGTTACCTTCCATGACCTCGTTGGCCCTCAGAGGTATTTGAGTTTGCAATCTTGCACTGGAGAGGTGAGGAAGAAGCCACCATTTTTGTCTGGTCCTCTCAGGGAACAGGTTTCCCTGGAAGGGGTTAAAGGTGCAGAAGGAACCTTAAATGGCCTGTGTAGAAATCTGTCCATTTTGTTGCAGAAAGGAAGACCAAAGCCCGATGTCCCAAATGCAGCTCCCAGCCAGGGCTCCATTGTTGAAATCTGTGTTAGACTTCACATTATTTCTTCTTGTCAGAGTCCAGTCCATGAGCACTTCCAGTTGACAGCCCAGCCAAGGTCAGGGATACCAGCACTGCTCCTAATTTTCTTGTGACTGAAAATAAGTTTGCTTGTCTGGTTGGTGATTACGGTATACGGGAAACTGTGTGGCAGTCAACCCTATGTCGGGTACTTTGATCCTGTTGGTTTACTGCTCTTACATAATGTAACTACATCCTTAGACATCTTCACCCTGGGGAGAGGAAACCTGCCCTTAGAACCCAGCCAATAACTGCTTTCTGTAGCTAGTGTTAAGCACTCACTCTATTGTACGTCCATACAGGAAGCTGGCCTAGTCTTCTGGAGTCACACTCATTTATGGATTTTTTTGGTGCTGAAATGATTTCCAGTCTATGTTCTAAGGAAAGGCAGGAAAGCTCAGGTCAATACTTAGAATCTAGACCAGTAATAAACAAACACCTAATCATAAATTCTACATGAAAACTAGTTAAACATCCAGAATCCAGGGCCCCTCCTCAGCCTCATCTAATCAGAATCTCCAAGGAAATATGTGTGTTTAATAAGTACTCCAGGTGATTCTTTTCATTTTTTTTAACTCTCTCTTTTTTATTGGAGTATCACTGATTTACAATGTTATATATGATTTAGGGGTATAGGTTCACACCTCTGAAGATGTGTGTTACTACTCCACAAAACCACTCCACCAAACCACCCATAATTCTCCATCACAATCTACTGGGCCCCTCTCCCCTTTGTTCCTACTCTGTACTCTCCCTTTCTAGAGGGTCATTTCTAGTCAAATTTCTAGTGCATGTTTTCTCTTAGTTTAATCTGTTCCTTTGTTTTTGTTTCTTTATATTGCACATGAGTGAACTCATCAACTATTTGTCTTTCTGCTTTTGACTTATTTTGCTTAGCATAACCTCCTCCTGTTTCATCCATGGCAAGATTTTAACTTTTTTATATATAGCTGAGTAGCATTCCATTGTATATATATTACCACATATTTATCATCTCATTTGTCATTGGCCACAATAGTTATAACTTAACTATTGTAAATAGTGCTTCAGTGAACATGGGAGTTCACTTAGCCCTTCAAATTGGTATTTTTGCATTCTCCAGGTAGTTCCCCAGGAATAGGATGGTTGGATAATATGGCAGATCAATTTTTAATATTTTTAATATTCCAGGTGATTTGTTGAAATAGGCAAGTTTGTGTAACAATTGTACTGGGTAGCCACCAATTTTCCTAGGTTATAAAAAACTTAATCACTTCCGTTCCATGTATGGGGTAGCCAACAACCAACCCATGCTTTGTACAACACTTACTCCCTTGTTTTACCAGCCAGGCTGAATCCTGTGCAATTCCTCAGCCCCATGGAGTCCCCCAGGAGCCCACCACCATCTTTATTTCCTTGGTAATAGCCAGTTGCCTAAAATTGTCCATGGGAGGGGACAGTCAGCTGATAAGGGTTCCAGGGAAGGCTCTCTCAAGAGAGCTAGCTATTAAGCCAGTAATTCCAATAACCATTTGTATGAACTTTAGAGGCTATTTCCACCTGGCCTCATGTAATGGAATCTCAGTTTCAAAGATGGTAAAATAAAGCTCCAGTGCCTTCTAGAAGAAACAAGTGCACTTTAATTACGGATAATCTCCACTGCAGCATTTGTACTTTAAACTGGCCTCTGATATTTGGATGACGAATGGCAGAACTTTAGTTCTCTCGAAGGTACAGCATTTTCTTGGTACCCAACTGGCCGGTGTCTGCTCTGTTGGTGATTGCAGCCTTCCCTGGGCACAAATAGTTGAGTGCAAACTACTGCTGCTGTGAGAAGAAAACATATAAAAGCATTGTGGGTGAAAAGAGATCCTTGTGCTAAACGGAGGGTCTGCTCTCTTCACGACTGTTGGGTACAACAGGCTAAGGCAGCCACAGTACATCCTGCAGGTGGTGTGCTTCTGGAAGATTCCGAATCACTGCCTGTGTGCTCTAATAGGGCTGGGATGAATTCATGCTGGGATGAGTTCATTTGTAGCTCTTCGTAAACACAGCTGTCCTGGTTGTGATTTGCTTCGAGGCTTTTTACTATTACTCCAGCCCTAATAGTTTGGCAACTTATCTGGGAACACTGTTGTTTGGGGGATGGGAAAAGAAGTTGCTGTCTGAAAGCAAAGAGAAGAGCAGTGGGTGTTAGTGGGTAGAAGTCACCAAGTGAACCCAAGTGTCTGGAAACCTGACCCTGTGAAGAGAGAAAGGGCCACATCCCAGGCAGTAACCAAAAGGTTTTAGATGCCCAGTGCTGAACAGCACAGAGAAAGGCCAGAAGACCCATTCTGAACAAAAACTTCCACAGTTCATTCCCTTTAAGCAAAGGAAAGACTAAGATCCTTTGGAAGGCGGGGAGAGACATAACGCCTCTAAGTTTATAGTGTTGTAAAGGCATGACTCTGAATGTGATGAGGCACAAACTTCTAAGAACTGATACATCATACTGATTATGACATCCCTCCCCCCCACAATATTTAAGCACAACTTCTAGACAACTATTTGCAGTGAGAGGTTTAGACTTAGTTTGAGTTCTTCCAGAAGCACAGTGACAACTTGAGGGGCACTCCGGTGCTTGGCCATGCTGGGCTGCAGTGGTGGGGCTGGGCAGACAGCCACACTATTAACCATGGAGATATTGAGGACTATGGCAAAGCCAAGTCTTCCCACATACCTCCTTGCAAGTCTCAGCTCAGTCGTAGTCGCACAGTCCCAGGAGACTGGAGAGGGCTGCAGAGATTGCCAAGGGGGCTTTGTCACCTTCCCATCTTGGAGAAGACTTCCCGATGGGAGGGGAAGTTGGATGTTTTCCTTCCTGTCTGAGGCTGCCCCATCTTCTTACTGGGAGGATAATATTCATTCCCCATGGGCACAGATGGAGGGGGGAGCCTTAAAAAGGATGCCTTTGAATGAATTCCTTGTGGTCCTTATATCAGCCATTCTTTAGAAACTCAGCAAAGAAAAGAAAACCATGGCACTAGAAGGAAATGGAAGTGTGATGTCTGGCTGTTGGAGAGAAAAGCAATGTAGTATTGGTTTTAAATGGAGGTAGAAAATCAACTTAAATATCTGGGAATGGGTTTCAGATGAGCCATTTGAGTGTGGGGCCAGTTGAAGGAAGTCACTTCTTTCTGGTGCTGTTTACACTGTGAAGAACAGAGAGAGGAGGTGTTCATGTGAGCGGACACCCAGGGGGCTTCCCATGCCTGCCAGAATCCTTTAGGAATCATTTTTGATAGAAACTGAGGCCATAGGATTTACACTGAAAATTTACTTTATGCCAAATCATATCATTGAGACCCTGAAATAGTCCCTGTAAGGACAGAACCTGCTGATAGAGCTTTCTTTAAAAAAAAATATTGGGAGCATATTTTCATAATGGGGTGTTTGTTGGAGGCAGAATCCATCATTTTATTATAAAAAGAGGTATTATGACATCAAAAAACAGTGATAAGCCAATTTAGAAAATATTTTTAACGGAACGTATGTGCTTCTAAAATCATATTTTGCATCTATATACAATTTCATACTTAAATTAAAATCATATAAGCAGCATATGCTCATAAAATCTGGCTTTGCAGCCCTCACTACTGAATGAGAAAGTGTCTGCACTCAAGATAACTTAAAACTTCCCCTTTGAGAATCCAGGTCCAGCCTCCAAGGACAGAGGAGCTCCAGGGAACTCTAGAGTTACCCCTGCTCATTTGTAATTTTAACAGCTGACTGGCCTTTGCTTCTCTCCTCTCTGATTCCATTTTTGACTAGATTGAGCTCCTTGGGGAGGTGATGATGAAAAGGGCTAACAATTGAGCACTACAAGCTGCCAGGCATGTTCTGTGCAACAACTCTTATCAAGTCAGTACTGTTATTTATCCCATTTTCAGGTGAGGCAACTGAGGCATGCAGAGGTTAAGGGCTCACAGAGAGTAAACAGGCAAACTCAATTCTTTCTCCCTATTTTTAGACTTTTGTGGTAATGAATGAACAATAGTTTGATGAAACAATTTGGAAATGTTTGCTGAGGGCCTTGTAGAACTGTGTGTGCATTGGCTCTGAATATTTTAGTATCCTGTGATGACTTGGTAGTGTTCATTTTCTCTAGGGTCAAGTGCTCCCTTCCAGTTTTGTGCTCTCAGGAATAAGATAAGAAGGAAGCATTATTGTGGCTGTGGCTCAAAAGACAGATGAGTCACAGCTCAGGCACAGACACAAAGGTCTCAGTGTAAGTGGTTTCTTGTCCCTGTGAGGAAACATCTGTAACTTTCAAGGGCTCCCCTTTGCCAGCTGGATATGAAGTTCAAAGAATTAAATTTCAAGCAGACAGAGGCAGCCCGCCAGCACCTGGAAAAGCCCAGAGAAAGTGGTTGTGTGGATGCGTCTGCCTCTGATGAAACTGGGGCTTTACCAGCGAGTGGGCTGGACAGCAGCTTCCTGAGGGCAAGATGTAAATGTTCACTAGTGTCAGCCAGGCCCTGGGCACAGGAAGTACAAAACAGTGTTTTAAGAGAATGAAATTTTCTCACTGTAAAACAAGAATGGCTCTATCAATACCTGGCCCCTTGGGCTGTCAGGATGAGATAAGGAAGGTCAAGAAGCGCTTAATTTAGTGTCTGGCACATAGTAAGTTCTCTAGCAGGGTTTGTGAAAGCTTTTTTTCCTCTCAGCAAGGGAAAGTGTCATTTATACAGAGATTTGTAGCATGAAGAAAGGGATTAAGAGGTCATTTTCTGGTTCCGTCTCTCCCATCCTTGCCCTTTATCCAACAACTTTTTAAAACTCCATCTGCTAGACAAGGATAGCAATACCTCACAGGCTTGTGGGGGGGGAGCAAACTGGAAATATGCATGGAGCACAGTTCCTGGCACAAAGTGCGTGCTCAAACAATGGTAGCTATTGTCACCTTCTTCATCTCATTGTTTGTATTGCTTAATACCAAGTTCTCCATCACTTACTATTGCACTTCAGTTAATCTTTTAAAGAAAAACAACCTCTGCTTGGACTTGGCTTTATGCTGTTGATCCCTGCCCAGCTGTGTTGCAGGTTCTGTGGCTAAGAAGGCTGGTGGGCATGGGCTAGAGGGAGACCCCTCCCCCGCACCATCCCTCACTGTATCTTGAACAAGCCCCTTGTCTTTTCCAAGCTTCAGTTCCTTCATCTACTGAGGAGACTGAAAATGCTGGTGCCTTGCCAAAGTAGTCACCATTATTGTTATGATTGTCTTAATTCAGTTTGTGTCCAGTGCCATCCACACTTAGCTATTTCTATATTTAGCTGTTTTGTTTTGCCCCCACCCCAGCCATGTGGGTTATAGTCAATATCTAACTTTCTAGAGGGCAAGATCCCTAGTTTATTCATTCAAAATAAATATGTACCATTTGCCAGAAAATTGTTCCAAGGTCAGGTACTGTAGGAGAAAATAAGTTGTGGGCTTATCTTCACAGAATTTATATTCTAATAAGAAAAAATAAAGCTATAAGCTACTAGACAAATATAGAATGCAGTGATATGTTCGGTGAACAATAAAATATAAAACACGGAAATTGAGAGTAATGAAAGTTGCCTTTTTAACTCATGCCTGTCTTCCTGCCCAAATCCAGGCAAGTCCTTACAAAAACCCATTATCATGGCATTCTTTGTAGGAAGGAGTTTTGAATTCTTCTTGAGGCATGGGAAGGTTGAATTCGTGTCACTGACCCTGATTATAATGAGTCCAAAATGGTTGTGGTTGCAGGTACCCCAGTGAACGCCTAGTAAGAGTGGCTGGTTTCCTACTTCCTATAAAAATGCAAACAGCTTTCAAAAATCCTTCCCAGGCTCCCAAATGTATGTGTAAGTCTTAGTTGCTTCAAACCTTGCAATCAGCTTTTGTGAACTTGGCCTTTAGAGGTTTGTTCTCTCAATCATTTCAATTTGCAGTTCTTTAGAAGTTGATTTTTCTTAGCTGCCTGCATTCCCTGGGCCCTGCTTAAATATAAACCTAAGTCTTTTGTGGCAAAAGACCATTAGAAATATGTATTTTTAATGAAAGCCATTATTTGATAAACTACAGTTATATGAAAAAAGTTGGGGTTTTCGGGAGTTTAGGAGAATATAAGTTGTCCCTTGCCATAATGCCAGACCGGAGTGCTGCAGTAGTTTGGGGCACCAAATGCTGCTCCTTGGAATCACCTGGGCAGCTGACAATCCTGTGACCCAGATACCACCAGAACCAGTTAGACCAGAATCTTCCTCATCCCGATAAAAGCTCTCCAGATGATGCCTGTGTAGCCAACATTGACGACCAATGTTGTAGAGACTTCTGCTGTGTCTAATGGAAACGTTGGAGCCATAGTCAAGCTACCTTAATAAAGGGTGGTTTTCAAATACAGCATGCATCAGAATCGCCTTAGGAATAGGCAGAAGTAGGTACCACCCCCAGAACTTTGGATACAATAAGAATAGGTGGACTTGAGAATTACAAACACTGTAGGTGATTTTGGTACAGAGGACAGGGAAACCAAACTTGCCTCTCGCTCCCAGATGATTCTAAGGTATTCCAGGATTGAGAACTGCACCAAAGAATTGAGAGTAGACCAAAATATCTCCTAACCAACCTCCACTTCGCCCACCTAGCTAGTCTACTTCTGTCATTCCCTTTATCAAACATGGTGATGCCAACGGTCCATGTCACACTGGTGCTGCCAGGCTGCCCCCTCGGCGGCCACACACTTCTGTACCCACATTTTGAGTTGTGTGCACATCAAGTATTGGCTGTGCCTGCAGTCAAACCTGTTTATGCCATTCTTGTTTTGTAATTACATAATTTTATTACCTATTACCTAAACCGATAAAATACAAATGTGAAAATTAAGAGCAGTCATTTGTCTACAGACTCACATTATAGCATTGAAAGAGTTTGATCAAGATGAAATCCCATTTAAAAAAAGTTATTAAATTATGGATGGATGAGATCATGATAAAATGATGGGAAAATTCACCAAAAAAATTAGTGTATTTGTGTTATTCTGTAAGTATGTGTAAATTTTCATGACATTTTAGTAGAGAAATTTTAGAGATTGTGTTGTAGTTTTAGGTTAACAAAATATTTCCAAGTATATAGGTCTCGCTTTTCACTTTCCTGTGCTTTAAAGGATTCTAGTAGCTGATCAACCAATTCTCCCTCTTATGTTTAATAAAAATTAGTGAACAATGATGTCTGCTACGGGTGAGAGTAGTTATGATAAGCCATTAACAGATTAATTCAGCATTCATTTTCTACTTGATTAAACAATAGTACGTTATTTTATGAAATTTCTATTTTCCCTATAAGACAAAGAACCTTTGATTTAATTCAAACTCTGAAAGGAAAAATAGGTGAAGAACCTTGTTGCTAATCTAGCTACTTCATTATAAGATTAACTTCTCAAATTATCTGTCTCCTGCTAGCCACCCCAGGCTACTTTAAACACTGCTGCTGTGCGCTTTTGCCAGTTGATACCGTTTATTTGCCATGTAGAGGTTAATCTCCTCCTTAACATATCTGAAACTAAATCAGGAGTTGTTAAACTTTGGCTCAGGCCTGCCTGCTTTTTTCACATGGCTTTATGTTTTTCAGTGATTGAAAGCAAATCAAAAGAAGAATTTGTAGCGTGTGACAACTACATAAAACTTGAATTTCAGAATCCTATAGGTTTTATTGGAACACATCGCCACCCTTTCACTTACCATTGTCTGGGGCTGCTTCACACACAATAGCAGAGGGAATAGTGAGAACAGACGTCTCATGTCCCACAGAGCCTAAAATATTTGTTTCTAGCCCCTTAAAGAAGTTGTGGACACTGACTGAACTGCCACCTCTGCCTCAGTCGCCCGCCTTTTTTTAAAAAGAAGATTTATTTATGCATACAAGAGCTGGGGTGTAAGCCAGAGATGTAGGGGTGGGTGAGAGGATTCACCAGAGACAAAGTGGGGAGCCAGAACAGGCAGATTGACTGAAATACACTGCTGTGGGGAGCTGCGGGGCAAGATAGGAGAGGTCTGCTGCACCATGTGGGTTAGCTCCCTGGCCAGGGATAGAACTTATGCTGCAATGGCTGCTGATAGCTTCATTCACTGAGACTTAACCCCTTGCACCACCAGGAAGGCCCCCCTCTAGGCAGCCATTGCTCCTAGGTCTGCACTGCCCCACTGTCCTTGATGGCTGGCTTGTAGCCCCTCCCCCCCCCTTTTAGCATACAGGTTGAAAAACTTGAATTCTTTGTTCACCTACTTAGTGCTGGCTAATCCTCTGGTAAGAACCAAGCTACTAGTTCTAAACCATAAAATCTATAAAATTCAAATCTCAGTTTTGAAAGTACAAATGGGTTCATAAGTGTTTGATTTTTTGCAAATACTTGTTTCTTTTAAATTCCTCAAATTTCCTTACAGTGCCACCCTTAGCTTTGTTAAGTTGCATATGCAGGCACTTCTGCTATTCCATGATGTCTGCTTTCTGAGAAACCTCAAACTGTGAAAATTACAGACTAAAAGTAACAGTACTCAAAAGAAGAGTAGGGTTGATCTGGACCATTGCAAATCTAAATAACTTTGAGCTGCAGCCCTTATAAAAAATAACAATCCTAATAAAAATGGTAACGGAGCTTAAAAAGACATATTTAAAGCCCAAAGGATAAATAATTTAGTAAATAAACAATTTCACCTTTTTAAAAAGTCAAATTTTTATCATGCTTGGGCAGGGAGGAAGATGATTTTTTTTTGAAGATTTATTTATGCATACAGGGTAGGGTAAAGATCAGAGGCATGGGGCAGCGAGAGGGTTCACCCGAGGCAGAGTGGGGAGCAGAACAGGCAGATCAACAGAAACACACTGCTGAGGGGAGCAGCAGGCGAGGCAGGAGAGGTCTGCTGCACCATGTGGGAATCCCCCCGGACAGGCATCGAACTTGAATCGCTGCTGCCGACAGCAGCGCAGCGCACACCCCCGGGGAGCCCCGGAAGATGATGATTTAAGGCTATTTCTAGTGCATAGGAATGAAATGAGATCCCCAGTAATGTCAGAGAAGCCACCAGGACCTGTGTCCTTTTGTAGCTTATTGTATGCAATTGAGCAAGTATATTTTGTATTGAACTGCTATTACTGGTTCTATAAAATACTACTACTGTGCTAGGGAAAAATCATCTGTGAGCCAAAGCAACTTACATACTCGATTGACATCATTTCCCACTTACCCTTCACATGTGAGTTATCGACTAGAAGAACCTGCACGGTAGCAATCCTGATTGTACTTCCTTAGTCTTTCTTACCTCTGACCTTTCTCCAAGTAACACTGTGCCTCAAGCAGCAGTATGTGCAGGAGAATCTAAATCCCAATAATGGAGAGAAAGAGAGACAATACCAAATAAGCGTTAAAAATTTCAGGTCAGCATTTATGTCAAGATACCATGTATACATGACTACATGTATTAAGTGTAACGAGAAAGAATAAAAATATGACTAGAATGGCATTAATCATTTCATTCTCTTTTGTGCAGAGGGGTCCCTTGTGTGGAATTGCACAGCTAACCGGGGGTGGAAGGCAATATTGTTTTTAATGTTACCAAAATGCATAGGTAAGCCTCAAAGATTGAGCTCTAGATGATACATGTGTAATTTTCCTAAAAGATACATATAAATGGTATATCAACATATGTGTAGGACATGACAGAATAAGCAAATGGAAAATTAACAGTATAACACAGGAGAAAAACCCCACTGATGATGAGAAATATTGAGCACCCCCCGGAAGAAGGAAAATACAGAAAATTAGATTTTGACAAATACTTGTTAAAAGGAAGATATCAACTTTAACTCAGGCATATAACTTGAACTCAGGGCATATAAAATGAGGTCATCATGGTCCTAATAGCTGGAGAAAATATGGACCCAGTAAGCAGAAGCTATGTTAAGCAATAGTAAAATCTCTTGGAAGGTGAGATAAGGTGTAAGTAGCACCTTGTTATCAGCCCAAATCATATCACAATCAGCCCTGGGAACATTTTGGTGTGCTGACAGAAATTCTCAAAAGGGTGTCAGAGTGAGAATTTTGTTAAAGAGTAAATGGGTTATTTTTACATGTACAAAATTAGCTTGTTGTTGGTCTATAGTGATGCAGTTAGGTGTCAGGGTTGGAATAGCTGTTGGAGGTAAAATATGAAATATTTGGATAAACCATTCATGGAACATACAGAAGACCTCAGAGGTATTAGAAGAAATAAATGCCTTTCAAATGAATGATGACTACACAGATAAAACATTGATCTTAAGAGTTTTCCAAAATCAGAATGTTGTATTCGGTAGGTGTATCAACTCACTTTGGTATTGCATTCAAATGTGAATACACATGCACACCCTTAAAGAATTTCTCTGCTAAATGAAGGGCTTTGTTTAATCCTCTCACTTAAAAAAAAGACAGGCAGTTCTGGATTAGCCCATCACCAGAGATCCAGGCTGTTTCTGTCTTTCTGCTCTGCCATTCTTAGGATTGGCACCCATCCTCACAGTTACCCCTTAGCCCGTATGGCTGCTGGAGCTTCAGTCATTCGGTCCTCAAAGCACTTAAGACTCAGGAGGAAAAGGGGAAGAATAGAAAAGGTTTGCGTCCTGCTGAGACATTTCTCTTTAAAGAGTTCTCTTGCAAGTTGTACCCAGTCTTTACTTACCTAGTTAGTAAGGATATGAAAAAGTATGATCAGTTTTGTGGAGCTATTGCCGGGGTTCTGTTCATAACTAAGAAGAGGGTAACCATCGATTATTTCTACCACAAATGAATTCTGTGTTAATCTTTGTATTAAGTGGAAAGGGAGAGAGAGTTGTGCTCTATGTCCAGGAAATATGCCTGTGGGACATCTCTGCATCAACAAAAGTTGGGGTAAAGCTAAACATAAAGAACAGCAAAAATGTTATCACAGTGGGAGTGTGTCTTGGCCAAATAAAAGATAAGTGTGATACATTCTTTACAAGTCGGGTACAGAAACAGCTTTCATAAAGTGGTGGTGAAGAGCTTTGTTCCCCTCCTGATTCTGCTGTGTAACTTATTACATGATCTTTGGCAAGTTTTTTGACTTTGGACCAGCCTTAGTTTTTACATCTGTAAGGTGGAAGCAGCATTCCTTCCTCCTGGAGTTTTGAAGATTCACTGAAATGCTGCACATGAAGTTGTAACACAGGGCTGAGTACAGAGCACATGGGGGCACCCTGCCCACTTATGTGGCCATGCTGTCACCCCTTCAGTGCCTTGATGAAGTTCTTGCATCATGTCACCTCCTGCTGGAGGAAAAGGGAGGAGTAGAACCCTTTCTTGTGACCCAATCCTGAAAGACACGGAAGTGTTGTTTAATGGAGGCTAAACAAGAAGGGGCAGGAATACTGAGAGAAAGCAGCCCTGACACAGCCATGGAGGACTGAGTATTGACACATGAACCTACGAGCTCCAAAGTCAGAAGAAAAATGTATCTATGAATGGAGACCCCTGCCAGAAAATGGCTGTGTTAGGTGATTGTTGAAGAGTCAGAATACTTTGCACACATAGTTCTGTCATCACAGCAAACCCAAAGGTGAGAAATTAGGAGATACCAAAATCACTAGCTTGACTTCATGGGATCTGAACATTGGCTTTTAGAAGGATGCATAAAAGATGAATAAAAAAGAAACAAGGAACTAAAATGTAAGGTTAGCACGGTCTAAAGGTTGGAAGTTGCCACCTCTTCCCCCCAAAGTCAAGACTGACAAAAAAAAAAAAAAAGGGTTCTCCCTGCTTTTGAGTGTTAGAAAGCTTTTCCCAGAACAAATGATAGTGACTTTTTCTCTTTAAATTTGGTCATGGAAAATGTCTAATAAAAGGGCAATATAATGGGTCCTATCTACCAATCACCCAGTTTTGCCAGTTGTCGACTTGTAGTCAGTCATGCTTCATATTTACCTCTTCACCCCCAGATTATCTTGTAGAAAATCCAAGACCTTCACACCTAAGTGTTAGTGTACCTCTAAACTATAAGAACAAAAAAATTTTAGCAACACCATTATCACAACTAAAAATAAGTTCTTAATAATTGAATATACAATTGATGTTCAGATTTATTAGGCTGTCATTTTTTTCCATTTTATTCAGTCCAAATGCAATTAGGATTCCACACATTGTGACTGAGAAAGTTCCTTAAGTCTCCTTTAATGGTAGTTTATTTGTTGAAGAAACCAGGTTATCCCGTTGGTATCTTGCCATCTTAATATTAGTAATTGCATTCCTATGGTATAGCTGTCTTTCTCTCTTGACTTTATTTTTTAAAATTGGTAGAGAAGATATTGCAGTTTGATAAAATTTAGATTTGGAATTTTGTAAGGCAGCTTCAAAGTTGTGACTAGATATTAACATCAGGAGATACAGAAAACCTGGTTATCTTACTTTTCTTGATGTTCTCAGCTATTAAGCATCATTGCCTAGATCCATTAGTTTATTAGTGCTTGTAGAATGGTGATATTCTAATTCAGTATCATTATAAACTCAACTGAAATATATTTTATGTTTTTCAGTGCATTACATTTATTCTTAATTATGATATATTGAATTTTAAATTTAGCCTATTAAAATTTCATAAATACTAAGTTTGGGAACATCTGAAAAGTCATCTAAGGAGAGAGACCTGGATAACATCTGCATTTAGCTGGCACCCACTGCCTTTCCCACATTTACTCCTTTTTTATTTTTATTTTTTAAGATTGTTTTATTTATGCATACAAGCTGGGGTACAGACCAGAGGCATGGGGCGGCAAGAGGGTTCACCAGAGACAGAGTGGGGAGCAGAACAGATAGATCGACTGAAACACTGCTGAGGGGAGCAGCGGGCGAGGCAGGAGAGGTCTGCTGCCCCATGTGGGACTCTCCCCTGGCTGGGCATTTAACTCGCATTGCCGCCGACAGCTCCACAGCAGAGTGCCCAACCGCTGTGCCACCAGGGAGGCCCTGCTCCTTTTTTAAAGGAAAGCTTTCTCACTTTAATTTTTTTTTAAAGTAGAGTTAACCCTCAGCCTCTATGCTACATCCATATGTTTTACCAGCTGAAATATCAGACCTACCAGCTAAATTGGTTCCCCTGTGATTAATTTTTTTTCCTGAAGACCCAGAGACCTGCAGCCATGCACATATGGTGTCTAATGACTTGGTGGTAACTCAGTTAATGGTGTGTGAAGGTGACCTGAATAAATAAAGAAATCAGAACTAACATGGAATATGGCAAGCTGCTCCTCTAATAAACTTGGAATACTTGTGGATTTTGCCTAAGTAGGTATTAGGTGACTCTTGAAGAGAAGTTATATAGCCCTGAGCTCAGAAATTCTGTTAGGGATGTAAGAGATCAAATGTCTCCTCTTTGGAACCTTTTTAATGAGAGTGTTCACTCTCTTTTCCACATTCTCCTGGAATTTAGAAGGTATCATCATTCTCCTTTTCCCATTACTTCTCTAAATTGAGAAGTGTAAATGACCAAGACAGATGAGGCATTGGTGTGATTTCTTCAGCTCTCCCAGCTCTTCCTTCTGGGAAACATAGATGCCAGCAGCATTTGACTTACCTGCTTTGTTTTACTGTGGGTACCTGGCTGTTTGTAAGCTTCCCTCCAGGACTGGATTGCCATGTGGTCTTCAGTTTGCTTTTGATAGTTGTAGCCACATTATTGGGGAAAAAATTTTTTTCTCAATCTATGGCTATTACTTAATAAAATGTGCAGTACCGGGATAATGTTCTGTACATATTAAAAACATCAGAAACTGTAAATAGACATTTTGGGTTTTTTCATATATCCTGATGGGTTGGTGCTTCTCACTTTGGGATCCGCTTCGTTTGTTAGGTCACTGGTGCCCTCCAAACAAACCAAACACCAACAGCAAAATTTTAAAATGTATAATACAATCAAAAAAGAAAGAAATTACTTCAGTTATTTTCAGTATTCATTTCTGTTGTTTGCAGAATTGAAATTGTATGTTGAATCACAGGACAGTCCCCCACAACCATTTCAAATGTAGGGCCTCTCAAAGGACTTGACCCTGACTCTGCTCAGCCAGTATCTACACGGAGTCCACACTGTCACTCAGGAAAAATTTAAGTCATGTGACATGTGTTCTGGCATAGGAAACCTAAATCCCTCCCTCTTCACTGCACCCCCAATCCCAGTAAAGTAAGGGTAATTAATTTTACTAAAATGGTCATTTCAGAGTTCCTTTAAACATTCAATTATTTGGGCCCAGGCGTCCACTGAGTGGGCCTCTTCCCACCCCTTTTCACTGTTTGTTTTACTGGATAAATGTCACAACTTTTGTATTAGTCCAACTCTCAGACTTTTATCACTCTTGCCTTCTTTCAGACTCCTGACTGACTTAGCAGATGTTTATTGGGCAACTTCTGGCAGTGTTGATCTAGACTAATGATCAGAAGTGTGCTTGACTGAGCCCTTACTCCCAGGAGCTTGGGATCAAGGAGGGGAAGAGGACACACCAAACCCTGAATCAGTGTTTAACAAGGTGGGAAGCAGAGGAGAGGGAGAGAGGTCCATGGCTGGGGAAGGCAGGAAGTGCTAGGAGAGTGGGGTGACAGGTGGTGCTGTTAGTGTTCTGCTTACAGGAGGTAGGAAGGTGCCACCTGGAGTGTTTCAAAGCAGGGGGAACTGCCTATGGGGACAAATGGCATTTCTATGCAGAAGATAGTCTCTTGAACTGGGATTGAAGATTATACTTAGCTGTGGAAGACCTAGGGTCAGGAAGTCCTGAAAAGAATTCTAACCATGGCTCAGCTCTTCGTAGTTTGAGTCTCTTGTCCTCATCATGCCTTGGGTGCTTTTGGACCTGTCTGGAAGGGAGAGTGGGTGGTTATTACCTGAAGAATCTGAGTGGAGGAAGTTGAAACTTGGGCACCTGGCTGATGAATGGTGGTGTCCCGACTGAAGCAGATCTCCTTAACGTCTTCCCCCCTTGGCCTTTGCCTCCCTAGACTATGGTGAGTTAGTTTTGCAACAGACCCTGAGAACTCACATAGGGCCTGAGAAATGGGGGGTGCGGTGATTGTTGACTGAATGGACGGGCGGAGGATATAGGCAAGGAGGAATAGAGAACTTTCAAAATGATGGACTAATGTGAGACCTCAGCTTTACTTTCCAGTGTATTTTAATTGTTTCTGTTTTCAAACTCCTGCTTCTAAATTGGACCTTAGCTGCTTTTCCTTTCTAAATATATTTGTTTGCAGCATTTTAGATTCAAATGTGTACTAATTAGGCTGACCTCTTTTATCTTGCTCTTTGTTTTCAAAAAGTCAGGAATGAAGTGAAGAAATTTCAGGAAGCATATGATTTACTTCAAGGAGAGGAAAGGGGATGGTATTTTTAGCTGCCTTCTTAAAATCAGTCTTTTACTTAAAGACCAGTGGTTAGCTGTCCTTTAAAGGGAACTTCTCCTACTGTGCCAAAATCAGAATCTCGGTCTATACTGTGGCTTTCTTAAAAAGCTCAGAGAGGTTATGCCTGGAATTTCAAAGGGTTTTCTTAGTTCGATTGGAGCGGAGGAAAGAAGAAGCCCAAAGGAGGAAGTCTGGTGTTTTAAATGTCCTGGTTTATTGCATGTCAGGTCCCAGCCTTTATGACAAAGATGTGTTGACACTTGGTATTCTGAGGGGAGAGATTACGCACATTATTACACATTGACACATCCGTCATCATGAAGTGTGGGGATTAATGCATATGGCACTGGGCTGAGTGCCCTGGAAATTAGCAAGTACCACACTCATGTGCTCGGGCTTAAATACTAGAGGGATGAAAGCACAATGTGGAGTGCTAGAAGCAAGCCCGCACCATCTACCCGGAGGTGGGGACCCCTCAGTCTGGGGCCCAGTGTTGAGGACAGGAGGCCCCCCGGGTGAGTGAAGGGTCCACCCTACACCACATGGAGACATTTTGCCCTCTGCAGTCAGTTCGGTGCCCTGGCTCATGATGCCAGGTGCTGGGCACAGCTCTTTCAGAGGCGGGTGGAGGAATGGGCATGTGATTGTATGTAAGATAATGAAGTGGAAATTATGGCCCCTTCACATGCTAGTAAGAAAAATCTCATTTGTTTCTGTGAATGCTTCTATGAGATAATAGGGCAGGGTTTAATATTGTCTTATTTTACAGATAAGAAAACTGAAGCTTGGGAACTTGCCCAAGAGCCATAAGAAATTAGTCACCGAGGTAGAATAAAACCCCAAATTGCTTCATTCTTGACCCCAAACTGCCTACTTAACTTAGCACAAATGTGGTTGGGCCCCTAAAAAGGGCCAGGTTATTTCAGATCAGGCTGTTCACAGGCAGACACCAGTTTTCCTGCTTCTTGCTCTGAATAATGAAGCCAGACTGGTGACAGGTCACCCAACACTGCTATCCTTTCTGGGAGACGGCTTTACACTGAATGCTAACTGCTGGTAAGAGCTGCCTAGCATATGGATCTTGAAAAAGCCTGTGGTCTTTTTGAAGCAGTGCTGTTTACCCTGCATTACAACCATTTAACAAAGAGAGCTTCCTGGCGCATTAAATTATGACTTACTCGCAATCTGTCATTCTCTAGTGCAGATTGCATTCAGGATCTGGGTCGTCACCAGAGGGCACATTTGTGACTTGCTTGAATCTATTTGGCTATCCTGGTATCCCAAAGAAGCGTGTTTTATTATTAGTTGGGGCTCCAAGGAGAATAACACTTCAAATACTAGCACTGAATCATTTTATTAATTCTCTTACACTAAATTAAATGCCAAATGAAATGCTTTCAGTCCCAGACTGTTAGCTGCTGTTTCTCCACAACACACCTACCTGGTCTTGAGGTTCTTGTAATTCAGAATAAAATCCACGGTGCAGGACCCCCTCCTCCCCGCCCCAAACCTTCCCCTACAACCCGTGCCTTTTTATAGTCCAGTGGGAAACACATGCCTGTTCAATGGATCTAAACTCCTGTCCTTTTGTGTGTGGTTCAGCAAATTCAAGCTGCCCTTCTTATTCTACGCTGGGAGAGGCCTGTGGAAGAAGCCGTGGATTATATTCAGTTTCCTTATTCACTTCCCAACAATATAGGAAATGGGGCCTTCTCCATTCATCCCACTTTCCAGCCGCTCAGCTTCCTACATAGTCACTGTGTGTGAAATCGCCCCTTCAGAGCTGCCAGATGTGATTTTGGATTGAAGTGTTGTATTTTTTTTTCCTATTTGTCAGGTGGAAAAGTTAGAAAATTCAGGAAAGCAATTACTTATCTGACATACACCATTAACCAGGTTGGATATACATTCAGCCAGTTACTGTATGTGTTTTTATTTTGAATATCTTGATTCATATGAAAGAAACTTTTTGAAATTAATAAAAGGTGTCCCTTGATAAAACTGAGTAAATTAGATGGACAAATCTGCTTCATCCATTAACATGAGTATTTGAAGAATATTAATTTTGATGGATTCAATGTCCAATCTATAGAAGTTAATGCTCAAAAACAGGAAATGTAGAATTTTTCATTACTTAGAGAGACCAATCTAGGAAACACATTTTCCCTTTTTAGAGAAAGACATTGAAGTGATTTAGAGGTATCAACCTATTACTTTTTGGTTTTTACGCGGTATTATTTTTTCTTTATTCTTATTGACATAATTATATGTGCCAGGTTGAAAAAAGAAATGCTCACCACCTGCAATTCTGGCCATTATTATTCATTTCATTTCATAGTTATTACTGAAGTAATCTGATCTACAGGAGAGAGGTAGTAAAAATGTGATTCCCTTTAGGTGTCAAAGGCTGCAGAAACTCTGTGGTTTTCTGTTGGAGATCAGCCTCAGCTTGATTCTCAGAAAGAGTCTCAGTCTATTTCAGGAAGTGAGCATGGAGAGTGAATTGTTCCCAAGTTGGGACCCCTGATAGTCAGTCATGGCCCTCTTCCATGGGGGGGCAGTTCTCCGGAGAGAGGGCAGCTGTGAGGCTAACACCCAGCACTGAACATCAGGAATGACAGCTGATGGGCCAGGGCCTGGCTAGCCATCAGTAGCTGCCACGGCATCTTTCCTTCGCATATGGTGGGTGTCATCCTGGGAGAGAGCAGGGAGGGAGGTCCTGTGAGTCATATATAAAAAATATCTTGGGGAAAAAAAAATCTTGGCTTTGAGGGCCCAAGGGTCCTTCCAACCATCGAGCCCCTCACTGAGCGATGGAGGTGCTTCAAAGTTGCAAAAGATAAAATAGGCTGTACAGGCTCATCCAGGTATTTCCTGGAGTGCTAAAGCTTGTATCCAGATCTCCTGCTTCCAAAACAGTTCACTCTGATCAGGCAGCACAGCCTCACCCAGGGAGAATATGGTCTTCAATAACTTGAGAAATTTGCACAGATGAAGGTCATTTGAGGTCAGACCAGGAGAAGGATTTGTGAGATGTTCATAGTTGACCACACCCCCAGGGTGAAAGTGTAAGGGAGCTTTCCATCCCTGGGCTTAGCAGAGTGAGGGAAACTCAAGTGAAAGTGCTTTTCTACTTTCTTTTCCTTTTGACTCTCCTGCCTGCCCACCCATCTTAGCCATGTGTCTGCATCTGCCTGTTGCTGTTTGGGTGCATTTTGCCCTGTGCCTCTTGACTCACTTTCTTCCTGCCATCTGATAAAGTGAGTGACCTAGAGCCCCCGACCCTGGTCTTGGCAACAAGTATGCTCAGCGCAGTGATAAAACTTGTCTCTTTCTCACCCCTCAGCGAGGCGCTACACCACACACCACTCTCAGGCATCCGTTTTCAGCTACACCAAGTGGTGACATTTGTTTTATCCATATCCCACCTGAACTATTAATTCTGTAATATTTGTAATGGGCTCACTTTTTTAAATAATTCCATCTCCTTTGTCCTGATTACTGTCCAGGAAATCACATGGATATGTTGCTTATGTTTTTCTAAGCCACATACATACACGCACACATATTCAACTATTAAAATTTTATAAGTTTTCCCATGTTTCACCTGAAAATCACCTTGTATATGCAACCGTTAAAAGAATGGGACTCCATTTAATTCAAGCAAGAGAAGCTTTTCTCCTTCGAACTGGAGTTAATCTTTTCCATCCATTATATACAGTTGGGGGCAGGTCGTGTATCTCAAATCATTTTTAAAAGTCCTTCTGTTCCTTGGAGTCCCAGCAACAACCCAAGTTTGCACTCCATAATATTGGGAAATATTTAATAATGGAAACTCCAAACATCATTTCAGTTAAGCTCCCTTGTTCCTGCTTTCTTGCTTCTCAGTGTTGCTTCACCTGGGAAGCCTGGGGCGAGGTGGAGACTTGTGGTCATCTCTTTTCCCCCACCTGCCGGTTACCTTCTCACCTTCTCACTATCTTCCTGGCTCCCAAACCAGGCTGCCAGCAGTTCCTCCACAGCTGCAGTGGGGATTGTGGGGAAGCTGCTCCGGGAGTCCGGTGGACACCTTCTGCGTTAGTGTTTCCCAACCTCAGCTGGTGTCTAACACTGAACCTTTTCTCTGCTGGGCCTGTGGTGGGTCTTTTGGACCCCTCCCCCCACTAATCTGCACCACCTTCTTGTGGGCGCTGACACCTTGGGCTGATCGTGTGACTCCCTCTCAACATTAGTTTCTAGCAACACAGTTTGCCTGTCGCCCCCTTGGGTAGAGCCCTTCCCAGTAGGACACTGTTAGGTGCTTTTGTGTGTGGTTCACATCTATAGCAAGGGAAACAAAACGATCATTCCATGGAGACACTCAGGAAGTTTGGGTCATTCCCGAGGCAGGTCCTACTCAGAAATCCTCCTTCAAGGCATCCTCTCATCCCCACTTGGCCACCTTGAGTTCTCAGGGCTTGGGTCTAGTGCTAATCTGTGTACTCCAGAAATTTCCAGGAATACACAGGGAGCTGTCTAAGAGGTTCCAAGCTACCCTTTTAGTCTAGTTAGATAGAGAGAAGGAGATAAAACCAACAGCTCCCCAAAGATGGTCTCCCTCTTCTTCTCTCCAGGTTTGAGAGGTGGGCTGTCCTCTCAGTTTGGGTACACTTAATACTGGTTAGGTGGTTGCTGCCCTTTGGGGTGTCAGTATGATTGGAAGAAGAAGCCCTGATAAACCCTCACCTCAGTGCTCAGCCCTCTGAAATCTTTCTTTCCCTGGAGACGCACAGAAAGGGCATGTGTAGGGACCTGTTCTCCTTGGTCTTTAGACAGATCTGAATGTCAAGCACTGTCCTGAGCCCAACAGAATCTCATCTCCACTTTTTCTGGGGTGGATGAGACTCTCAGGTCAAGTGCATCAAACCCACAATTCACCGACCCTGTGGACATTCTATAAAAAATGCAACTTCATTTTTGCCAAGACAGTTCCATTGTGATCACTTGCTCTTTGTCACTGGAGAGTGTTTTCTTTGATTACTGCCGGTAGAGAGCTGATAACAGCTCCTGGAGGAGCCTGTTGACACATTAGGGCTGCAGTGGTCTGTTTTCATCCTGTTTTCTAAGCACAATAGCATAGCTGGTGGGTTTTGTTGCTTTCAGACCAGTGGCTGGCAGAGTAAGGGGGCATTGTTATCCACAGTGATTGCAGTTGCACTGAAAGGGAGGGGAGAAAAGAAGACCTCCTGCCCTTCTCAAAGCAGAAAAGAGGTCATGTCAAAGGGTTTTCTTGTTTTCACAAACTGGCTGGCAGTTCTCCAGGGTCCTTTAAGAGCCATTCACTAAATAGCAGAAAGCTCTTAGCGCTAAGGCAGAGAAATCCCTAAAGTGCTGGAAATGAGAAAGCCAACTAACTAACCAGTTCAGGCAGAAAGATCTGAAAGGAACCTGGGCATGAGGGGTGGGCAGGGAAGTGAAGGCTCTAGCCATCTCAGGACTCATTGTTAGCGCATCCCATTTTATGACTTCAGGACAATATTAGAGCTATGTATTTTAATGTAAGTATATATTTTTAAGTAGCTTTTACAGGTATTTTTATTATTCCCAAATTCTTTCTCAATACTACACTTACAGTAGGTGTCCAATATAGCAAGGAAGTGAGGTTATCCCTTATTTATAAAGGACAACTTTGCTATCAAGTTGCTAAAACAGGGCTGATTGTTCTCTCCCCATTATCCATGTAGCCTCACAACCTCCCAGGTCCTTGCTTTAGATAGAAAAACAAAATTTTCTCCTAACCAGATAATAGAGAATAATAAGTAATGTACTGATGAATATTTTCCTCTCTCACTCCTCAGTCATTCTTTGCCTTCCAACCAAAAACTCAGAGGTAAGTAGTTTGTAGAGCCTCTCATATCATGCTTGAGTACAGCCTGGCAGACTGCTATCGCATTGCCCTAGATGACTAGTCATTTATACCAGATGAGGTCCAGGCAGGGATAAGTGTGGAGCCCAGGAGAGCGAAAGGAAGCAGAGGTTCCATAGCTGGCCCATAGGTCAGGCTAGAGATAAGAAGTTTCCCCTTACAATTCCCACTGAAATTACTGAGCAGCATCCTTTTCCTTAGAGAGGCAAGAATTGGAAGAGGAGAAGTCAGAGGTGGATGGACTTTGAGAATCTTGCTTCCCCATGTCTTTCAGGGCCCCAGGAGACTGGCAAGAACCACCACCCCACACACACACACACGCAGACACACCCCCCTTAACCTTGGGAGGTTACTTGAAATAAATGAGGCAAGACCTGCAAAGACTTCAGAATTATTCCATAATGTAAATTGTTTCTGCTTCACTGCTGAAAGCCACAGATTTGCATTTTAGAACTTCTAATCTTGGAATAAAATAATTTCCATCCTTGTTGAATTTTAGGTTTCAGGAGCAGGCAGATGAGGTGCTTCCTTTCCTTCTTTTTGCCTCACAAACCCTAAGAGGGAACCTGTTAAAAGGAAGTTGAATCAAGTATAGGTGCATCTAAGCGTTTACAGCTCTCCTTTCCTCTTTGATTAAAATACACACTTCGTTCAAGTTACAAATATTAAGCTCATTTGCTGGGAACAGGCTTTGTTGCAGAAGAACTTAGTTCCTGAAGCAGCTGGACTGGGGCAGGACCAAGGGATTCTGCAGAAGCTGGGCCAGACCTGAGCCCTCTTTTCCCAGAGTCTGTAGGGGCATGTGGCTCATGTGCCACTTAGCTTCCTCATCAGCCACTTGTACTGACTGAGCCCCTGCTCTGTGCCAGGAAGGCATTGAAGTGACAGTGCCCTGTCCTCAGGATACACACAGTGACCGTTTAGCTGGAAGAGGCCAAGCAGGTGATGGAGTTAAAAGGTAAATTGTAAGAGTATAGTTTGTCAACATGGAAAGATTAATATAGGGAAAGGGCAGAAGCAAAGGGAATTATTTGATGAGCTATAGCTAAATGTCTAGTTGGCTGTGATTGGTTGTCTTGAGTTTTTTGATTTATACGCTTAGATTTTGGTTTGCTTAAGTAGGACTCAGGACATTAGAGCCACTGCAGTCTAATGGCCTCATTGTTTAATGACGCTGAGGAAACAGATTGTGGCAGCTACTTCACTCTTACTTGCCTGGGAACTCTCCCTTGTAAAGGCTGGGGTGGGGGGTTCCAAGAGAGGGGGTGAGTCCATTCCAGAGAGAGAGAGGGTTGGAGGAAGGGCATTTAGGGCAAAGGCAATGGCAAGCCAGGTGCATCAGAGGGGGCAGAAGTTTGGGAGTGAGGAACAGTTACATGTAGGTAGAACTTAAGCAAAGGCAGTGAGGAGATGATAAGAGATAAAACCGGATAACTTGTAGGAGCCCCAAATGTCAAAGGCCTGTGTTAATGGATAAGGAAATGGTCTCTTATTGAGATTGAAGAAACTTTGCAGGTCTTTTCACAGGGGAACTAAACTTTCCGTTTTTAAATTCGTATCCTTGGATAGAGTGGATTGAAGGGGTGAGAGCCTAGAAAGCTGAACCCGAGACAAAGATTCTATATGATTGGAGACAGTGTGCAAGCCCAGGGTGGCAGGATGAAAGAAAGGGAAGTGGCATCAAGAGAATGCTAGATAATGCGATGGCGTCTATGACCCTGCTGGCTTTGCTTCACAAGGACCCAGGCTAACACCACAGCATGGGCATTGGGCAGGCTGGACTGCCTGGAAGGTTGGCAGAGAGCAACTCTGCTTTGATGAAGTCTGTGGAAGAGAGAAAAGAGGGTGGTTTTATTTGCTGCGCTCCTTCCTATCTTCTGCTTCTCTTTAATCCTGGTTTTCCTCACTGGGAACTAGCACCCCTTCTGGAATGCTGTTCAGGGGTTCCTCCCCAGTCTATGGCATAGCTTCTTCACAACCTGACAGTGGAAGACACCAACTGAGAGAGAGAAGGAAAAGTAGGCTGTTGGGGCATCTGAGAATGCTCATAAGGTTGTGTCACCATAGGAGCTCAGCTTGGAGAGGCCAACAGTTTGAAGCGGGAGGGGAGGGGTGCCAGAATGAATGGAGAGACCAGGAGTCCAGAGAGATTTACAAGGTCTACTTTCAGTGGAGTTGACAAATGCAGCCTCAGCCTTTCAAGGAGTTACATTACCGCAGTAGTTAGCAAAGAACTTCTGTAGTTAGTTTGGGGTAAGGCATACTCCATGGCCTTGTGTCTCTTAAAATATGATTCATCATTGTATACTTGTAAAAATCATGGAGTGGCTCAGTTTGTGTATTTGTTGGGGAAGAAGTGGAAGCCATTAGTTTAAAAATAATTAAAAATCCCTGATAATCAAAATTAAGAATCTGAACTCATGTGTACTCACCAGGGCTCTTACTGACTAGATGACAGAAGCCCAGTTTTACCAGTTTTAAGTCTTGGTGGAAGTTGGCACACCTGGGGTCCTGGGGAAGGGCAGGGCTGAGATGCAATGGAACTGTGGACCGAGGCTTGCTTACACTTGGCGCTCTCTGTGCGAGGACTCAAATTTTCTTCTGGAGCCTGACGTCCATGCTGCAGGATCCCATGTGCTTGTACCACCCAACTGTGCAGCTCACAGATTTCATGCTTCCAAGTCTGTTCCACTCTTCTTGGGGAGGGCCATCTGGTTAGGTGTTCACCACTGGACTAGCCAACTCTGGGCAGGGCTGTAAAATTATTTAAAAGAAAAAAAAAACAAAAACAGGTCGCAAGATGCCTATAGATGAGAGGAGGTAGGGCCCAAGAGAAGGGATGTGCGTGACAGGCATGGGTGTTGCTGGGAAGAAGAGTATCTGATAACTGCTGCAACCAAAATCTCCAAGCACTGCCATTCATCAAAGAATATTCCTGTACCCCTAATTCACCAGGTAGAAAAGTGCTCCTTTTTCTCTAGTTCTCACCTCCCTCCCTCCCTGCTGCAGATTCACTGCTAGGGAGTGTTGCTTTAGATGGGATTGTTTTCTAAAACTCTCTATTCAAGCTCTGAATATCTTACGACCAGTTCTGCAAATATACCTGCCCGCAGCTACAATTATCAACATTGCTCCTTTACTCCATTGTGCTTGCTCGCTCCTTTTCCCATGCTTCTTTCCTTCCCCCTACCTCCTAATGAGCTTAGGTAGATTGAAATTGTAATCAGTTTGATTGGTTGCCTTTAATGAGAATTTAAATTGAACTAGAGACGGAAAGCATTATGGAGCTGCAAGTTGCTCAGCTGGGACCTTTTAGAGGCATTTCTCATGATCCTGAAGCAGGGGGGCAGCAGGTTGGGGTGTGATACTCAGTGCCAGCTTCTTTTGGCTGTGTCTTAGTAAATCTGTAGGTATTAGGGTTTGAGGGATAAATAATTTTTTTTGCCTTTGGTCTGTTCAGTCAGAAGGGGAATGCATTCGAGGGAGCCATCATGATATAGTTTTTGGCTCAAGGCCATCAGCTCCCTGGTGTCACCTTCACCTTGGCCTGAAATGCAGGACAGGAAGAGTATGATGAAAATGTCCTCCCTCCTGTGTATCCCCTCCCCATACTGGGCCTTTACATGGGTTAGGGAAAGACGGGCGGTACTGAGCTTAATTGAAGAAATCTCAGCACCCTGTTTCTTAAACACAAAAGATAGAAATGTACCTTGAAGAAATTTCTTTGAAATTTCGGGATCCTTTGAAATTCTTTATGGCAAGAATTGAGCTTTCTAGTGTAGAATCAATGGGGCAGTCTTTGGAGTCATACAGAGTAGTTTCTGTCTTGTCTTAATTGCTTATTTTCTAAATTCTTATATTTTAATTATCAAATTTATCCACTGTCCATATTTATAGATGTTAATACTTTGCAAATTTTCAAGACAGAGCATTGGTGTGTTATAAATATCACTAAAGCTCCATCCCCCTCCCAAGGCCCCCCTCTCTCCTGAGTAATCCATATCCAGAAGTTTGTGTCTCTCATCCCCTTGCATATTTTTGTACTTAGCTACAAGTGTCCATATGTAAGAGCATTGTCCCTATTGTTTCATGGCTTAAAAATGACCTCGACCCAAACACATCTTTGGCCAGTCGTCCCAACACTGCGGCTTACTTGTAGAAACTCTGCACAAGTTTTATCGTCTTTTGAATCGCAGGGAGATGTGTTCAGATACTGATTGAATTAATTCTAGCATGATACTGGTGAGTAAGGATCAAGGCTGGAGAGAAGAGACAAAGTTGATATTACAGAGAGAGAATGAACAGAACTTTGTAACTAATCTGATGTGTGGAGTAACAACTGTGATTCCGATGGACACCTGGCTGAGGGATTAATGGTAAACTCTGAGAGCAGGGGTGTGAGGTGGGCGTGCTGGTCTGGGAAAAGTCAGGGGTTGGATTCCCTTTTTGACCTGTTGAGTTGGGAGTGCCCATGACACACCCTGGTGGAGAGGTTCAAGAGTCACTTGAATCCTTGGAACCAGTCCAGAACTGGATTGCTTCTTTGTGTTTCTTTAGCATCCAGTACGCAGTGAGTTTTAACTTTAGAACGCTGAGCTGCCCCTTAAGACTAGTGCCTCCTATGGCGTGTTTACCTGTAGTAGGCAGCACTCTTCACTTCCAGATTTTTACAGGACTCTGACAAGTGGCAACAGGAGACCGGGGGTGGAATCACCTAATTGTCATGTCAACTTCAAAGGTTGGAATTGTTTGGAACATTTCTTTCCCCTCTAATAGCATGTTGTGATTTTCTTATTCATAAACTTACATAAATCCTCTCTGAAGATAATTTCTACTTTCAGACTATTATGCTTTAATGTTAATAAGTTCATAGGCTTTATTAGCCTTTGCTTACATTTCTTTATATTTGCCTCAACTTGTCCCCTTGTTATACTTCAAGGAGCCCCAGTGTTTTCTGGAACTGATGGTAATCCATGTGTATCTGAGTTTATTATTTCCTTCCTAGGCATCTGGTTTGAAAATCCTAAGTGTGGCAATGTAATATCAGGGTGAGGCTGGAGGCACAGAGGTGAAAGAACTCACCAAAGACTGAGTGGAGAATAGAAAAGGCAGATTTATTGAAATAGCCTGCAAGGGAGCATGGGATAAGACAGAAGATGTACATCTGTGTGGGTGGAAGGATTTGAGGCTCGCTTTTATACACTGTTTTCATGAGCTTTCTTACTTGGGATGCCAGTTCGCATCAGTTATCTGCTGGGATGTCTGGTCTAGTTGCTGCCTTTAACACGGAAGGTTCCATGGCACTGCCTCTGCACTCCTGGAGCTAGGCTGGCTTTTCCAGACATGGTGGTCTGTTATGGCCAGTTTGCATGGCAGCATTATCGATGCAAGCCCCCCAAATTTACCAGCTAAGCAAGGAGTGGGAACTTAGTTTTTAATCTTACTAAATGATATCCAGACACCAACCATGAGTCTGTCTGCAGTGAGTGTTTTTCTCCGGGAAAGAACTGTCTGTGCCATTCACTCTTCTCTTGTTCGGCCAACCTAGTTCATGGGCCCTGAGTCCTTCTTCACTAGTTAACATTTGACTTTTCACAAGGAAATGTTCCCTGTCCCTGCTAAAGGTCAGAAAGATATCCTGACCAGTCTTCTTTTAGATGATAGGAATCTACCCAGAGTAATTCAGTGAACGTGGAGGAGATGAGGGGAGCTGGCAAAGATCAGGAAAGACCTGGGGTTTTTAAGATAGGAAACAGCTATGGATAGGGTGGGACCCAGAAGGTATTTATTCTCTTATCTGCCTCTTTTTCTTTTCTCGCTTTCTCTTTTCCTTCTCCTTTTCTTCTTCATCCCTTTCTTGTTCCTTCCTCTTTTTGTCTCCCTCTCCCCGCTTGGGCTGTCTCTCTCTTACTTTGCAAGGTCTCTAGGTCTCAGTCTCTCTCTGAGCCCCTCTTAATTCCTTATCTGATTTCCAATTGTCTTTATCTGTCTTTCCCTCTCCCTTTCTTTCAACTCTTCCCTGGTTCTCTTCCCACTTCCACGGCCCCCAAAACTGGCAACTGGCTTCTTCAGAACTTGGACCTAGCCATAATTGCCTAGACGCCAACACTGAATGGCCTTCATCCTGTGAAGCCGCAGGTCAGCTGCAGTGCTCTCTCTCTGTGTGGGATCCTGAGGTCCGGAGAGAGGTTCTGATTGACTGAGCTCTGCCCCAGGCACAGCCACACACACCCTGGGACTATCAGCTGTGGTGAGGGGGCAGGGTTCTAGAGCCCCCTGTGACCTCCCAGTGGCTATGAGTGGAGATGGAGTCCTGAGGAGAGAGTGTGTGGGGACAGGAGTTATCAGGGACATTTAGCCCAAGAACTGTGTCATAGAACACCTCAAATTAACTTTGAGGGGAATAGGGGGTAGACCTAAAATTTGGTTCAAGCTATAAATCCAAAGTCACACTTTATAAAGTCTTCCTAGTCACCTCTATACAAATTCAAGGGTATACTCTCTGAAATTATGAATTTAGCATCATCTAACCCGACCAAGTGTGGCATGAAATGAAGCTTTCAGTCCAAGTGCTTCATTCACGCATTAGGGTGCAGAGATGGGCGTGGCTGGTTCTGAACAAAATCATTCTTGTGCACAGAATGAAAACTGTGGACTGTCACTTTTTGATCCATGATGTGGAACATGTGTCCTCTCTGCAGTATTCTCCACCAGGGCAGTGAATAGCAGACAACAGAGCCCACTGGGGAACTGCTCTCCAGGTCAGAGTGAGGCTCTGGCCCCAGGGCAGCCTCAGAAGTGCTTCTGTCCCTTGCCCTGCCCTCATCAGAGGTGCCTCCCTTCCTCTGCCTGCCATGACTACTGATGTCATACCCCGGGTCCTTTGCAGTTTAAGTCCCAAAACTGGCCATGGTTATATTTGTTTGGAGTGTACTTAATGAGGCCTATCCCACCTTTATGCAACTGGAAAGTATAGAACCTGAATCTTTTAAATTTCCATAAATAACAGCAATAAAAAGCAACCAGCAGAATCCAGATTGTGCAGCTTAGTCATAGAAAACAAGAAGGGAAAGTGATCTTCCTTCCACTTCGAAGGATTTAGGAATTGTGCCTCAAATTGAGTGCTGACACAGAGGAGGGGTTTTGTTTTGCTTCTAGGGCAAGTAAAACTACTTTTGAAGGTTTCAGAACTTTTCAGAGTTTGCATTTTATCTTGCTCTACTTTTGCTACCTGGGTGGGTATTCTCATCCTCCCTCCAGCTGCCTAGTCAATCTAGGACTGTGGGAAACTCATTTTCCCATGATCTGAATTAGGTGGGATCCAGTTCTGACAACATGAGTTAATCATCACTAGAAATATTGGCAAGAGCTGGGGATGTTTATATTCCTCAGGGACAGCTAAGCATCTCCGGATAAATATTCCAGTCCAACTGACTGCCTTCTCTGAGCTTCCCCAAACTTCCTCCCCCATAAGGAGGATGAACAAAAGCAAAGCGCTGGATCCCTGGTAATTTACTTCACAACAATTGGCCTTGAGCTATCATTGGTATTCAGTAATACGTTCCTGTATGTTTCTTCTTGCAGAATTGTACAGTAGCAATATGACAGTTTTTGCCCCCAGAATCCATTCCGATTACTTTTGAAAGAAATTTTTGGTTAGATTGACAAATTCCTGCAATTTTCATGTTAAGAACTTCCATCCCTGAGCCCTCCAGCTATGAAGCAGATTGTTACAAAAATGAAAAGAGAAACACCTTGTCCTTGTGTCCCCTCTTTAGAATAAGAAGAACTACTTGGACATTATTCATACATACATGGAAGTGCATGCAACTGTTTATGGCTCCAGCACAAAGAATATTCCTAGTTACGTGAAAAACCATGGTATCCTCAGTGGACGTGACCTACAGTTTCTTCTTCGGGAAACCAAGGTGAGTTTTTAGTAGTTTCGTAAAAATCTCTCAATGAGGTCTTTTACCAGTTTGTTTCCTTTGGCTTTGAAAATTGAGTCAGAATCACTCATACTACAGTAGCTCTTAAGGTCATTTCTGGACTGGTTTTCTAGACTGGCTGTAGCTTAAAAATGAGTGAATGATGGAAGGGATTGCTTCAGTTTAAAACTGATTTGCAGAGGATGGATTCTGTGCCAGACATCAAACAAGGGGTTAGGGATATGGTGACCAGCAGAAAAGGTATGACCCCATCTGGAGGATCGTACTTTCCATAGAGCAGCCGCTCTCACAACGAGCCAGGGTGTGTTACTCTGCCCTCCCCACCCCCCACCCATTACCACTGTGCAAGTAATAAGACTCCCATCTAGCTTTTCCTTGCATGTTCACATTCAAAAAGTTTGTACTAGACCCTAAGGAAGTTCAGATGAAGGAAATGTCTCTTCAAGGTCACACACAAGGAAGGCATCAAGGAATATGTAAGACATGAAGGTGAATGGGACGTGGATATACCTGGTATTTGGGACAGAGCAGAGTGACAGGTGGCAGAGGTAGAGGTGATACATTGAGCCAAGAACCAGAAACCAACTGAGCTAGTCTTCATTGGGAAAGGTGGAAGATAAAGTTTTCTAAGGGGCTGATAGTCACAGTCAGAGTCTACATCACATCATGGGAGTATTTGGGGAAGCCACAGATAGAGGATTATTTTAGTGGCATGATGAATGAGGAAGAAGGGTCTTTATCCTTGTGGATTTTTGCTGTGGAAGCCCTCAGTGAAATGAGGAGACTTGCAAATAGGTCGAGTTTGGTCTTGAAGGATTGATTAGGACTTTGATAAGCTCTCTCGTGTTTATTAAGCTCTCATTTGTGAATATCACAAGCATTTATGGAGCAGCTCATTTGTGCCAGGCATTGTGGAAGGAATACAAGAATGAAGAAAACAAGTACTTGGTGTTTCTTAAAGCCCAGGATAGTTTATGGCCAGTAGCTAAGGGTTCAGCTCTGGTCCCTGACTGAGTGTGTTTTCATTTTCAAGGTGAGGGAGAGAGTCTGTGTGGATGGTTTCTGTGGCATACTTGTGATTCCTAATTGTTGTATGATAGTTTATTTCTGCAGAATGTATTCACATTTGCTGTATTGTTTAATTCTCTCAGTAGTCAGGGAAGTTATTGTTAACTTTAAACATGAGGAAGTAAACGAGGGAATTTGGGTTGTCCATAGTTACTGGGGTCAAGATTTTTTTTTTCTTCACCTTAAAGCTCTGCTAGACCTGGGACATTCCATCCTCATGAATGAATGCTCAAACTTCAGAACATGTCATGGATTCCCACCATCCAAAAAAATACACATTTTTTTTCTGCCTCAGTTTCCCAATATGCAAATGCACTTGGTCATTTCTACCATCAAGTCATTCATATGATGCCCTGAATGCAGTCGTTTGATAAATTATTTATCCTTGGCCAAAGACCTCGTTTGTTCTCATTAAGATATTAGTTCTTTGCCAGGTCACCTGTCGCCCCATGACAGTTGTGATGCTCTAAGGGCCACATGTGTCCTCTAGGTTGCAGTGTTTGCTTTCCGTTCGCCCTGTCATAGGATGACATCTTAGAATCATTAGAATATCTGGACCCTTTAGTGGCAATGCTATTTCTGCCATTTGCCTCATTTTGCTTTTCTCCACATCAGATTGTGGGAAAAGCTCGCACTCCTTTAAAATTACATTTGGCAGTGCTGCTTTTCAGCAGTGTGTCATTACTGTCTCACGCGCTTCTCCTAGCCCAACCTTGCGAATGTCTTACTCAGCCTTGCAAATTTTAAAAGAACCCTAACTTACCTACCACCCATTTTCCCTGTCAGCAAATGGGAAGTAGGCTGAAGCTGAGATCCCTCATGGCAGGGGAGGACAGAAGCAGCCTAAAAGGCCAGGCAATGATGTCAATAATTGCAAAAGGACAAGGGATTGCAGTTTGAATTTTGAGTGCGAGGGGCATAAATTCATCCTTGAAAAGCGGATGCTTTCAGAGGATGTCATTGATCCCATTTTGTATTGCCTACTCATCTGACTAGAATATATTAATATACTCTGGGTGGAATTACAGCTAAAACAGTTGGCAAATATGATGAAAATGAAGCAGTGTATATCTGAGGCTCCCCTCACACCCAGAACACAGCAGCAGGCACTAAAACTGAATGAGACTTGGACTTTGAAATAATGACACTAAAGACTAGTCAGGCTTTGCATTTATATCCCTTTCTATCTCAAACTCCTTCCTCCATCTCTGAGCAATTTAAAAGCTATTTATTCCAGTGCACATTGAAATTGGAGAACTAGAGATGTGCAGACACAAATGTCTATGGAATAGTTGAGTCCACGCGAGATCCAGACCTTTGTCGGAGGGAGTGATCCTTGAGGTTTACAGACCTATTGAAATGATTGATGCTCAATCAACTTTTGAATCATTATTTTTCTGAACGAGCTATCTTTGAACATTCCCCCCCACACCACCCCCCAGACCAGGAAACCCTTGGCTCATCACAGTATTGTTCTGGTGCACCCTGAGGGTCCCAGGAGTCATTAGTTGACTGTGGCTGCAGAGAGTCTGTAAAGGCAGGAGAAATTCGGCATAGCACTCAAAGTAGGGCTGAAAGACTGTGGAAATTATTGATTCTAGAAGATTTTTCTAGTAGGCATGTGAATTTGAATGAATTATTTGTCCAACGACCATGGACAAGTGCTTCAGTCCAGCCCACTCAAGGAATGTAGTTGAAGTCAGCAAATAAGCACTAGCTGCAGCGGCCTACTTGTGTTTTTTGACTTAAATTCTCATCTCTTGTAATGTGATTTCTTTTTGGACCTTCCTGTTTTAGCTTCTTTTTGCTGCCCTCCCCCAGTCTTCCCACTGGACACTCCTTACTGAACAGGGCATTTGCTTCTTAAACTGGCTCGGAGGAGCATTTGAGTGCTTCTGAGGGATTGTGAGCCAGAACAGGTTCCACCCTTTCTACAACAAAATGCAACAAATTCCAGTTGTGGACAAAGCTGCTGCTTGTGCTGTGCCTGCAGCCCTTCTAGCCACTCCCTCTCCACCACCAGGGGTAGCTCTTCATGACCTTCTTCCTCTCCCATGTGAGCTCATCAGCTTACCTTTGGGACTCACCTAGAAGTCTGGACAGGATTATGACATACTTGAGACATGGAGTATGTTTGATGCTTGTTCCTTCCCATCCTTACTTGCCGATAGAGAAATCCATCTTCCATTTGCATTTCACATACTGAAATATTCACTCGCAGGCCATCAAGCAGGTTTCAGCTTAGTGCTTAGTTCCTAGGATTACTCCCCTTCCAACTTGATGGAGGGAAATAGTATATACACACATATTCCTCCTCCTCTTCTCCACTGCTTGCATATACAGAATGATGTAGAATGTGTGTAGAACACACTTGAATGTAGAATGAAAAGTGTATAGAGATAGACACATGGAAATGCTCTTCCACTCACACTTGATTGTCAGCCCCTCTCAGTGCCAGGAAAGCTCAACTGCTCACCACTCCTAAGTCCGCGAGAGACAAGGTCTGGGGTTAAGAAAGTGAGATTTATTTGGAAAATCAGTAAACCAAGGAGATAGGAACACAAATCCTCAAGAAACCGTCTCAATCCTGGCCAAGGAAGGGGTGAGGGTTTTCCTAGCAGAGTGCAGGGCAGGTGGAGGTGAACTTTCTGTGGGTCAGTAGTTCCCTTTATTCAGTCCAGGTGCTTTATTACAGTAAGGACTCCTAAATAGACATGCAGGTGTTGAACACCTTATAAAACCCACAACCAGAGCACCCACACACCTGAACTTCAGCTAAGCAATTCAGGTCATGTATTTGCAGCTGCATGAAGCTGTATCTGGATTTGAACTCCTAAACTCCTGTTGAGTGAACATTTACTAAGGGCCAAGCCTAGGAATACATCCTTTCCATGAAATATCTCATTTAATCCCAACAGCAACCCCATGAAATAAAACATGGTTATTTTTCCCATGAAAAGACAGGTGTAGAGAGTTCGTGTTACCTTGACCAAGGCCCCATAACTGGACAGAATAGATTACCAAAGGGTCTCAGATGAGTCTTAGAAAGAGATGTGTGATAATATTCCACAGTTGAACAGAACCACGATAGGATGAAGTCAGAATTGGAAACCTGGTCTCGCTGACTCCAAAGTCTGGTGTTCATCACCCACTATTCTGAGCACTTGTGCCAGCCGTCAGTTTATCGGCTAAGCTGAGGTTGACTCATTGCTCAAACGCTGTCCTGAGCCACATTGGCTCACCAGCTTGACTAGTTATAACTAGTCAGAAAGTGTATGTTGAGTATGTGTTTTTCTTTTGGTTTATCATGTTGTCCCATTTAAGAGTGACTGGAAACTGACCAAATCCATGGAGTCTTCCTCAGAACCATCTTTACCCACATTTAGAGGACTTTTTGTCAACTACTCCACAGAGGGGTTTAAAGACAGTTCTGTTTCCCCTTTACACAGTAAAAACGTGAGGAGTTTCACTGAACTCTTTGTCAATGTGTAGGAATGTCCTGATCCTGTGCCATGAATAAAACGTATGGTGCTTCATCTGTTCTCTCTTGCTTAGTATTAGTTCAGAAATTTAATTTTAGAGCATATAATCCCTCTGTTTGGAACTGCTCATTGATGGAGCCAGAGCTGCAACCATGGAGATGTTCCATCATCTGGAATATCCTCATTAAATGCTAGGCTTCTGAAGGCCAGATGAAGTATAAATAAAATATGCTCAGTTTCCTCCTGAAGAGTTAAGCTGCTGTACTTGAATGCATTCTTGTGTGTCTTTTGCCCCTGTGAAAGGACATTTGTAAGTAGGCAGAATGAGTGGAGAAGTGGAATATTTGGTGGGGAAGCAATTTAGTGTGACTAAGGGAACAGAGTGGCAAGGCCACGAGCGCTCAGAAGTCTGCAGAAGGCCCTTACACAGTGGTGAGCTCTCCCTGCCTACCCTGTTGTCATTCAAGCCTCAAGTGCACTGTTTGACCTTAATACATCTGCTCCATTGTAATGTCACAGGTAATGAGTACACAGGAAGCAAGAAAAAAATTGCTTATTGACAGACGTGACGAAAAACTGTTATTTTGGTGTTATTTCCAAGTAATGTATTTCCTGCAATCCTAATTAGTGTGACAAGAAAACTCATTGCCAAGAAATTGTGTGGTATTTTCTTAAGCTTCATTCTAAAATTGTGAGTCTTTGAAGACTTAGCCTAAAGTGTTTATTTTATGTGTACTGATGCTAGCAAGGCAGAAAGAGATGGTGCAAATTGTTATTCAGATATAATTAAACCTAGGTCACATTCAAGTCCATTAAGCAACAGCCTCAAATCCTTTTAATTAATGGGTTCAGATTGGTTGGTCTGAAGGAGCTAATTAAATTTTTTCCAGGATTTTCTACTTAAATAGACAAAGCATTCCTGCATTTCCTATAAAGTTCTTTTTTGCAGCTTGAAGTTGATGAAGGTATCAGCGCTTCATGGCAGTCCCTGATTTCCAGAGGTCAGGAAACACTGTGGGCTGCAGATCTTTGGTTAAAACCTTCAAGCCCCTATCTGCATCTCCCGGCACCTTTCTTCTCAGAATCAAAAATTTCCAGAAACCCTGTGCTTTCCTATGCTTACCCACAGCCTGAGAGAGGTTACCTTTCCCCTTGAGAGATGGCACATATTCCCTAAAATTTAAGGGGGATGGGGAGCAGATCACTGAGGTGAAAAGCTTCAAGGATATAACCCTGGATTCTTCATAATTTCATGCTGCTGAGATAAGTCAAGACTAGTGCCTCCTCTTCACTTCCATTTCTTCTGCCGGTGTCAGGCTTCCCTCATCCTGCTAGGGGCCTCGAGGTTATGATGGGCAGAGTCCAAGTTTTGGCATGGTGAGATGTGAGCACTCCCCACCCATATCAAGGGGCCAATTCTGAAATGGTTCTAGAACCCAGAAGCACATCAAGTGACAAAGGATAATGGCCCCAGTGCGCCAGAAGTGCTGTTGTCAGCCACTTCTCAGATGACATGCCATGTATAGTCTTTCTCCAATAATCTCACTCTTGTTAGTTACTTAATAAGATCCAGAAACAGGGCCTCCAGATGATGGTGAGATGCCCCTGATAGCCTGCAGCTTCCAGGCTCCTGTTCCATGTTTTTCTCTCTCCTAATGTTTTCAGTGTTCTGCCCAAGAGGTCCTGGGCTTCTGCTGGCCTCTCCAAGCTGTCTTTCTCCCCAGATGTCCCCAACACCACCACTTCAGCCTTGGCAGTTGTCTCAAGGTTGGAAAAGTCATTGGAAAAAAAAAATTATCTCTCCCAAAGCTCAAAGAGGTTAAGTACCCCTCGCTGTGCAAAAGAACTACATTTATAGGATAGGATCACTCCAGAAAACCTGAAATTTTATTTTCTTTCCCCTGCAGGGGCTATATGACTCTATAGTATGTCCAGAATGGACTATACTCAGTGTTCAGGCCTGGAATTGAGTAGAATATATACATTCTGCACCTCCCAGTATTTATCAAGGACCTTGCCAGCTTGTGTTCAGGGTCTCCCTACGCTGAGCCCTTCTAAATACTCATTCAATTAAAGGAACTGCAAAAAGAGGATTGCTGGGAAGAACAGTCAAGCATGTAGCCATAACCAGTTCAGCTGTAGCCTCCTCTCCCAGAGCCTGGCTGTGTGGGTGTTCATCAGCTTGATGGCAGAAGAAAATGGTGCTCTGAGGCCATTATCCTTTGTCACTTGATGTGCCTCTGGGTTCTAGAACCATTTCTGAATTGGCCCCTTAATGTGGGTGAGGAGTGCTCACATCTCACCACGCCAAGACAATAACCTCCGGGCCCCCAGCAGTATGAAATAGCTGGAGGTGAGATTATACGGTGAGGCATTTCTATGAGGTGTTGCTTTTTGGACCAAGGAATCACTGGTGCCAATGAGCTGCAGCAAGTCCCCTTTGTCGCAGGCAAGCTCAGCTGTGATTGCCAGGAGGACCTTGAGAGTGTGTTTTTGCTGCCATCTATTGTCTGTCGTGGGGAAAACGTGTGACTTCTTGTGGGAGAGGGAAGCAGCCTTGCCCATTTGAGGACTCAGCAGCACCCTTTTCCCCCATTGAGGGGAAAATAACCAAGACGTCAGTGTCCCCAGTGAAAACCCCCTTATGAAAACCTGTGTTTACTGACCTGCCATCATTTTAAGGCCACTCCATTTGAACTGTAATCAAACCGCCAAGTGACCTTTCTGTCCCTCCACCCAGCATCTCTGAAAGGCCCTGTTGTTCCTTTAGTTCAATGAAGAAACCTTCTGTTTAGTTAAGCAAGTGTTTTTCCAGTCATGTCTCCTGGTGAGTGAGGTACAGAAAGATTATTGTTGAGTCTTGGGTTTTGTTGTTGTTTGTATTCTGTTAATACCCCTACCTCCCTACCCCCTCAGCTGTATGCCCCTTCAACACTTATTTCTTAACATTTTTAGCAAAGGAAAGCATAGTGATTTGAGCAACTTCACCAGCTCCAAGAGGTCACTGATCATATATTTTAGATTGTGATATAAGCTGACTGCTCTTTGCCCCACCTCACAGAGCCTGGGAGCCTTCCATGGGTTCCGAGGTCTCCCCACAGGAATTGAACACAGAACAGCCCCACAGAGTGCCAGGGATGCCAGTGCTGGTCGATGTGTTTACGTGTGATGTGCTTTTCTTACAGTTGTTTGTCGGACTTGGATTTCCCTACGAGGGCCCAGCTCCCTTGGAGGCCATTGCAAATGGATGTGCTTTTCTGAATCCCAAGTTCAACCCACCCAAAAGCAGCAAAAACACAGACTTCTTTATTGGCAAGCCAACTCTGAGAGAGGTAAGCAGCCCATAAAAATCATTTTGCTTGCAATAATATGAATGATAACTATTGAGTGCTAGGAGTACATTTAAGCCTCGTGGCCTTGGATAGTAGTTATTATCAATGTCGTTTGATGTAGGTGAGTGGAACTACGGGTGGAGGCAGGAAAGTGCAGAGTTGCTTAGATAAAAGGTTTGATTACATTCCTCTGATGGGTAGAAGGAATCACAGAGTTTGAATCTATTTTTATCTTTAAAGTGTGAGATCTTTTCACTTTACCCCAACTCTATCTTAATTTAAACAAACATTTCCAGTCTTCTAATTAGCTGAACTCTGATATTCTGAATGTTCAGAGTTTATGGACTAATGGTATCACCTGGCTAACAGACATGGGAAATAAAAAGTGGGCTCCATGAAGAACTCTCAGCCTTGGGAGAGAAGGTATAATACAGAGGATTTATGTGATATGCCTGTTATCATAGCAAGCCATCAGCAGGTGGCATCCTGAGAAGTAATCCTGCCATGGCTCAAACAATTTGTCAAAGCTTTATTTGAATTGCCTTCAGGATCCTCTTGAAAGTCCGTTGTGGGTGATGAATCACCATTGGAGGCAGTGAGATTTGTTTGGGGTAATGAACAGAAGCCAGTTAGAGCATGTGAGTGACCAAGTGGGGTGTTTCTGTGTCCAGACAGAAACAAGTGTATGCATGAAATCATAAGGCTGATTTTACTATTGTTACGGTGTAGTTGATGCGTGGGCTCTGGGTGAGGAGGAAGCCTGTACATGTTGGCGTCATCACGGTGCCCTCATCACAGGACTTATTCTATGGGTGACGCTGATGGTCAGCCCTTCTGTGACTAGCAGCACTACTGCAACAGTTTTCAAAGTGTGCATATTCCATTTCTGCAACTTAAAACTTTCTGGGTTGATTCTCCTGACCCTTCTCCCCCAAATAATACTTACCATGCATTTTTCGTGACTATTGTCTCTGAACTAGTCAGAGATCTTACCAATTCACAGGGTTGATTATTTTGGGGATCATTTCTTTGCTCCTCCCTGTCATTGGAGAAATGGCCAAAGGAGATGAAGAATATCAACACAGTCCATAGATTATCTTCAAAAAGATGGCCTGTGGCCCAGATAAACCCTGACAAGGGTTAGATGTCTGTGGGTATGTGTGCACATACTTCCTTGCTGCCTGGCTTTTTTTTCCTTCTGCTAATGTAATAAATTTGAATCCTTCATTTTGGGGAGTGGTTTCTTCTTTGCAGGTTATTCCTCAGCCATACTTATTGCATGCCTTTGTGTCCGGTGCTGTGGGAGGTGACAGAGAAAAGAGATCAGAAATGTTCATTCTGGCACTGAAGAGCTTATCCTTTGGAAAGCTTTAAAGAGATGTTTCTGAGCAATGAAAATGCCTCAATTTAGAGATCTCTGCTTTAGTATATGACTACTTGAGCTTTGGAGTTTAGGGTAGAAAATACAGGCTAATACATCATTTTTGCATTTAAATTTAGATGTAGGAGATCACTAAAGTTCCCCTTCTGTCCAAATTGTATAGTTATTTGTAACTTTCCATGGTTTTTTTTGGTGATAAAATATGCATAATATAAAACTGTTTTATCCATTTTTAAAAATGCAGTTCACTGGCATTAAGTGCAGTCACCGTGTTTTGCAACCATCATCACTATTTCCAGAACTTGCTCATCATTCACAGCAGAAGCTGTTCTGTTTAAGCAGTAATTCTCCATTTCCCCCCACCGCCACCTCTCCACAGCCCCCGAGAAACCACTATAAATATATCTATTCTAGATAACCAAATGTAAGGAGAATCACACAGTGCTTGTACTTTTGTGGCTGGTTACTTAGTATAAGACATTCAAGACTCCTTCATGGTATAGCATGTGTCAGAATCTCGTTGCTAATGCTGAATAATATTCTGTTTTATGGCTATGCCACATTTTATGTATTTGTTCTTCTGTTAATGGACGCTTAGGTTTTTTCCATTTTTTATCTGCTGCAAATAATGCTGCTCCAAACATTGAGTTCTTGCTTTTAGTTCTTTGAGGTATCTACCTACAAGTAGAATTGTTGGGATTTACTTTCTGTCTCTTTAGAAATAACTTAAAAGTTGCAAAAATAGTACAGAGTTTGGGTATATCAATCTTTCACACAGCTTCCTGTGATGTATCATATTATAATGCCACAGCACAATTGTTAAGGCCAAGAAAGTATCACGGGGACCATAGTATTATCTAAATGTCAGGCATGCCACTAATACCCTTTTTGTTCCAGAATCTAATACAGGATCCCACTTTGCATTCAATTGTATTATCTCCTCTAATCTGTGACAATTATTTCATCTTTCATTGTCATTCACAGCTTTGACACATTAAAAGAGTATATCGGTCAGTGTTTTTTTTTTCCTATATACTGTCCCCCAATTTAAATGTTTGATGTTATCTCATAATTAGATTTTGGCATGAATATTACAGATGCAATATAGCCTTCTGAAGGTATTATGTCAGGGGGTGGATGATATCACTGTGTTTTGTTACTGGTAATAATAACCTTGATGACTTGATTAAGACAGTATGTTTCAGGGCTATGTTTCTCCACTGCTATAGCATTCTCCAGTCCTCTGAGTATGTCAGAGTTGGAAAAAATAAAGGGAGCTAGCTCAACCTCCAAAGCAAGGGCTTCAGCCCTCCCAACCCAACAACTCCTCTTATTACTAGCTGTTGGGCATCTCTACCTGTTTACATATATGATTTCAAGAGAGGATGATTCCCTAACCATAACAGAAAGGAAAAATAAAAGCGAAATAATTTATAATAAGGTAACACATGTCTCGGTACATGTGCAGTTACTATTTTCCCTTATATCAAGGGAAATTCTTGGAGATGATGCAAATATTCTGTCTCAAACTTTTGCCCACTTATTAGTGGATCTTGCCTGCAACTGTTGTTACTATGATGTTCTAATGGTGATTTTCTGTTTCCTATTCATGATTTTCTTGAAAGAAACCCATCTCTTACTGAAGTTACAACATACAAGTTTTGGGGAAGTGGTTAATGGTTAGAGTACCTTGGCAACTGACACCTTATTACTGATAATTCTAAAGATTAGATGACACCTTGGTCCAATCCAGTTTTTTGTGTGTTTTTTTTTTATTTGAAGTAACATTGGTTTACATCACTGTGTATGTTTTAGGAATTACAGGTTCACACCTCTTCAAATGTATTTTATCAAATCACACACACCACTGAAGTACTTTTTTCTTAAGGTGCCTTCTTTTTAACAGAAGTACGTCGCATAATAGCATATATAAGTTTTAGGTGTAGATCGCTGAGAATTAGTACGTGTATATACTACGTTTAGCTCACTGCTAAACATTCAGTTCTATCCTTTATCATACCATTGTTCCCTTTGTTGGAATTCTTTTTTTTAATATATATATATATTTTTTTTTTAATTTCTGTCTTTTACATTATTGTGTATTCCCCGTGGGTTACCAACCACTAATGCACCTGTAAACTGTCACCATAGTCTCTTGCTCTTTTCTCACCGATTTGAGCCCTTATCCTCCCTCTCCCTCGCTGAATGTCTCTCATTTCTGGTTGCCTGCTAGTTTTTATTTTGGTTTTTGTTGTTGTTGTTGTTATTTTCTCCTCCTGATCTCTTGTTTGGTTCCCCTATATTCCTCCTATAAGTGAAACCATTTGTTATTTTTCTCTTGCCTTCTGGCTTATTTCGCTGAGCATGATCCCTTCTAGCTCCCTCCATGTTGCTGCGAATTGCGTGTGTTTAATCTTTTTTTGATTGCTGAATAGTATTCCATTGTGTATATGAACCATATCTTCTTGATCCAGTCATCTGTTTTTGGGCATCTGGGTTTTTTCTGTATCTTAGCCTTGTTGGAATTCTTAAATACATTCTATTTCCCAATGAATGATGTAATGTTACATAGATCAGACCAGTCAATACGAAATTATTGAGAAAAGTGTTCACTGTTTCCTAGATGACATTTACTAGATGATCATCATCTAGTAGTTGGCTTTTTGTTGAGATCATAGTTTTCATTCTTTATGGCATAAAAAGAGGAGATGCATTGGAGCTGCCACCTAGGCAGGCTCCTCCTGTCTCCTCAGATGATCCCACCGGAGTGTAAATGAGACTGTAGTTAGAACGGCAAGTGACCTCACACAGATGACTCCATCAGTCATAGGCTCCCACAGGATGGCCAGGATGCAGAAGGTCAATCGACAGATGTTCATTGTGTCCCCACAGGATCCCTGGTGCTAGTTGCTGCACAAGGGGAACTTATCAAAACACGTTTCCTGTTTTCCAGGAGCTCAGAATTTTATATGAAAGAGTGATAAAGCATGCGTAATAAAAGGAAATGCATAAAGAAGTAGCTAAGTGAATTAAGGAGGGTAAGTCAGCTTGGAGCTTTGCCAGGTGGAAATGTGCTGGGTTAGCTGAGAAGTGGATGGGAAGGGTGGAAGAGGTATGCTTTAAAGGAAGAGGATGAGAGGTGTGAAGGTTGATAAGTGGTAGAGAAACTCCTCAAAGGTCAGTTTGCTTAATGCAGGAGGGCAGGATCCATCTGACATCCATCTTTTCTGCTGGAGACAATGCACAGAGCAGGCTGGAAGCCATAACATTATGTGGGTTTAGGAAAAAGCCCATAAACTTGACCTCATAGCCACATGGGCCACCCCATTCTGTCTTTGAGCTCACAAAAGTCACAAAATCCCCCTAACCAGAGATACTTTTAATTTGTAAGGAGCTGTCCATAGTCTTCTAAGAGTCAACAGTCCCCCTCAAAATCATCCTTTTTTCCTTTCAGCAAATGGAAAAAAATTTGACCAATATATATGTAATAACAAAGCTATCTTATTTTAGCCAATCATGTCTTTCATGTTAAGCAACAGTAGATCCATACAACTTGCATATATATCCCTTCTAAACAGCCTTCATTGGAAGAGAAGAAAAAATATAGACTTTAAAATATAATTTAGTTTTGGTTTTGTTTTTGCACTGGACCAATTTTTAAAACTATAGTGTGCTCTCAGGGGGAAAGTTCCCTAATACTTTAAGTAATGTGGTCGGTTCAAGTTGTACTTTAATATAAACTGCAATTTTATCTTTATATTGGGAAACATATTAATAGATTCTTGATCATTATTTTGACATTCTGTAAACCATTAGAAATTTCCTAGCTTTAAGGCTTTCTTTCCATAAAGAGAACTCATGTTCCCCTTTGAGATTTAATAGCTGCTTAAAGTAATGTCTCATATTTAATAAGACTTTCATTACTTTTACAAACTATACTCCAGTAAATTTACTGATTGATATACAATGAAGTAGCTCAGATCAGACGGTTCTCAATAAATTAGCAAGAAAGAACATAACATTCAGAGGGGGAATAATGAATCACAGAATGCCTTTCTCATAAAATTAAGTAACCTCGCAAAATGTAAATGAATAAAATGATAATGGCTCAGCATTTTGTATTTTCTAAGTGCTTACAGCCACCTTGTAAATAAGTAGGACCTTCAAAGGGAAGGAGAGTGTGCTAATGTATCAATAGTGATATTGATGGCAACCTTAATTTACGCTGATTCCATTGGAAGAATTAGCTAGTTCTCCAATTCACAAAACGAAATTGCTATAAAATCTCATCATAAAATTCTGCCCCTCTTCAGGAAAAAATCTAATACAGTCATAGTTTCAGCCTTGGAAATTCTTTTTAGATTGGCAAATTTTAAGACCATGATTAAGAGGTGTGTGTTTATATTTCACCTCTTTGGGCCTTATCTAAAGAACTCAGTAGCATCCTTTAAAATTGTCACTTTCTGTCTAATAAGTTGTTGAAAGATGTAGATTTGAATTTGCTCTGCTATTTACGGACTACATGGTCTTGAGGAATTGTAAACTCCTCTAAACCTCCAAATCCTCATTCATACACAGGAAACCTGTCATCTATGTACACTTAATGAGCACAGTGCCTGGCTCAGCCAGAGGCTTCAGTATGTGTTGAATCTAAAATATCTGATGAGGGAAAAGAAAAAAAAGCGGGGGGATGTTTCTCCAGCCCCATGAGCCTGTGGGCACTCTAGGTTCCATCACTGGCCAGAGGATAAGCACAGGAGTTGAGCACATACCAGAACAGGGGACTGAGCAGACCATCAAGGAGTAGGACTCTGGCGAAGGAGGCAGGAGCAAAATCCGGGATACCTGCAGCCTCAGAACAGATGCTAGCAGAGACTCACTGCTGAGGCCGGGTAATATCTACCCTGCCTTCCCAACCTCAAAGTGCTTGCACACTATTGGTGTGGTAAGCTATGAAGAACAGGGCTTATAGTGAGATGGAGGGGTACCTGTGGAATCACCCAGTCGTCTGAGTATGTTGGAGCTGGAAAAAATAAAGGGAGCCGGCTTAGTCTCTAAAGCAAGGGTCTTGGCCCTCCCAACCAGCACTCCTTTTATTCCTGTCTGCTGAGCTTCTACCTGCTTATGTATGTAATTTCAAAAGAGGATGATTCCCTAACCTTAGTAAAAAAGGAAAATAATGTATAATAAGGTAACACATGCCTCAGTATATGTCTCAGCAATGCAAACCATAAACCACACCCAAGAACTAACTAGAAGACATCATGATGTCTCATTCCTCCTTGCAAGGAACAAGTTTGTATTTCAGAGCAATAAAACATTCAGCTTAATTTGGCCAGCCCATTTTGTTTATAATGGACATTATGAAAGAGGGGCTAAATATACATACATGGATTTGAATACACCCATGTATCCATTAATTGTATAGCTACAAATGTAGACTGATTTAGGGATGTGGTGCCAGAGACACATCATGTAAGTGATAATGACTTTGCTGCCATGATTTCCCAAAAATGGTAATAGTGATGTTGCAAATAAAACCGAGTTCAAGTATCCCTTGACCTACATGGTAATAATATTCCTGGGAAAGTTAGTGTGTATTACAACTGTGCTGAAGAGTTAGATTCTGTAAACCCACACAGGAGCCCAGAAAGGCATCTGGAAGCCGTCTGGGCAGCAGACAGCTGTACCCCGTGTGGGACTGCGTGCACAGTGTCTGCTATCCCTGGTCCCCACTATGGGTTAACGACAGTAGCCCCATCGTTGTGAGAACTAGGAATATTCTCACAAATGTCCAGAATGCTCCCTTAATATCATGCCCTTGAAGGCAGAGGGGAATAAAGGAAGAAACAAGCTTAAGGGGTAATATTAGCTATCCTAAAGAATGCAGTCTCAAGAACTAAAAACTGCCAGTATTTATACCATATTTCTTTGACCGCTCTTTGATCTTAACATAAAACCTCCTTTACAACAAAAACTTCTTTTCATTGCTTGTCTAATTGCAAATTATCTTTATAAATATCAAGACTCCAATGTTATGCTAACGATTATTCTGAAGGCTCTGTTTTCTGGTAATATTTTTTTCTCTTTCTATCCCTTTTTATGTCTTCCTGTGAGTTTAAAGCCTGTAAAGACTTTTTGTGATTTTCCTGTGCTTCTCTATCTATCCTAACCAATATTTTTTAACAAATCCTAGTTGAATTAAGGTGATTTTCAGGACTGGAATGTGGCCAACAGTAAATACTCATTATTTCTTGGTGTTACCTTGGGGTTGAAGCCGGCTGTCACGGCCTCCACATCACCTGGATGTGACACTCTAGCTCTTCTTTTCAAGGGGGACTCAAGCCATCACTATTTTATTATTATCCACTCCTGGGCACTTAGGAGGTTTTGATCCAGGGGGATCCAGGGGGAGGCAAAAATGTCTTGTTACCTACGTAATTGCCACTTGTACCATAAAAAGCATAGTGTTTCATCTAGCACAGAGGTTTGGTTTTTGTTTGTTTTCTGTTTGTTTGTTTTTTTAAAAAAAAGGCAGTGTTTGTGAGATTGAGGTGTTGTGTTTTTTCTTCCCAGCTGACATCCCAGCATCCTTATGCTGAAGTTTTCATCGGCCGTCCACACGTTTGGACTGTTGACCTCAACAACCAGGAAGAAGTAGAAGATGCCGTGAAAGCGATTTTAAGTCAAAAGGTGGTTTCTTTTATTTCATCTTTCCCCATTTGTAATGTGACCTGGGATTTGTGGGAAGCATCTCAGGCCCTGTGTTTCACTAATTAGAATGTGTCCATATTATTTTAATTCTGGAATTCGAAAATGGCCAACCTGTTGGATTTGACTTGGGGATTTCATGAATGGTCTGTGAGACGGAAACAGAGCTGGTGTGCACATGTGTGTGCCAGTTCTCGAGACCCTCTGACGTGGCTCTGGGGGCCCAGACACAGGAAGAAGAGTTTGAATTATACTTGCTTCTGTCACTTAATGATATATCACTCACCGAGATTAGAAAAGATGGGCCTACTCTCCTCCAAAAAAGTGAGAAAGATTACAATAAGGATTAAGGAAATATTGATAAAAAATTTTTTCTACAGCCTCAATTTGTTTTTGTTTTTGTTTTTTTTAACCTAAACATTTTATAGAATTTTGTGTAAGTGACATCTCTGTAAGGGGTGCCATTTCCATAAATGTGATCAAGACTAATAACTCCCTTTCTGAAGCTTACACCCCCGGGAACAGCTTAAGTTGTCCTGTCTCCCAACCCCAGTACTTCCGTTAGCCCAATTTGGTGCTCCCTGCTCACTATCAGAGCACTTTTTACACTCTTAAAATTTGTTAAGAAAAGCAATATAGGTGTGGTTGGAAGGGCAGGCTGGGGTCAGAGAGCTTGAGCTTCGGTTCCAGCTCTCTTACTAGCAGCATCCCTCAGGCAGTTACTCAGCCTCTGTGCCTCAGTTTCCTTTTCTCTAGTATATTCCACCATTACCTACTTTACAGAACACTTGTGAGGATTCAATGACATAATGAATATAAAGTGCTTAGGTGCAATGTCTACTGCATAGTGTCTTATCAATACTAGCATTGCATATATATTGTTGTTGTTATTGATAGTCTGGATTTCCACTAGTCTATAAGCATCATCAGGGCAGGAAAACATATCTGTCTCCCTGCTGTATTTTCAGTAAAGGGCATAGTGATTTACCTAATGGATGGATGAGAAACATAGAGGGAGGAAGAATAGATGTTTGCAAACAGGCAGAATATAAAACAGAGCATGTTCAGTGCTTATAACAGCATACAAAATATTAAGGAGTGCAAGTGGGGAAGACTATCTGGAGAATGCAGCAGTGAGTTAAGTCTTATAGGGTGAGGAGGAATCTGCAAAGCTTAACTGGGAAGGGGGGCCAGGAAGGCATGTGTTGATGGCACAGTGTGAGTAATGGGGAAGAAGCTGGGAAGACTTATCTGGGGAGGAATAGCAGTGGGTTCATGTAAAAATCCCTCTTTCTCTTCCTGTGGGAGCTGAATAGTGTTCCACTTTCAATTTATCCAGAGCATCTGCAGGGGAACAGCACTCAAATATATTGTGCATGTCCTGCCCAATTTTAGGAAGGTCTGGCTGAGCCTTGGCATAGTTGCTCAGCGCTTCCAGTAATAACATCTGAAAACCAGTTTTAACAGTTTCAGGCAGAAGTACCCTTCACCTCTGGTAGCCACGCTGGGAGAAGTGCTGAGCCTGGCATCGTGTGACTGCCCCCAACATATTTGTGACACCCCCAAAGCTTCACCCCCAGAGTCATTGCTGTGAAGATCAAAGATTCTTTCTTTCTTGAGTCTCCCCAAGTCCCTTAGTGTATTAATTCTTACGGCTGCCATGACAGAACCACAAGCATGGTGACTCAACAAAAATCTTCTCTCAGTTTTAGAGACTGGAAGTCCAATGTTAAGGTGTTGCTGAGGCCATGCTCCCTCTAAAGTCTCTAGTGGAGGATCCTCCCTTGATCTTCCACCTTCTTGTTGCTCCCGCTGTTCCTTGACTATAATTGCTGCACTTTGTTCTCTGCCTCTGGCCTCCTTGTGTGTGTCTTTGTCTTTGCTGCTTAAAAAGACAATGGACATGCAGGATTAGGTCCTACCCTAATGCAGGTGACCTTACCTTAGCATGATTAAACCTGCAAACATCCTATTCCAAATTAGGTGACATTCACAGTTACGGGGTGTTAGGACTTAAACGTGTCTTTTTGGGGACGCAGTTCAGCCCACAACACTTAGGAGCCCTTGAAGAAAATTAATTTAAAAGCGAATGTAGAAGCAGAAAATTTTGAATCATGGAGTCTTAAAATTTTTAATGTAATAGATCCCTCTTATCAAACAGAAGTGTAATGGGAATGCCTGATACATAAGCCCTGAGGGTAGGACTCTGCGTTCTGTCTGCTGCTGCTTACATCAGCTGGTTGTGTTCATGTCACTGAAGATTTAGCACTTTAAATTTAAAGCCCTCATCAACCTTTTCCCACCCTTACTCCAAAAGTTATTTAAGGCTACGTTCTAAAAAATGTAATTATAATAATAGGTGATATTTGGAAAGACCTTCTTTCGGCACCTCGAGTATCTATGGGTACATCTTTCTGAGTCTTAATCCTCTAGTTCTGTGAAGTTGGAACTATTATTCTTATCAGATAGATGAGAAAATAGAAACTTAAAGAAATTAGTTTACTCAAGATCAGACAACCAATAAGTAGTGGAACCTAGGTTGAAATGTAGGTCTTTGGGCCAGTTTGTAAAGATAACATGTTTAAAAAGAAAAATCATATAATGGACAGCTAAGAGTAGGAAAGAGAGGTAAAGTAAGCAATGAGATTAATACAAAAACTATTATAAACCTGTACTATTAGAAATGTATCAGTAATTTGGTGCCAAATTCTCATATTTAATTACAAGATTTTAAATTACATGACAAAGCAATCCATAGCCCAATCAGTAAGAAAGGAAAGTCAATCAATCCAGACCTAGAGATGAGCCAGGTATTAGAATGATCAGCAACTTTAACATGTTAAGAAAAATACATTAAAAGACTTCGTGGTAAATGTAGACAACACATGTGAAAAGATGGGGAATTTCAGCAGAGAGATGGCTTTTGAAAAAAGCCAAATGAAGGAATCTTTCAATGGACTGTACCAGGCAGAGAAGAATATCAGTGAACTTTGAGGACTTGTCAATAAAAATTAGCCACATTGAAATATAAAGAGAAAAAACAATGAATTTTTTAAAAAGCATTTGAGATCTGTGGAAACAGTATAGCCCAACGTAGGTGTAATTAGAATCTCCAAGGGAAGAGAAAATGGCCAGAAAACATATTTGAAACGGTAATGGCTAACAATTGTCTAATATAGATGAATGTCAAAAATCTGTAGCTCCTGGGAGCTCAATGAATGCCCTCTAGGATAAATATAAAGAACACATTCAGGTACATCATAATCAAACTACTGAAAACAAAAGATAAGGAAAAAGTTCTTGAGAATAGTCAGAGAAATTTTATTACATTCAGGGGAAGAATAATATAAAAGATCACCAACTTGTCTTCAGTAATAATGGAGACCATACAAGGGTCTTCAGGATCCAAAATATATAACCCTTTAAACAGGACTTGATAAGGACTCTATATTTTATTCTAAGTATGATGGGTAATGTTGAGCAGAGGAATGACATGACCTAGTAAATAAAGGAGACAGGTCTCACTCCCAGTCTTCTGGCATCTTCTAAGCCCATTGTCACTGAATGACGCTTCTGCAGGTGGAATAATGGCGAGGTAGCTGATCTTTGAGAGCAAGTCCCTATAGGAACAATGTAGAAAAATGGAAATCCCATAAGAAGGGAGCTAAAGTGGAGAAGATAGGAAGAAAATGGAAGTTTTCCAAGGCCAGCAGCATTACCCCACAGTGCCGCCTGCAGGTTTCTTACTGTGGCCATACAAGTGCCAGTCCTTTTTTCAAAAAAGATAGACAAGAACACACCCCACTTCTCCATGACTGATCCCACTTTCTCAGTGACTAGATGTGATTTCAGCATTCTTTTCATTAAATACCCCAAGGGGCTTTGACATTCCTGAAAGGACTGTCATGCAGACAACTCACATTCAAGCCCCCAGTCTGCACTTGGGACCTTGCCCAGTACCCTTTAACCCTTGCATTCAGGGGTCTGGAACTTCCATACAGAGAGCCCTGCTCCTGTCCACAGCAGAGTGGATGGTGGCACTCAGTAACAGACGTGATTTAAGAATATAATTTCCTTTATTTGCTTTCCTTTATAGGAAAATTGTTTGGCGTCATATACTTTAAAACAGTGAACTGGGCACAAAGCAATTAATGAGTCAGCATTTCTTTGATTTAACTGGATTTGGTTGGTGAGAGAACAGAGGAAGAGCCATTTTTCTCTGTTTATTGCTTTGAGCCCTTTAATTTAGTTCACTTCCATTTCTAATGGATGCCCTTTGGTATATGTTGTAGGAATGACCCTCGGGAATTCAGTCTCCTTCCCACCACGTAACTGTAGATCTTATCACAGACCACTAATGTTTGTTTATTTCACTCTAGAAATACTTTTTGTCCTTTATAAATGAGTCCAATATGCTAAGTCTTGTGATAGTTTCTTCTTGTTCTATATACTTTTGGGAGGAACCATATCTCTAGGACAGTTAGAGAAAACTTCTGTACTCACCCATGATTGAGTAAATAAATACCCCAAGAAAAGAAAAAGTTTATATTTGATGTGAAGGGCTATAATTGGGTCAGAGATGGAACAGCAAGTGTAAAACTTGAGTTAAGGAGGAGCAAGCTTAGAACATGGAAGTCAGTTTTTCCAAAGTATTCTGAACTCTTCAGAGATGAGCTATCTAGGAACAGAATGATTTCTGTTCCTGCAGATTAGTTGTACCCTGATATAAAACTGGCAGTTCCACCTCTTATTTGGATGGCTGTGGAAAGGGATGTCTGAGTTATGATCTCTCTGATGCCCATCTAGTGCAAATTAATAATGTTAAAGAAGATTTAAAATGCAATGTGTAAATACAATTACACGTGAGAGCACATGTGCTGAGACCAACTGTTTGGTGACCACAGAAAGATGTCTTTTCTGTTGATTCCCATTGCAGCAGGCCTCAACTCAGATGTTTCTACCCTATAAACTTTAGCGAGGCAAGTACAGATTTAAAAGCAAGATGGTAGAGGTTCTCTCTATCCTATAGCTGGTAGGTGCCTGGGACTCTCTGAAGCTCTAATAGACTTGGCTTTCTCCCAAACAAAACTTCTATTTCAGACTGGTAATGCTAGCTGGCTTCTCCTGAAAGCGCAGGCCTCCTACTGTTGGCACAAGGACTATGCTAATAGCTTCCCCTTCCCTCAGCTGTCACAATATCGATCAGATTATCTTCCTCACCCCACGCAAGCACCTTGTCAAACTTCCCGCTACCTTCAAATAAAGTCTAGGCTCCTCAGTATAGAAACCTCAAGGTTTTTGTGGAAAGCCATTGAGTCTTATCTCACAGCCTCTACAATCCTGATCTCTGCTCTCCTGTCATCCTTTTTCGTACCTTCTTCTCACTATTTTCTCCACCAGGAATATCTTCCACATCTTGACCCTCCTCAGACTTAGCTGGCTTTAAAAGCCCAGCATGAGCAGCAGTTGACTTTAACCTTCTAGCCTCCCAGAGCCCTCTGGCTGAATCCTTTGTGGCAGTTTCTATTTCTGTTTTTGCTCCACAAGTCTTTGAGTGTGTGCTAACCTCACCTATTAATGCACACCAATGCTTTTATTCCCCTCATGGATCCTTAAATTCCCCATCGTGAATTTTCTGAGAGCAGTGGGTATGCATTCATTCAGCGCATGATGCTAGGTCCCTGTGTGCCCCATGTCACTCAGTACCTGGATACAAAGACAGCTGTAAAGCCTTCCCTGGGAACTTTCCTGTAAAAGTGTTATTTCCACCTTTTGTTGAACGTTTACTGTGTGCTAGACACTGAACTAAGCACTTCACCTTTTTTCCACATAAACTTCATCATAGCTAAAAGATGTGGGTTTTGCTTGCTGCTATTTTACCCATGAACTTGAGACTCAAACATAGTAGGTAGTTTGTTCAATGTCCCACAGCTAGTGAGGAACAGAGTAAGATTGTGAATCCAGGTTTGTTGACTGCCAGCTTTATAGTTTTATCCCCTCATTAGGCTTCCTGCAGGTGTTAGCACCTGCATGTGAATGCACAAGTGAGAACTGGTGTGGCATGTCCTGTGGCCCCCTCTTTTATGATACTGTCTTCTGTCTCCTCAGATTGAGCCATACATGCCATATGAATTTACATGTGAGGGGATGCTGCAGAGAATCAACGCCTTCATTGAAAAGCAGGTAAGGCTCAGAGATCTCTGTCTTTGTTGTGAATGCACCCTCTTACCCCAGAGGCTCTTGTAGACAGGAGCTTGCTATGTCTCTGTGGTTATTTTTTTTGCTTTGGAAGAATCTAGAAACTGCATAATGGATTGCAGGAATTCTAAAGCGTGCACTGTCATGGTCACTCAAGAGAGTCAGTCTGTTCTTGGGGTGAGAATGTTCTTCTTTTTTACATACATATCTATAGATATCTGTATATATTTTTTAATGAAGTACCCTTGTTTTGCATCATTTTTGATAGTATAGGAGTTCTCCCCTCAGGTGTGGTCTCTTGTAGCTCTCATATCATCAAAGCACCCAAAGTGGTCAGACTGTTCTTTGAGATGGAGAAAGGTCAAATGGAAATTACAATGAAATAGAATGGATGGTCAAGGTAAAAACCTCCTTGGTCATCCTGTCTGTGCCCTGAATGAGTTCTGAGGAGTGTCACAAAGACCTGGGCAAGGATGATGACAGAGAGATTACACTCTCTTCCTACCTGATCTTCATTTGCCACCCAAGGAAAGGCAAGAACTAAAACCAGTGGTTTCTAAGCAGTCCTATAATATATGTTCAACAATTCCAAATATGTTAGGGCTTTTTAATGGTTTTCAAACATCTTTTAAACAAGATCCCTTTTCAAATGAAACTTTACATGAAACCTAAAAATATAAAACGATAAAAGCAGAACTTAAGTTCCAAAGCAGGGGAGGCTTCCAAGAGCCCGAGACCACCAACAGAGTTGGAAATTATGACTTGGGTTCATGGAAGTAAAGGTCAAGAGCATCGCTGCAATCTTTTTACAACATATTAATTCCTTAGGCTTCAAAAGCAACACATTGCTAGAAATAGACACAGAACCTCTGTGGAGAGGGGTCTATGAACTCCTTGACCAGATTCCAAAATAAGGGGCTCCTCTTACAGGGCAAAGCAGGGTGTCTTGGGGTGATCAAGAGATCTTTACACAATAGGGGATGGGGATTTTGTAGGCTAAAAATAGAATGGTGTGGTGAAATTTTAAATGGACATAGAATATAGGTCCAAGATAGATTTCAAGGAGGTTTGAGTTAATAAACTGTGGTGAGCAGTGGACAGTCTGGGTACTGCTGTGGGAAGGGGAGAGCCCAGGGGCGTAGGTTTCAGGGTAGCCTGTGTGGTGTTCTGGGTGTTCTCAGTGGCAAGGGGACATGTTCTGCCCCCTAGCCAGCTGGGTTTGGTTCCCGCCAACATAACTTTCTGGTTGTGTGACGTGGGCACAACTCTTTCTCTCTGCACCTTAGTTCCCCCCCTGTAAAGTAAGGATATCAGAACCTCATGTGGCTAGTGTGAGGCTTGATGAGTTAATGTCTGTGTTTGCTTAAAACAGGGTTGGCACATAGCATACAATGAATGCAAATGGGCATAGGAAATCCTCAAATAACATCATTTGCTCATTCTTTTTATAATGTTGATGATTAAAAAACAAATCCCTGAAATTGTTAAATGAAATGATGTTGTTTGGGGACCTGCTTGCATTGCATGTTTTGCTTAAAGTCTTGGTTTCCAAGTACCTTGGTTTCCAGTCACATTAAGATTTACTGTACTGTTGATTAATTAATATATTATACTATGTTAGCATATGATACAATTGTATTCTTTTTTTTTTAAGATTTATTTATTTATACATACATGCTGGGGTACAGGCCAGATGCGTGGGGCGGCGAGAGGGTTCACCAGAGACAGAGTAGGGAACAGAACAGGCAGATCAGAAATACACTGCTGAGGGGAGCAGCGGGCGAGGCAGGAGAGGTCTGCCGCACCATGTGGGATTCTCCCCGGCTGGGCGTCGAACTCGCATCGCTGCTGCTGACAGCACCGCAGCGCAGTGCTTAACCGCTGCGCCACCAGGGAGGCCCTACAATTGTATTCTTATAGAAGTATACAATTACATATTACACAGTGTTACTTATCAGCGATATTACTTATCAGATAATGTGCATTTGAATCATTATCACATTCAGCCTTTAGGTGACAGCTGAGTTAAGAATGACAGTATCTTCATCCTAACTTCTGCAGACCTCTTTGTATAGACTTTATGCCAACATGTACTATGCATGTCACAGTACACCATCTTGTTTAATCTTCACTGTAATCCTGGGAGGTGGCAATAATCACCCATTCTCCAGATAATGGGAGCCAAGACTCATAGTCTCAGGACTCACAGTTGTGGAATCAGGGTTTCATGGTTCGTCTGCGACTCATCCTCCGCCATAGTGTATCTGGGACCTTGAGTGACAGAGAGTAGCCCAAACGGTCCTTCAGTTTTCTTTCACCTCAAGGAGCTGCCAGCCGCTCCCGAAGGTACAGACAAGAACTGTGACCTCCTCTCAAGCTGCTTTTCAGAAATCACAGTTTTTTCTGCTGTCATGGGAGACTATTTGAGATCTTACTGGGATCCTTGCAGCTGCTTCTGAAACCTACTCCTTCCTTTACTGTCTCCACTTTTCTGGGCAAATCGTTACTTACTACCATGTGTAAAAAGATGCTTTGTCAGGTTTATTTGAAGGCTTTTATTTCTGTCTTCCCTAACACTCAGTCCTAGTTAGTCCTAATAAGTTCTTGAGGCCTGTTCTCTGTGACTCTGGTATTAGTAGCTTTCCTTTCAAATAGAAAGGCCTCTTCAAACTGACCTTACAGAATGTTCCATAAATCAGTGACCATGCCCAGCTCATTCCCCTCTGTATCCCATGTCTGGCACATTAGGTGCTCAGTTGAAGGAATAAGTGAGTGAAAGGGTGAGTCAAGCATATCCTTTTTATCAAGTCTACCAGGAACCAAGAAACTCATCTTGGCCCTTAAGATTTGGAAGACATGTCATTAAATTTTTTTTCTGCAAAATATGCTAATAAAGCTGCCCTTTTGCACAACCTTCTAGGATAGACTTTTCTGCAGAGCTCTGCAAGAAATTCAGGGATTTCTTTCTTGCTTGCTATAGTTTAATCATTCATCCATTCTGTAAATATTTGTCAGCTGGAGTCTGCTGTGGACTATGCTGAGACCAGAGGAGGGGGTGGGGGAGATGGAGAAGGGCCAGTCCCTAATCTCAGTAGCTCATCAAGTGTCACAGAGAAGCTCATCAAGTCCATGGCAAGCTACACCTTGTATGTGATATTTTAGGGGCTCATAGCTGCTACAGGATTGGAAAGCAGAAGCCGTGGGGAGAGGGTAGGGGCAAAGCATTTTGTAGGATGTGAGTCCTGAAGGCAGCCTTGGGGAGGACTGAATGTCAACATACAAAGATCTGGATTAAAATAAAAGCAAGAAATCAGGATGAATTACGGGCAGTTTAGCTTTGACTAAGGAGAGACACTGTAGAGGAAGCCTGGAGGAGGAGACAGCATAAAAAGAGGCTGAGGCTCAGCTGAAGAAATTTTGACTTGATCTTGGACAACAGAAAGATTTTAACACTGAACGAAGGTAATGATGCTCTCAGGGTACTGTTTTAGAAAAACAATTGTAGGGATCTTGTAGCTAGGGAACTTCTTTTGAGCATTCTTCCAATGCAGCTAAATGTGTATGTAATAAAGAGGCCCATTTTTAGTTTATCTCAGTCCTCGGTGGAGGGTTTTATTGAATCCATAATATCTACCTAGCTTCAGAGGAGAGACCAGTAGCCAAGCCCCCACTGGTTCAGATCGAGTCTCTACTGCTAATTATTAGCTCGGGGGCCCAATATTTTAGAGCTTGGGATGTTCATTATTTCTGCCGCTAGATTATCTTCAAAGAGCAGTGAGACTGGAGAGAAGGGTGTTTCTGGTATGAACAGGAAAGCCTCAAGCTCCGAAGAGGTGGCGGCAGCTCTGGTTTCCCATCCCTTGAACTGTAGGAGCGCGCAGCTCTAATTAGGTTGATCTCTGCCTTCGGAGTCGCCGTGTGATCTTTGAGGGGAACAAGGAAGCTTTTATCCCAGAACCCTTTCAAGGCTGCCCACCGTGCTCACCCAAGGCAGCAGGAGCCAAGAAGCCAATTGACGGCAATTGAGAAAGCCCCAGGCTGCAGTGTACAGTTGAGCAGTTGACAGCGGGGAGCCCACCCCGCACCCAGCCAGCCCCGACACAGACACCCGGGGCTGATTTAAGGAAAACCAATGACTTTTCCCCTCAATACCACCCCCTCAGGCTGAGCTCCTTTACTAAAAATGTTGATTTGGATTTCATGCTCTTTTCAGTCAGCCTCCTAAGGAGATGCTCTCTCCTGCAATGGTGGGAGAGTTGGTGGTATCAAGGTGAAATCCCTGTAATCTAAGATCAAGAGCGCCATTCTTCCCTGACTTGGGTGTGTCCAGGTGATTCAAGGTTCTCATTGTACATTTCTTGGGAAAGACTTGGCCCTGTGCCCTAGGACAGAGAGTAGAGTGGTTTCTGTTAAAGGTTGATTTCTGAAAACCATACCTAGGCTCTTCATCCCTATTTTCATTTGTTACAAGGATACAGGATAATTGTGTTCATGTTATTTTGCAAAGAGCTCTGTAGTTCAATGTGGATGGCATTCTGGAGGTAGAGTTAACTCCTCCAAGAGCTGAGCTGCTGTGGAATCAACTTCAGCTCCCGAGAAAGCTGGTTCATCAGAGTCCATCTTGAGCTGCATGGAGAGTGTTGTGGGTACAAGGACAGATTGCCAGTGACTGTGGACAGTGCAGGGTGGGCAGGAATGGCAGAGGTGACAGGTTGCAGAGAGAATGGAAAACAAATTCAAAGAGGGAGAACATTGCCACTAGCTGGAGGAATGTTTGCGTTTTGAAAAATCAGCAGCTGCTGTTTCCCTGGATGTCCCTACCCCCAGAGAGCCAGGGCATGTAATGATTTGAGCCCTGGACCCTGGAGTCTGCCTGCCTGGTGCACCTCCCGGCCCTGTCTCCACTCTCTGATTTGGAGCAAGTTTCCTAACCCTGCTGTGCTATTTCCTCTTCCATACAGTGAGGATAATACTTCCTGTCCCACAGGACTGGTGAAGAAATAATAGATTAATACATATTTAGAACTAAGAGCAGTGCCTGGCACGGAGTCAGTCTTCTGAATGCCTTTGGTGCCTGCTGCTACAGGAGCCCAGAAACCAAGCAACCGAGGTGTGTTTTTGAAGCAACATTATTGAGGTCTAATTGACAAACCATAAAATTCACTCCTTGAAAGGCACAATTCAATGATTTTTAGCAAACTGATAGAGTTGTGCAGTTACCACCACTAATTGTGTCACATTTTCATCACCAACAAAAGCTCTTTTGTGTCTGCTTGCAGTCAGTCCTGGCTCCCACTCCAGCCCCAGGAGCTGATCTATTTTCTGTCTCTGCATATTTGCCTTTGCTGGAGATTTCTGGCATCTTTCACTCAGCATCATGTTATTGAGGTTCCTGAACCTTTGTAGCATGTATCAGCACCTCACTTTGTTTTAGCTACTGGATAGTATTCCAGAGTTTGCATATATCACAGCTTATCTGTTCACCAGTTGGTGGGCACTTGGATTATTGCCACCTCTTGGTGATTGTGAAGAGTGCTGCTTTAAATATTTGCATGCATGTACGTGTACGTTTTCATTTCTCCTGGCTAGACTCACAGTTGAAAAAGAACATGGGTTGTGGCTGGTTTCTATTTGACTCTTTCAAGAGGGAGCTTGTTGACTGCACTTACGTATGTCTGGAGGTCATCCGTGGAGGTTACCACCACAGCTCAGCTTCTCGGCCACTACTTTGTTGCCCTTGAGGAAACACAAATTCATGCTCATTTCTGGAAACCAGTCCCAGGGGCCACCCTTGAACAAAGGTCACTTCCTTTTGAAGACAGCATAGCTTGAGAATGGTAGGTACTGATAGAGAACTGAGACCATCAGTCCTGGCCCTGGATTTCCCACAAATAGCAAAGAGTTGACCAAACATGACTCAAACCCCACATTTTTCATGGTCTGTAACCTGCCCCCCTCTCTTTTTTTAATTCTTGACTTTCTCTATATCCTGCCTCCAGACCAGTATCTTAAGTGTCTTCTTGGCCCCAGACAATGAGTTTCCACAGAAATTCATTTGCATCTATTATGTCTTAGACATAGTAACTCTCTTAAAGGTTTGGCCAGGACTAGGGGCTAAGGCTAAGGGGGAAGATTTTTTGTGAAGGATCCCATCCTGTACATACAAAGAGAAGAGCTAGGCCGTAATACCCACCAAGTCTCTCTTTACCCCGTCTTCTCTAGCTCTTTTGGATTTTTGTGAATACCATTATCTCCTGACTATTATTTAGTCTTCATTACAAAGATGGTGCCCTTACTTGTGTTCATTTGTTCAGATCACTACTTTTTATGTAAATTTGTGGATAATAAATATTTTCTCTTTATAGTTATGAACATTTCAGAATAGTCAAGCAAATTTAGAGAAACTTGGTGACTGGTTGAATTGTTGGAAAGGATTGCAGATGTTCTGTTTTCTAAGTGGGCTTGTTAACAGATTGGAAATTACTGTTTATGTCTTGTTCTGGCTTTATGGCAGCCTCCCTGGATTAGAATATTGTTCTTTTCTATTTCTACTACTATTAAAGCCCCAGGAAGCCAAAACTATTCAATTCAACTCAATAGTTCTTTACTGAATGCCAATAATCTGCAAAGTCTATTAGTGATTAAACCACTAACTCCTATTCGGCCTACAAAACCCAGCCCAGAAACCCCTATTTCTTGGGAAACCTCCTCTGATCATTGCCACTACCACCTTTTTCCTCCTCATAGTTAATTGCTATCCTCTTCTGAGTGGTCTTTATATCCTATTCCTACATCTGTTTTGTTCTGTTCTGTAATTTTTAAAATATCAGCCTCTTACTAGACCATGCTTTAAGCCTTAAGCCTGCAAGCTCTCTCTCATTCATGTTTGTATTTCCAACACCCAGCACAGGCTTTAATAGTCGCTTGTAAAGTAATGAATGGATGAGGAGAAAACCTTCAAAGTCCATACATGATATAAGAGTTTCATGGGGGTCTGTTGAACAAAGATGCCTGTGTCTAGTCTGAGTTCATTATCTCTCTCCTACAGTGGTGCTTAGCTTCCTACCTGTCTCTCCTCTGCTTCAGCTGCTGTCCCTGCTGTCAGTTCTCAGCACAGCAGGTCTTGTAGTGCCTCTGCTCTGAACTCTCGAGGCTTCCATCTCACTTTGACGAAAAGCCAAAGCTTTACATGGGACCCCGAAAAGCTCCATGTGCTCTGGCTCTCTAGGATTTCCTGGTGCTCTCTCCTACTTAAAACACACACATGTACTACACAAGCTACATGGAGCTCCCGGCACTTCCTGGAATCTGGTGTGAGTGCTTTTCTGTATTGGCAGAGGCTCTGCTCTTGGCTTATCTCTGCCTGGATTGCTTCTCAGATGCTTCATGGCTCCCTCCTTTACTTCCTTGGGTCTTTTCTCAAATGTCACCTCAGTGATGCCTTACTGGACACCCTACCCTGCGACAGTCTCAGTGTCCATCCTTCATTTCATTCTTTTCCGTAGCACTTTTATTAACATGCCCTTTAATAATTTATCTATTTTGTTTTTCTGTCTCCAGGGGGCAGGGGTTTTGGCTTTTTTTCACCACGTCCCTCAGAAAGTCCCTTACGTAGTGATCTCCTGTTTCTACTAGGTGGTAGTTATATCATTTTACTGAGTGCTTTAAAGAATTAATTGGATCATCACTGCAGTCCTATGAAGTAGCAATTGAAAGTTTCTTCATTTTACAGTCAAGGAAACAGAGGCAAAGAAAGATTTTGTAACTATCCAAGATCACTCATCTAGTAAATGAAGGAGCCAAGTGAGACTTAAAGGCAGGTGGTTCAAGCTTTGGACCATTTTTGCTTTTCCACTTCTCAGTCATTACTGGCTGGGTGAATGAGTGTCTGCAAGGAGACCGGGCCAGCGGGCATTGCCATATTAGCCTATTCTGGTGTTGAACCTAACAGAAGACTTCCAGCCTTCCTTGAGTACCCAGTGGCGGGATAGCTCCCCAAGATGAGAAGGGCCTATGACAGGGCTTCTGTCTGTTGTGTCCTGTAAGCAGTGGGCAGAGAGATGGTGGTCGTGTAAAATCTAGGCAGCTTCCTCTCTGGACCTTGGCAGCAAATAATGGTCTAGCTTCGGCGATTATCATTCACATCTCAAGGTTCTTCAGATTCCCCTCACTTTATCTCACAATAAATCTTTATGAAATGAAGGACTAATGGCATTATATGTTTCCATCATAGAGGTAAAACATGCAGGGAGAGCCTGAGGGACATCGGTGAAGTCTGCGTTTAGGGCCCGTAGCTGGTATGTTGAGAATATGCAGATCGTGACCTGCTCCCAGAGGAGGCACAAACCACCCACATGGGGTGGGCAGGGAGCTCTCTCAGCATTTGAGCTGCCACTTTGGGAAGTGAAAACCTTGGGGTCGGTTTGCTTGCAGGTGCAGTTTCAGGACACCCACTCAACAGAAGTAAAGTCACAGGTTTATTGCTTGTAGATTCCAAAGGCATGGGGTTAGGTGGGGGCACGGTGAGCTGGGGGATGGGTAGTCTCCTATTCCAGACCATGCGTGAGCAGGAGCTAGAGAGCAAGATAGAAATCATCTATTACTTAGAGGGTGGTTGGGGTAGAGGTTACCAACTTTTGTGGGCGCCAACTCTAAGTGATTATTTTTAAAAGCTGCACCAGAAAAAGCAAAGAGGCAGGAATCCTAAGCCTTATCTAAATGGTCCTTACCTAAATGTTCAGATTTTGGGGGTGTGGGCAGGGTTGGCTTACTGTAAAATAAATAGGCAGCAACTCAAAATAGCTTTCTTCTCATCACAAAATCCTACTGTTGGGGACCAGATCCCAGGATCCCCATACTCTCTTCTGTTGTTATACTACTAGAGACACCTTCAGGGCTCCCTCTGTTCAACTTTATCACCTTCAGGGTTTCCAGATGCTTCACTAAGCCTTAAGAAATCCTGCTGCTATTCTTACAATTCCTCATCCTATTGCCCCCCCCCCAAATTATTGAGAAAATGGTGGACCGGCACTTAGTGAGCCACAAGCAGAGTTCATGTGTGCAGGTCCCCTAAGAATCTCAAAGCAGTGGGCTGGTGTGGTTTATTAAGAGATGAGCAAAGGGGACAGAGCTGCCTGTGGTGGAGGTTGGTGAGCACTTCCCTTTGTGCAGACCCCAAGGTACTCCCCTGTCCTGCTCAGGATGAGGTGCAGGCCCCCATGTCCACAGGAGTGCCCCAGTTGCACAGTGTCTCCCTCCCCAACACAGGGCACAGGTGTGAGTGTTGATGGAGCACCTGCTGTTCTCCCCTTTCTGCTCTGCACCCTCGCTTGTGTGTGGTAGACTCTCTAAGAACATGTAGTGTTGACACCAGGAGAAGCTGCATGACCAAAGCCCACAGTGGGACAGCTTCAGACTGGAGCCACTTTTGGCCACATCACATAGTCTCATGCAGCAGAATCTTTCCCTTCATTTTGGTTTTACCCCTTGGACTTCTTCACATACCACAAAAGGCTGAGAATGAGTAAGGAGCAGTTTCAAAAGGGCCCTTTAAGCTCAACAGGTGTAGAGATGTTATCTCGACTCTGGTTGTTGGTGTTGTGTAAACAGACACTCGCTGGTTTTCTTATAAGCTATGAAAGCCCAAGTTTGAGCTGTCAGTCCTTGTGGATCTCCATTTCCCATCCTCACTCAGGGCTGGCCCAAGCTGTGTTCTGGAAGTAGATAAAGTCTCCCTTGGCTTCAAGTGATGTAGCCATCATGATCTGACCTAGGTTTCTAGTTGTCCACCTGTCCATACAGCCACACAATAGACCACAGTGTACACCGGATTTATAGTCTCTTTCGTCTAATATTTAAAGGCTGTGGGAGTTAGCAAATTGCTTCCAAAAGAATCATGAGCAAAGGTGCTTGCATTTGCCATCAAGAATGGAAAATAAACACAAAAGCAACACTTCATGTTTCCCTCAACTCCAGTCATCAGTAACTACCTTGATCTTCCTATTTTGCTGAGAGCCATCCTCATGGGATGGGCAGCTGCCCGTTCCATATGCTGTCAGGTAAGATAGTGACGGCCACCAGTGAGCGCCGTGCTCACAGAGAGCCACGGACCTCCGCAGTCATGCCGTCACCCTTAGTAACAGCATCCAGACCCAAGTTACCATGCTGCTGGTGGCTTAGCAAGCTCATAGATTGTAACCTCGAGAGCATCACGAGTCTGAGAAATCGGATAAGGGACTTCCTTGAGTGGTATGTGTTTGTTGGAGCCAGGACTGGGCAGTGGACGCTGCCCTCCCTCCATGCATCACTTTCAGAAAATTAACCTATATCCTGATAGCATTAAACGATCCAGTCTATTTCTAAAACCTCTGAAATAGGAGACCCTTCTAGAATCTTGTCTTAGCTGATAAGGAATTCAGACTCTGGGTTTCCTAACCATTGCCGTGAGGGTTTCTGTTTGTTAACCACCAGGCTCATTCCCACTCAGGCACCAAGTCCCCTCATCACAGGACCGTGTGATGTGAAGGCTGGTGGATGTGCCTTATTTGTGGGGCCTTGATTTGATAACTTGAGGTTATCAATTTGAGGAGACTGAAACAGAAGCCAGCACTGGTGCTGACTACCTGCTGCTACCTTTCTTGACACATAATCACATTGTCTCCTTCAGGAAGGAAGGAAGAAGCAAGCTAGAACCTAGGAAATCATCACATTCATCATCTTCATTCTTCTGGTAGGGAAACTGAGATTTTAGAAAGGTCTGTATTTTGCCAGAAGGGTCACAGCTGGTAAAAGGTAGAGGCAGGACCTACCAGCCTCCTGTAGAGCCTGCGGTGCATTTCATGTTGCTCGCTTTTGTTTTCCTTGGCGCACTGATCTAGATGCAATGCAGGTTCAAAAATAAATTCCACCAATACAGAAGGCCCCTCCTGTGGCACTTTGTGTGACAAACGTGGAGGGGCATGAAGTTTTCCTCTGCCTGTGCCAGTTTTGGAAGCCCTGAGCCCAGAGACTATGAATTATTTCCTCATCCACACAGAGTGAGAAAGGGAAACACAAGGAAAAATAAAATATTCCATAAGGACATGCATTGAAAAGTAAATTTCCTTACTGCTGCCCCTGTTACTCTGCTTCCCTCCTCAGCAGCACCCACGTGCACTGGAGAGGTTCTTTGGCACATTTATATGTGTCTCATTCAGTCTCTTCTCCCCAGCGCTTGGCCCAGGTGGAAACCGACTGACCACCCTCACCCTGCTGTTTTCTCATTGTGTCCTGGGGCTATTTCCATGTTCACACTAAGTACCTCCTGGTGGTATCATTTGTATTTAAACCCTTACCTGCTCAAATACAACCTTTCTATTGTCTTAAGACTCTTGCTTCCAATCTAGCAATTCCTGTGTACTGTGTATGTTTCCTTGCACATGTTTCCCTGTATGTCTGTGGGGTGAGTTCCCATACGGGAATTCAGAGCCCAGGATCTCCCCACCCCCGGGCACTTGGGAGGGTGAGCCTACCCCAGGAGGTGCTAACAGCCCTTCACGCCTGGCCGTGCCTTCTGCAGTAGGACACTCCAGGTTTGGGAAGAATTTTGGCAGGTTTCCATCAGTGGGCACGCAAAACAGGTTCTGGTTGCTGGCGGTGTGAGTTCCTGCCTCTGGTGCCAAGTCAGAGCATTTGGGCCTCTCGCCTGCTCTTTCCCCGGTTCCATGCTCTCTTGCTTCTCACCGGCTGCTCCTGCCTCATACGGGTTACTTCTCTTTCCCTATCAATGTCACCTCCTCCTCCCCACCTTCCTGGGCCAGGCTGACTTTCTCAGATCCTTCTAGATCCCAGGAGTGACTGCCCTGCCCTCCTCCCAGTACCCCTACAGCTTCTGTGCTATGGGGGACCATCTTTGCAGCGGCTCTCAGGTTACTTGACATCCTACCACATGTCCGCAGACTCTCTCTAGCTGTTGTGCTAGTGTCATGTTGTCATTGTTCCAGCACCGAGCCCCTGCCAAGGCCAGGACCTCACAGCGGGTTCTGTCAGAGATGTCTGCAGACTCCTAGCTGTGCCCCCTCACAAAGTCAAAAGTAACACTCAGAAACTGTCATATTAGGTAACCTGCCAAATGAGGTAGACACTGAAAATGTCTCTGGAGTTAGAGAAGAGGGAAGAGAACAGCTGGTGGAGACGGGCCTTCCAGGGCGGAGGCTTTAAATAGCTGGGTTGCATCACTGCTGGTGGTGGTATTAGTGAATAGCCCCCCCCCCCCATTGGCAGGCAGAGTGATGTGCACAGGCCGCGGAGTCCCTCTCACACTCCAGTCCCATGTGGGGGCGATCACTGTGGCTCCCTCTTCTGCAGCTGAGGAGGGTGGTGTGAGAGGTGAAGACTGGGCCCCAGGGACGTGTTCTAGCTGAGCCCTCTTTAACCTGCTGACCAAGTCAGTCTGGCCCCCAACTCCTCCCCTCCACCGATTCCTCACTCAGCAAGGAGGGGAGACCTTTTGGCAGACAGGGGATCCCCACTTGCATCCTGGGTCCCTTGTTGACAGCTTCATTGTCATTGTAGGACTTCTGCCACGGGCAGGTGATGTGGCCGCCTCTCAGTGCCCTGCAGGTGAAGCTCGCTAAGCCTGGGCAGTCCTGCAAGCAAGTGTGCCAGGAGAACCAGCTCATCTGTGAGCCGTCTTTCTTCCAGCACCTCAACAAGGACAAGGACATGCTCAGGTAAGTGTCTGGGGGAAGGAGGGGTGGAAATGGGCTTGCTCAGCCTCCAGCTCCCCTTCTGGGCTAGAGTTGGGTTTGCAGGCTTGTGGACTGTCAGAAAAAGATGTGGGACGGGGGAGCAGGTTGCAGCACAACACCCCCATCCCCCGCCCACCCACCAGAGAAAGTTCATCCAGCATTTTTGTTAAGTAGATGAGGTCACCTGGCATGATATATTTAAAATTTCAATGGGGGTGTTGCATCTGCATAAATAATGCCGTGTCTGGGCTTGGAGATTGTGGGAGGTATTCATTTTGCTAATGTTACACCCAAGAGCCATGGGAGAAGAGGTGGGCCCAGAACAAGCACAGACGACCCACACTTGGTTCCCATGGAGGAGCCAGGTAGTGTCTGTCCAAGGAGCAGGTTACAGTCTTCACCTAGTTTTAGACAGGGATGAATGGGCAAGGAGCTGGCACAGAACTGTCACGGGATTTCACTTCCCCTTCCCCTTCTGCACTCCATGCCGGCACCTTTGGCACATGATACATTGCAGGGGGCATGAGCAGGCCTGGTTCTGCTGGTCCATAAGCAGGGCGGTGAGTCCAGCACCAGAACGAGGGCCAGAGCTGCCCCAGAAGAGGCTTCTGTGTAGCTCGAGTTTGCCCCTTGGTCTTGAGTTGCTTTTCGGGATGTCCTTTGTTTCCCTTTGCAGTGGCATTTTGAGTTTGGCATTTGCAGTTCCCAAATTTCCACATGAGCTCTCTTCTGGCCTCTGACTCATAAGCCCTGTCAGTACTAAATCTGTGCCCCTAATTTTTGTCACACTCACCACATATATCTTAATAACCTAGCCTCCCCCCGAGCCCTGCACCTTAATAGCTCTACTTAGGTGTAGATGTTTGCTATCCCTGACTTACCCAGGGCAGAAGTCTGGGACCAGAAGGGGGCCAATGGGTCAGATTCCTCTGTTCCTCACTTTTCTCCCCAATAAAATGGGGTCACCCTGGGTGACGGTGAGATAATGTGCAGCCAGTGCTAAAAACGGCAGAAAGCCCTTCTGCAGGCGTTTGGGCAGTGGCGCCAGCCTGCAGAGCCCAGACAAGCAGAGGCTGTGGTGTGGAGCTGTCCGTGGCTCCTGTGCTGTGGTGTTGCTTCTCATGCCACCCCCACTGTAAACGTGTGGGTTTTATTCCTAGGAGGCCAGGGTGAATGCTAGTTTTGCAATAAAGCTGCCTGAAATTAATCCTCTGAACATAAAAGCCCTACTGAATACCTTGTTCCCGCAAGGTGAGACCCAGCGAGCGGCAGTCCGTGGAGCGCTGCCGGGGAGTAACGGGGCCTGGCCATCCGCTTCCACGAGCCATGCTGCTTTTCCTTCTCCTACCTGGGGCCTGGTTCTAAGCGGAAGTCCTTGGACTCTTTGGGTCTCCATGACCTGGAGACCCGTTGCATAGGATAAATTTGTATCACATAATTTTAGCCCTTGGAGCGGCCTGCGCTGTCACCTTGAATCGGGGAAGCTCGTCTATGTGCTCTCGCAGGACACAGCATAGTAAGTGCCGGAGGTGCAAGTGCGAGCTCCTGTGCACAGAGCCCGCCCGAGTGGTGGGCCCAGGACCGGGGTCAGGAAGGCAAAGCCCCTGCCTGTTTGGCCCCGCATGGGGCACCTCCACTGCATAAACAGGGTCCCATGCAATGTGAAACCTGGCTTGCCATTTGCTACCTTTCCAAATGTGTCTTCTAAAATACTAAATTCCTGGGGCTTGGGGTTCTTTTGAAGAGGGAAGTTGAGGATGCGTGCGCTCGTTCCTGAGAAAAGGGAAGTGGCCCGAGTCCGAGTGATCACAAGAGTGTTTGGGGGGACTTGGCAGAGACAGGATGAGGAGGGGTTGTGGGGGGGGGAGGGCTCTAGTGCAAGGACCGGCAGGTGGCACGGCCCTGCCTCGTCTCTCCATCCCGTTGTTCTGTGTTGGGGGAATGGGTGTGCCTGTCCCTCTGGCCCTAGGCAGCCTCAGGGAAAGGGGGGTGGGACTTTGCCCTTTTATTCTTCTCCAAGAATTATAAACTGTGAACAGAAGCTCCCTGTAAGAAAAGGAGGAGCTAGGCAGCACCACAGGGGCCTAAGAGGAAGCAGCTCTGTGCCAGTGGTGTCTGACAGGAGGAGGGTATTGTGAGAGTGTGGGAATGAGTGCAGGGCTGTGTGTGTGTGAGAGAGAGAAGAGGGAGGAGGGGGCACAGGACAAGACAGTGTGAGTGTATGAGCGAGGGAGGGATGGTGTATGAGGGAGAGGGTGGCCGCCTTTCTGACTCAGACACCACAGGAAGAGGCCGGAGCAGCCACATGGCCACCCCTAAAGGGCCAATGTCCACAGTTAGGAACTGAGGCTTACTGGACCATGGAGACTGGTTTCTGGGGGTACTCTAGCGAGTGGGGTTAAGTCCCCCATCTCTCGTGAGTTTTACTCACTACTTGCAGGGATGATGGAGAAGCCTTCCTGACTGCCCAGGGCTGCGGGGTGGGGACCTACACGGAAAGCTCTCTGGACTAGGAGGTTGGATGGTGTGCAAAACTGGCCAGAACTGTGTGTGCCCACAGCCCCACCGCATCATCAGTTGACCCTCTGGGGAACTGGCTGTGGTTCAAGGAACATATGCTGCTTGAGCACTCTAGGGGGTCTCTGGACATTGTCCCTGGACAAGCTGCTTCCTCTGCGGCCTCAGCTGAGGTGCGCTCACAGACACGCATGTGCTCAGCCCCGGGGGCTGTGTCCAGACTCTTGAGTCCACGTGACCAGGGACGGGAGCAGGAGGGTTTCTTTTTGGCTCCTGACAATTATACTCTGCCATGGGTTCTGAGATTCATTGTAGAAATTTCCATTCTCTTCCTTAGCAGTATGAAATGCAGATGCACCTGAATTCTAGAATTCACCTACATAAATAGTATGAACATAAATCTTACCCTAGTGCCTACTCCACATTAAAAGGCAAAGTTATAATGCACAGTTGAACTCTGATACCCCTTCCTTTGGATAAGCTATTAATGGTATCCTGTGAAGGATCTAGAAACCCTAAATTCTCTGACTCATTTTTCCTTTAGGAAATCCACAAGCCCCCATTTCCTGCCTCATATTCATGGTCCATGACCTTAACCCTGTAAATGCATCTATTTCCCAGCTGGCAAGGCAAGACGAGAGGGTCAGGGCATAATATAGAAGCCAAGAGCTTTCTAGTGATTGCATGAGCAAGGTCAGTGGGGCCATTGCCTTCAGGGCACTGGGAGTCCACTGGCAGCTCCAGAGAACTCACCACAAGCCCCAGCAGATGAGCGAAGAATCGCCAGGGTAACCAGAGCAGGCAGGCAGTTAGAGGATGACAAAAAGAGGCAGACTAAGAGAGGGTATGATGCTTCCCTCCAACATTTGGATGCTTTCCAGAGGCAGCAGGAAACCTCAAGTTTCCCATCGTGATCCCCTCCCTGTTGGCAAGAACAGACTTCCACAAACAAAGCAAAATGGAGACTGTTGCATGGGTGTAAATTTACATCACGGGGCCAGGGAGGAAGGCCGTGCAGCCCACGCGGCATCTGCGAGGGCAGGGTGGTCAGAAGGATGGCGGTGACGATTGCAATCATGGTGACAATTACCATTAATTAATTGTCATTGTAATTATTTCATAGTTACCAGAGAAAGACTCTGCCAAGTACTCTGCGAGCACTAATTTAATTCCCACATCTTCCCTGTGAGCTAAAGACTATCCCCATTTGGCAGAAGAGGAAACAGACACAGAGAGGCGCAGTCATTTGTCCAAGGTCACACAGCTCATAAGAGATGAAACCAGGACTCAAACCCAAGGCCCCTTGTCCCCCGCTGTGCTTTCCTCCTTGAACTGGCTCCCACCTGGCCTGTGAGACACTATGCTGAGCACCTGGTGAGGCCTTGTTCTGGGGGAGCCAAGACAGGGGGGCAGGCCACAGTTCTCCGGACACAAGGAGACATTAGCCAGCTCTTCTTTAGATAAGAGACCAACAATGTGGGCACAGGACATCTGGTCACTCTTGGCCCCACAGGCGGTAGGCCCACAAGAGTCTCCTGCCCACAGACACTTTCAGCTGCTGGGAGAAGGAAGAGAGAAACAAGGGCACAGGGCAGGGGCTCAGGGCCTAGAAACTGAACCCTGCTCTGGAGGCCTCGGGACCTAAGCTCCAGGGGGGCTACCCATGCCCGGCCAAAGGGTGACTGCAAGGCTCCAGTGAGTCAGTGTCCCCCTAGACATCACCTACATCCAGGAGACCACTTGCTTGCTTTCTTGTGGGAGATTTGAGGTTTTTTAACAGGAGTTTTTAAGCCGTTAATAAAAATATTAAACGTAGATTTTTAAAATACTTAATGTGCATCTTTGCTACTGTCATTCCTCAGAAGTAACCCCTGTTAGGCTTCCGTGTGTAGCCTTCCTTATCGCACACCCCCCCCCCCCATCCTGCTGCAGGTCTCTCCGTACAAGTGCTTGCATTTCGCTCTCATTCTTTTCAAGGGCTGCGTAAAGCACAGATGTGTCATAATTTATTGATTTCCAGTTTTTCTCCATTACAAGCAAGCTTCACACATCTCCGCATTCATGTCCACCCTTCCCGGTCCTGTACCCCTAGAGGCGAGAGTGACTGTCAGAGGACGCTGCCCCTTCATTTCTGTAGCAGGAGACCCCATGTGCTCCCCACGCCTTCGGCTGTGGGGCTGAAGGAGCCAGGGGCAAGGACGGTCCCCACATCTCCAACCCGTGTGCCTTTTTCTTCCTCTTCAGGTACCAGGTGACCTGCCAAAGCTCAGACCTGGCCAAGGACATCCTGGTGCCCTCCTTCGACCCCAAGTACAAGCACTGTGTGTTTCAAGGTGACCTCTTGCTGTTCAGCTGTGCCGGCGCCCACCCCAGACACCAGAGGATCTGCCCCTGCCGGGACTTCATCAAGGGCCAGGTCGCCCTCTGTAAGGACTGTCTATAGCGGCACGGCCTGCCCAAGCACACTCCGCTGGGAAGACAGTGGCTCCAGCGCTGGGGAAGAGCCAGGGGCGCCGAGGCATTCAGGGACTCTCGCCAGAGCCTGAAAATTGGGGTGGAAGGTTTCAGTTTGGTATTGCTCCTACTGAGGTCAGCACCACAGTGGAGTTTTCACCAAAAGAAAACCAGAGCAGATGTCAGGCCCGGTGCCTCACTCCTCTCTGGCACAAACTGTAGGGAGACTCTTGACGCAGCTGCTCCAGGATAGGAAGAGAGTCTCAAGATTTATTTCAAAACAAACCAGAAAAGGAATTGAGTGGATTGGAGAAACTCTGTATGGGAACATTCTTAAACCCATTAACTTATTTATTTGGGGGGACTGGGGGGCGGGACTGGGGAGGGTGAAGGGATTGATCACACTTCTTGTTTCCTCTTTGATTTTTTTCCACTGTTTACCATCTGCTGTCACTGTAATGTCCCTGTCTGCGCTGGGTGGGGTGCAGGAGGGAGAGACTGTGCTGTGGGACTGGTGGCATTCTTGAGGGCAGCTGTGGGGACATAGCTCCTCTAAGTGGAGAATGGCACAGCAAGAGGAAGTCATGTGTGGCATGGCAGACGGCAGCTGGAGGATGGGAAGCCCTGGTGTGGGGGTCCTGCCTGTGTTGTCCAGGGAGCCTGACCAGGGACCAAAGATGGGGCTACTTTGCTGTGAGAGAGTCTCCTTCTCTCTGTGCCCCTGCCCTCCCCTCCCCTCCCCCACCCCGGACACACACTTTGGTCCTGATTTCGGTTAGACTCCCTTTAGAAAAAAATACAATGTTGGGAAGTTGAAATTTGCTAATTTGGGGTAAATCGGACTTCCCTCACGTGCCCCGGGAAGGAAGAGGGTAGAAACGTGGCGCTGTGAGTTATCTTGAACTTGCACTTGGTGTGGGTTGGGGGGTGGGGAGCAAGGGCAGGTCAGGGTGAGTCCAGTACTGTCCTGGTATTCGCCTGTGGGCGTGGGTGTGTCCTGCAAAGGGTGGGAGTCTGATGCCAACTTTTATTCCAAGCACGATTATTCTGAGGGGCACTGAGCTGGCAGATTGGACCACCCTGTAACCCCGAGTCCCAGGGCTCTCCCTTCACCAAGCGCTGCATGAGTGCAGCCCCGGCCTCTTGATGCTGGTAAGAGTGGACCCTCTTCTCTCTCTTGCAGAATGTCCCCATTACAAGCTGCTACCTGGCCCACCGAGCCCTCCAGGGGTTTTGAGTGCCTTGCTCACTGGGTACTTGACTCCATGTCACTGGCACCCCTTTGCCTCCTTGCACTGGGCAAGCCATGGAGCAGAAGAGAGGCAAGGCTAATGGCAAGGGTGGGCCTTCAGGAAGTGACGCTCGAGGAGGAATCCGGCTCTGTGAAGACCATAGGGAGGTGGAGTCTTAAGGTAGGGAAAGGTAGATTCTGCCTGCTGCTTCTCAGTTATTTCCTGGTGTATAGGCAACACCAAACACCCAGCAAGCCTTTCTTTAGTGGACCTTCACTAGGTTGTTTGCACCTCCAATCCTGGGATGGAGGGTCTCCCCAAGCCCTAGGTTGCCTGTGAGCTGTTGTGTCAGGGAGAGTACTGATGGGGAGGCATCTGCCCTGAGTGCTGAGGGATGCAGGGGCCCCTCACAAACTGGCTGAGACCAGGCTCTGCAGAGGCCCAGCAACAAAAAGGGTGTAGTTCAAAGGAAACCTTGGTGATAGGGTGTGTGTGTTTGTGTGCATGTGTGAGAGAGAGCGCGCAAGCCTGAGCGCATGTGCTCTTTTAAGCTTTGCAAGGGCAGTTTCCTGCAGAAGGAGAAACCACTAAGTCTTCCATGCTGTTAGGAACTGCTTTTCCCCATGAATGGGCCTCTTGGCTGTGCCCCAGGTTGTGGAAAATTTGCTTGCGCTCCCAGGCCTGCATGCAATTCCTGGGCCGCTTCTGCCCTCTCCTGGGCTCTTCTGATAGCTTCCAACCCTGAATATGTCAGGCAGGCACTGGACCAGCAGGGGGAGCCTCCAGACCAAGACTATTTCCCTCGTTCAGCTAGAGGACCCCCTTTAGCAGGGCACAAAATGGAAGAGAGGAGAATACAGGGGACCATGGTGATGGATCACGGGTGAATTGGTGGTGGGCTGCCCAAGGGGAATACAAAATGTAAAAGACATAACTAACAATTAAAAAATAAATAAATAAATAAGCACAGGAACTCAGAAAACAAGAAAGCTGCTGGAAAACTCCTTTCTGCAGAAAGAATCTGTGCCTGCCTTGTGTTCCAGAAGTAACAGGATGTTTGCTGGCTGCCCCTGAGCTCAGGACCTCGCCTCTCCGCTCCGCCTACCTGTTCCTCTTCTCACACCAGGACTCTCAGCCCAGGCAGCTAAGCAGAGCACTTTTTGAAAGTCCCTCTTGCTTTGTGGAGTTCCATACTGGTCACAGTTCTGCTGGCAGGGCTGCTGTGCTGGGAGCAAACCAACTCACACTCCAGTTGTCAAGGGCATTATGAAGAGAGGTGGCAACAGGGAATGTATAGAGGCTCCCAGACCTCCACACACTTGCCCAAGAAAGGAGACTGGGGAGGGGCCTCCATGAGAGGGCTCCTGCCTGCCACAGGAAGAAGGCTCTCTGTGGGCTGGGGGCCTCCTGTGATTTGCCAGCGCCCATCTTAATGGAGTCCTAAACCAATGTGTGATTGACAGTTCCACAGGAAGAGAAATCTCCCTCACAGAGTCTTCCTGTACTAGTAGGGTATCTTGCCTGGAGTTGAAGATTTGTGTGTGTGTATGTGTGTGCATATTTTTCCTAAGTGGAATTGGGAATTTTCCCCCATTGTCATCCTAAATTCTTTAAAATTTGAGAGGAAGAAAGTAATGAAGAGAGAAAACTTTCCTTTGAGAAATAAATGCTTTCAAGAGTAAAGCCTATTTTTACTCCTGAAAGGGGAAACACACTACTTTTTATGCCAGTAAACACCTCATTGATTCCATGTATGTAATTTGATTTGCACATGTGAAAATGGAGACATTTTTTGCCTTTTTGCTTAGATTGTTTTTGTCACTGCTCATAGTTTGCTTTTGGTGTGTGCTTGCTGTATGTTTGGAAATATTGAGAGTTGTTTGTTTGATATTTATTATTTCTTGATGTGCCTTTTCACTTTCCTTTGGGGTTGGTTTTTAGAGTCTGGCTGCTTTTGAGAGAAGATTCCTCCAGCTTGGAGAGAGGACATGTTTTTTGTCACCGCAGACACTCAGATCAGGCATCAAAATTGCCCTCCATGCTACAGTATACGTACACATAGACCCCACACACCGTGAGAACCCCAAGACAAGGGCTGGCTTCCTCCAGACCAGCGTCGCTCTCCTCAGCTGCTCTCTCATGTCTTTGGGTGCATCTGGGGACTGCTGGTTGCCAAGTGCCCGGGAGCCTGTGCTGGCTGCCACCCAAGCGCTTGGAGAGGTGTGGCTGGGGCAGACCAGCTCTCTCTATGGGGCTGCACTGAAGGGGAGCAGGCCCTGCTGGGCTCATTAGCAGCACTGCCTAAAAACGCTTTATCTGGCTCACATCATGCAGGGGAAAGATCATGACCCCCCCCTTTTTTGTTACCTTGGTGAGTGCAGGACTTACTCCTTAGTTTCCCCTTTGGGAGTAGAGCCCCGGTAGTGACAGCGTAAATGCCTCCGGTTGGACTGAAACCGTGTGCTGTCATAGGCGGGTTTGTGCGTTCCAGACCAGACCAAGGCAGGCCACCCCATGTCTCCAAGGTGTATATAAATGGGAACTCGCCAACCACCCACATTTCCCCAAAATTCTTGATTTTAAAAAAGGTTTTATTTTGTTAACGACGGGCTCTGGTGTGTGTTCTATCCCAAGCCTGGATTGTTTTATTTATTTAAAAATACTGTAAGCTCCATATTGGCATCTTTCAATCCCATTCATCCCTGCAGGGCTGCAGAGCACCTTCATGTGAAGAGGTAGATGGACATAGGTTCCTGCTTTTTTAGGAGAGTGGGAATTGCCTAAGGCTGAGGCTAAGTTCTTTTCATTCTTGTTGGCTTCAACAGAAATGGACAGCCACATTTTTATAACAAAGGGCCAAATTAGCTGTATAGTCTTGGATGCAGAAATAAATTGCCCTAGCTTTTTCCTTAGCACTTAGGGTTTTTGTGAGGATTCAGTGTTTAGCAGTGTCTGGCACATAGTAAGCCTAGCAAATGTTAATATTGTTGTTATAATTAGCATTTCATACAGTTTGAGAAATACAGAGCTGAGCTCACACCCCACCTGTTGAGTAATACCTTCATAAAGATATTGTTCCAAGTTGATGGACTAGTGTAGGAATTACTGGTTTAAGATATTCAAGTTCTGTGCCCACCCTGCTGGTTAGACCATTACTGTAACCCTGAATGCACTGATTTGAAAATATGCCAGTTGAAACTAGGCTCAAGAATTTGTAAACTGGCGATGAAAACAGGGTGGCCTTTGGCCACATACTGGACCTCACCCCGTGGACGTCTTCTGGACGACTCCTGGGTTTTTCTTTGCAAAACTTTTTAAGCTAGAAATTAAAATGAGTTCTGACTGTACCCTGAAAATCAGAGTTAATTATGGCCCTCTGAAATATGAAACTTTGTTTTTATTTAAGAGGAAAGAATGACCAGTGGAGTTTATGCCTTTCCCAGGAAGTCCCTTTGTTGTCCCCTGCTGGCCAGGGAGGCCCCTCCACAGATCAGTCCTCAGGGATCAGACTCCTGGGTTGGTTAGCTGTCACTTACTCTTGTTGGTCCTTGTCCCAGAGAAGACCCATCTCCCCAAAGGCCAGCCAAGACTCCCTCTAGGTGGGGGTGGGAGGGCATAGGACACGTGGGGCAGGGGTGTCAGAACCCTCCAGAGGTTCAATGATGTTTTCCTGATCACCAAAAATATCGGTTCACTTTTTTGTCTTATCAGGGGTTTAGCCTCTAATATCTAGAGTTTTGTCTCCTGTCCTATCTCGGCCTAACTGGATAGATTATAGTTGTGAAGTATGGAGAAATTTGCTAGAGTCCAGTATCTTTTTCAAGTTCCTTTGGTTCTCTTCGACTGAATCAATAGTCTTCTACTTCTGTGGATGTAAGTTTGGAATTTATCTTCTTTTAAGCATTACCCTACCCCCCCAATCCCAGGTTTTGTGCAGCCTTAAGATCCCCACCCCTGTACCGCACAGCTGGTGATGGGCGGTGAGGGCTGGAAGAGGGGCATGTGCTCGAGCATGGGTGGCCCGTCTGTTGGTGGAGGGCAGTGGCACTGAGGGAGCACACCAGGGGCAGGAGGTGGAGAGGCCTCGCTGGGACAGCCCGAACTTAGGGTAGCCGGCCACCTCTGCCAAAGCTGAGATAGACAACTTGAGAAGCATTTTGCTCACTGCCCCAGTATTAACAGGGCAATCATGGAACAATCAATGCCAAAGGAGATGGTGGCATCCTTTCTTCTGTAGCTGCTGTCACAACCTTGATGTCTTTAAGCTAATGGCTGTTTGCGTCTGTCTTCAGCTCCTGGTACCACCACTTTCTACTGTTCACTTCTGGGGTTAAGTAGTACAGGATTCTGCAAATAAGGTGTCACTGTCCAAATGTACTGTACCAGCATAGAGAGCACTGCTTTGTTTTCCACTGTTGTAGAGAAAACTAGGGAGAACTTTATTTTTCAATAAATTTTTCTGTGTGAAGGGTGGAAGTTATTTTGCGGGGGGAGAGGGCTGGGGAACAGGGTCACCTTCAGAACAAAGCTTGGCCACTGTCCTGCTGCAGCCCCCAATACTGATGTCCACGGACTGTTACATCGTTTGTGAAGGTGCTGAAAAGGCTGATGGGAAGGTACGTTTAAGGAGTGATGGGGGCGAGGTATTCCTGTGGAGTAGAATTTCCCTACACACATAACCAATAGTCACTTCAGAGCACTCTTTCTGCCCTGTAATTCACCTAGCAGGGAAATAAATTAATGGACTGCAGGCCTTTTAAATTTTATATATATATTTGTGTACTATATCAGAAGGTTTCAAAATCTTTAAGAACTGCTAGTATACTAGCCCTTAAAAGGCTGTCTGGGCACCTACGAGACCTGTAACAGGAACTGGCCACCTGCTGCCCAGAGCACACCACACGGCCCCCATAGTGTTTGGTGGGACATACAAGTGCCAAGCACGGAAATTGTTTTTAAGTTTCCTATATAGGAGCTTCCCCCAGCGTCAAACACATTGAGAAAAACTTCAAGGAAAAAAAAAATGAATCTTGCATTTCCTAGACTGTTTCCCTTGTAACAAGTGACCATCCCGTAGAACACACAAGATGCTGGTGGAGGAGCCTCAATGAAAGCATCAGAGTGAAATAAGGTCAGTGACCTCTTAGGACAAACCACCTCAGCCTGAAACAGTTGGGTGGGTGAGGTGGCACAGAGACAGGGGTGAAGCCTGGGGCACAACTGGGCACCTCCCCCGTTTAGGCCACTAAGCCCATCACCTCAACATTCTGAGTCTCCACTCCCCATGGGCACCCTCCACCACCACCCCCCCTCCCACCACCCTCCTTCAGCCACGACGGAAAACCTGCCAGTGACAACTCTTGGAGATAACCTCACTCTACCATACAAAACAGGTAAAGGTGTTTATTGGTCAGACACTGTCGCCAGGACGAGCAGCAGTGCTAGAGGTACAGAGTGTTGCGGGAACATCTTTATGGAATCTACACCTAGCGTTACATAAACCGAGACTATCTGGTGCTTACAGAGGAGTAAGCCATCGCTAACGGCCGTAATGTGCCATTACCACTTAACACAGCACATAGATATATGCATCTATGGATAGATTATATAATTATTTATTACAAACGACTGTAGTTTCGCGTCTCAAAAATGAGTCCTGTTTTTTACATGTGTGTTCACGTTCTCAATGTTCAAGAAAGAGTTGTGTGCTTAGTTCATCCATGCAAAGCTCCTACACATACATCACTAAGGACTTTAAAAATAGAATGGTCTCCTTTTGAACAAACCTGCTTAGATTTAGGTTTAGTAAAACAGTATGAAACTAATGAAATACATTGATAGAAATGAGGACGTGATCTATCCTGATGGCTCTGGGTATGTAAAGGGGTGAGGGACAAAGGGCACTGTCTTCCCTTGGAGTCTGCCAGGAGAGAAGAGACTGGAATGAGGAGGTGAAGCCCAGAGGAGGTGGGTCTGGTCAGTCGCTGTCCATTCCAGGCTGGAAGCACCACAGAACCACTTTCTGCCAAGCAGAGATCTTACCCATGAGGATCTTTCCTCCAAGAGAGTCAAAATGTCAGTTCTGGCTGGAGATGGGAAACCAGTCTCCCCTCCTGTATGCTGCCTTCATGTGTTTGACGGGGAGCAGTGCAGACCCACCTGCTGGGCAGACCTCTTTCCCATGCACAAACGTTCCAGAAAAGAAATTGGATGTTCAGTTAAATATTGGCACCGTCTGCCTTGTAGAAACCTCTCGTCCTGCGCGACAGAGCAGCTGGCTCTTGCCCGGCTCACTCAAACATCTCATAGTGGCGCGTCTGCCTCACCCTGGGCACCATGTCGATGAGGAGTCTGCAAGGACCAGACGGCTTTTAAATATACACACACGAACGCATTTTACATATATAATTATATTCACATTAGCATAAAATTCACCCTCCTGAAGGGTACAATTCAGTGCATTTTAGTAGTTTCCTGGTTATAGAGCCACTACCTCAAAAATAAACTCCAAATCTGGTCACTCCCTATTCTCCCCACCTCCTCTGGCAACCACTAAATCTACCTCCAGTCTCTCTAGAAACTTCCTCTAAATGATTGACTTCTTTAACTTGGCATCATCTTTTTGAGGCTCATCCATGTTGTAGCATGGATAATGCTACATTCCTTTTATGACTGAATTTAATGCTTCACTAAAGGACTTGACATAACAGTTAGCCATTCATCTCAACTATTTCCAAAGTGGTTGCCCCGCTTTGCTGACCACCATCAGGGTGTGAGGGCTACAGTTCCTCCATACCCTCACGAGCTCTTTTTTTAATAATAGCCATCCCAGTGGGAGACAGGAAGCATTTTTTTTTAATTCTTCGCTTTTTCTTACATTTATTTATGGATACAAGAACTGGGATATAGGCCAGTGGTACAGGAGGGTGAGAGGATTCACCACAGACAGAGTGGGGAGCAGAAGAGGCAGATCGACCAAAATACACTGCTGAGGGGAGCGGTTTGCTGTGCCCTATGTGGGTCCGCTCCCTGGCCAGGGATCGAACTCAGGCCCCAATAGTGATGGCGCTGAGACTTAACCCCTAGGCCACCAGGGAGGCCCCCAGGACAGGAAGCACTTTAACACTTAAAAACTCAGGGCTAGAGCTTCCCTGGTGGCACAAGGGGTTAAGTCTGCACTATGAAACTATCCGCAGCCACTGCAGCACGTGTTTGATCCCTGGCCAGGGAGATTCCCACATGGCGCGGCAGACCTCTCCTGCCTCACCAACTGCTCCCCTCAGAAGCATATTTCAGTCAGTCTGTCTCTGGTGAATCCTCTGACCTACACTCCAGCTCTTCTATGCATAAATAAATATATCTTAAAAAAATAAAAACTCAGGGCTTTTTTGAAACACTTTTTCCAAAAACCCACTACTGCCTGGATTTTGGCTGTAGCCTACACACACTTGCTCAGTGTGACCCTTCTGCACTGACCAGTCCCTTTCAGAATATTTTTAAAGTAGGGGGACCCAGAGTCAGGCCACTCACCACCACAGCACAACCCACATGTGGTAGGAGAGGCCAATACCCAAAGCTGACTACCTGGTAAGTTAATGTGTTTATAGAGAAAGGAGGGTACACAACTGCAAGTACAAAGGGCCAGAGAGAGGACGGTTCAGTGAATTATAAAGACAGAAGCAAAAAAAAGAGGCCTCTCTGATATAAAGCCTATGGCTCTTGTCAAAATCACTTCCCTGACTTCACCCAAGTTCAGAAGGGTCACAGGAATGAGATGATTGTTGGGCAGAAAAGGCAGTACTTCTGGCTGCCAGGGAGGCAAAGATGGGAGCAGGCACTTACTTGACCCCGTAGGCAAATATGGTGAGGCCAATCAGCACGCCAATGCTGCCGTCCAAATACCAGACCGCTGCGTTATGCTTGAACACCTCTGCGCTCAGAAGAATGGAGAAGCCCATGACGCCCCCCACCAGGGAATTAAATCCTGAAAGAGAAGCAGAGACATGGCAGTGCCAAGTGAACTTTCTTCACCACCGTGAAAACTACCCAAATGCCAGCACATTCCAGAACATGCACAGGAAGAACGGTGACAGGACTCTCCAGAAGAGGTAACAGCCATCACTTCGGACACCTGAACAGCTGGTCAGATCTGCTACAGTGTCACTAGAGCTGTCGCCTCTGACAGTCCCCTTCTCTCATCACACAGCATGTGTTACTGTCCCTCTCCCTCCCATGCCCTCCAGAATGCAGGCCCTTCCACCTTTCTCGAGTCCACAGGGTCCAGGACAGTGCCTGACACACAGGAGTCATTCACATACTTGGGGACTCAAATCTATTGAATGTTTGCCAGGCATTGTACCAAGCAGGAATGTTCTCAATCCTATGGAGTCATATTATTATCCTAATTTCACATAGCAGATAAGTAAGTTAAACAGGGAGGTTAAATTAACTGACCAAGATTATACGACGGAGAGGGGAAGGGAGGGCTGGGATTCTACCTGAAGCCACATCCTTTCCCACCAGAGCCTCCTTAAGTCACCTGAGAATTTTCACGCTCCAGGAAGAGAAGTGCAAAGTCTACAATTAACGACATTTGCAAAACGACTATAAAAAACAAAACTGCAGTTAATAGACACCATCACCTTTCACGTCACTTCATTTGGGACCCATGCAGGAAGGTAAGGTTGGGAGCGTCTTGCTGTGGCACGAGCAAGTTTCTCACCTGCCTCAGTGTAACGATGGCCCAGCAGCTGGTCCGCTTCGTTCCCAGGGCAACTCCTCCTATATAACCCACACCTTTTCTGGACGCCAAAATTCATTCTCGTCTCTCACCGCTCCCACCACCAAAGTCACCAACACCCCTCTCACCTGCACTGCTGCAATAGCCTATTGACCACACAGCCAATGTGCCCTCACAGCCGCCAGAGAACAGGGTGATTTCCGGTAGGAACAGGAAAGCTGCCCGACTCTGAATGCTCTCCCGCCTCTCTGTGGCTGATGAGACCTGCCATGATGGCCTCTCCTCCCGCACTGCTGCCCCAGGGCCTCTGGGCTCACCCCCCGTGAGTCTGCACCCCAGCTCCTGGGTCTCCTATGTCTGCCTACCCCAGTCACACCTTCCTAGCCCCTTGTCCTCATGGGTACTCCATTTTTCTCTATAGTTCTTCACTTTACCGCCTAATTTTACCATTTTTTTTCTTTTTACAAACATCTCTCCCCCTAGTAATGTAAGCTTAAGGGTAATGATTGTTTTTCCTTGCTGTTTTCCAAGTCCCAGAACAAGGCTGACCCTTTCCATGAGATCAATCGCTTGCTGCACTGATGAGTGGAGGGAAGGCAGGCGTGGCACACAGCCTGAGCAGTGCTCAGGAGCTTGCGGCGGCCAGGCCAAGCCGTCCCCCAAGAGAAGGCTTCACCTACCTGTCCAGGTTCTGGGGGGCCTCCGCATCAAGCCTGCGGCTAGAACCCTAGGGAGACTTCCACTTTCCAAGAGGGGCCTTGGGGTGTGAGCTCTCCAATCCTTTCTGAGGCCCCCTTTGCAAGACTCACACCTAGTGAACCGTTACCGCTTAATTGTACCTAATAAAGGGGAGAGGAACTGGGAAAAGCAAACCCTGGCATCTTCCCAGCCAGAGGTTGTATCCTCTAAGGACCAGCCCAGATAACATAGCGGGGGGACCCTGGGACTGCAAGATGCTCCAGGTGGGGACTCTACATGTCCTCCCCTATCTGGCCAACTCTCCTACCTCCACCATCACTCACTAGAACCACCTCTGGCAGCCAGTCTGACAGCTTTTTCTAGGTGTCCTGAGGAAGGACACAGCTTTTCCCAGTTCCTCTCCCCTTTATTAGGTGAAATTAAGCTGTAACGGTTCACTAGGTGTGAATCTTGGAAAGGGGGCCTCAGAAAGGATTGGAGAGCTCACACCCCAAAGCCCCTCTTGGAAAGTGGAAGAGGCAGGGGCTGAAGTGGTGAATGCAGTGTCCCTCAATATGCATCGCACTAGCTCCTGATCCCAAGGCCAATGCCCCATGTCTTCCTTCTACCTCTACCCCTACAGCGAGGGGCAGGCAGCCTGTGGAGTTTGTTTCTGTAGTTCCTCTCTGCTCACTCACCTCTGGTCAGTGAAGAAATGAGCCCGGCATCCTTTCTGACCTCATTCTGCATGCAGTTCTTGTGCCAGACCCAAAGCCCTATGTGATTTCAAAGCACAACTGCCCAGCTGTGTCCACAATGTTTCAGCCAAGTCCTTCTTGGCCCCTTGCGGCAGCACACCCTGGAACGTACCTCTCTCCACCCCATCCACACACAGTTGTGGCCTCCATGCCCCCCAAAGTAGGAGGATGATGGGTCCACTCTGAAGGGTAAGACTATCTCCCTCCTGTCTTCTAACATCTCAAGGTCCTATTTCCCATTATGAGAGCTGCTGTTCACCCTCTCACCCCTGGCTGTCTTGAATCCTGTTCCTACAGGTGGGATCAGACCAGTTCTTTTAAATACAAGTCCACCAAAGCATCAACAGAGGCCACTAGTCTTCTCATGTTACCTGGGCTGAGGTCTCCTTCTCCAGCATTCTCAAAGTTTGAGGGTGGGGGGAGGAGATTTTGTTTTGGGGTTGCTAGAAGAAAGTGTCACAGGAGGTTGCAGACTGGAATCCTTCACCCCCTTCTCTCCATCTTTGTCATGGGCACAAGCAGAGCCTTCAATATCAGGGAATCTCAGAAATGCTGCAAGTGCAGGAGGTTCCCCCGTCAGCCACTAGAGGGCCACGCAGCTCCGCCAAGTCACCAGCCAAGGCCCGGAAGCATGCTCCTCCTGGGTGCCAGCTGAGACATTGGCACCTCCACCTGTTTCCAGGAGGAGCTTCCGACCTGCTCATCTCCTCTCCCCTTGGGTTGTGATGGAGCTGAACATACCGCAGTTTCACCTCATAGCAGCCTGCACGGGGATGCTGGCACTGGACTGGAATTGGAACAGGGACTGGAGGACCAGTTTATGTCTGTCCTGCCACATCCTTCAGAGCCTTCCTGGCCACAACCATCCCACATGAAGACACCTGAGCTTACAGCCTGTCTACGGTGTAGTGCACCTCTGGGGTTCGGTCACCACTGACCCAGACCTACGAGCTGGGTCCTAACCCCTCAGTTCAAAACACAGAGCGGTTGCACAGAATAAATGCAGCTCTACACTTAAGAGCATAAAATAATGTCTGAGTATGTCCTGATTCGAGCCTCCAGTTGAGTCTTAGGTAAGAATCTACAGTTAAGCACATTTTATGCTGGTTTTAAAAGTTTTCCATGTGCTTGAAAATCATTATTGACTCAGTATTAAAGAATTGTAAGGGAGTGAGAGAACCCTCAGGCCAGGCCTCTCAGCTGTGAAGTTTCTGGCCTCCCTGGAGCCCATGCCACGTCCCTATTCTGTACTTATCTCAGGCACCTTTTCACAATCTTCTTGTCGGATTTATTAACTTGCTGTGCAAAACCATTTTGCCTTAAATAATACAAAGCCAACTGCCTGGTCCTGGTGTTGACTGGACATTCAAATCAACAAAACCAAATTAGACAAGACCTACTGTACTGTGCAGTACACAGTAGGGAAGTCTGCCCACACCCGGCTGTGCCCTTTCTCTGAAGACCTACTTCCTGACTATGAGGACAAGTTCCAACCACAGAGGTCCTGGTGGAGTCAGCCGGACCCAGTTCACACACAGCTCCTGCTTGGGAAGCAGCCACCCCAGCTGGGACAGGTAAGACCCGCCTCCCTCCCCGCACCGAAGCAGGTCCCTGAACTTGCATTCTTCTTGTAGATATAAGCATTTGTCTCACCCCCACCCCACCCACCACCCTGCTCTACCTCGGCAGGGGCACTCCCAGGAGATACACTCCAGAGTCAGCCCCTCAGAGAACACACGATATTAATGACAGTCAAAGCTCTCCCCGCCACCGCGCCCCTCCACCAAAGTGAGGGAAGAACAGAGAGGAGATAATTACAGATTGTTCCCTAGTTCTAATCAATGAATGAGTAAAACCAGGATCCCAGACAATACAATTAGCAGGAGGCTGTAATTACTGCAGCATATTTTGCTGACACTCCCACCAAGCAAGGGATTACAGAGCTTGTTAATCTCCCCCCCTCCCAGGGCCGCTGATGGCTAACCAGCTTGGGGAAGGGGGTGATGCCCCTGCTCTCTGTCTCTCTCTCTCTCTCATCATGGCCCATCTATTCCATGTCATAACAATATTTCCTCATGTCCCTCCAAGTCCCGCACCCTTTCTAAGCCGCCACCACCGCCTTGCCTCCTCAGCACCTGCCTCCCTCTTCGCCACCAAGACACCAGGGGCATCTTTGCAAACATCCATCATGTTACCTTGTCTATTTGAATATTTAACAAAACACCCAATATCCTGCCTCTCCCTAAAATCCTGCAGGATCTGCCTTTGTCCACTCGAGAGGGACCCTCCAGATGCCCCCTTCCTCACACACACACCTCTCAGCTGCTCCCCACAAGTGCCCCAGGCTCTCCTGTGACTACATTTCTTTGCCAGAAAACTCACCTGCTTTCTACCTGTTTGTGAAACAATTTTCACTTACTCCACCCACTTCTCCCTGGTTCAAATGCCGCTGATGTGAGTAAAAATCATGAAGTCAGAAGTCATTTCACTAGAAAAAAACACTTATCACAGGTATTATTGCTAACCACCATATAAAATGGTGGGGAAACTAACAGTGAAGCCTAAATAGAAAGCCAGTACCTGGAACATATAGAACGTTAAGTTGAAAAAATTAAGTCAGGACCGAGGGCCCATTATTCTGAGGAAGAGAGAGAGGGTTTCTGGCCTTGGAAAAGGTCTGATTTCTGGGTCTACACTCAAGCTTCCAGCAAGCATGTGACTTGACTGTGGACAACGGAATAATTTTTTTAAAAATCCAACATTCTGTAAGCCAGGGAGCTTAGTGACTTAAGGACCTGTGTGGGGACTCAGAGAAGAACCCCTGGATTCACTCAGAGAAGCAGTACTGACCAGTGATAAGTGGCGCCTCCCCTAAACCTATCTTCCGCAACCCACCATCCCTCATTTTCAAGGAAAGTAAGAAGGGGAACACAGCACACAGCTAGAAAAGCCACATCCTCGGCTCTGGTCAGGCCCTAGGGCCCTAGGCAGAGCTGTGTCCCTGAGAGCAACAAGAAGGAACCTCGAAGGTGGCAGGAAAATCCACACCCAAATACCGGTGGTAAATGCCAATGCAGCCTTTAGCTCTGGCAGGATCACCCCCTTGCTGGTCGTCCCTAAGGAGGACTCCGTAGTCAAAGGAGGCACTTTCTTTTTCAGGTTAAAACCACAGAACACAAAAATTATGAATGAACAACTTCCCAGATTCCGGGTCTGTCCCAGATAGGACAGGGCCCCCACGTGGACCAAGGTCTTGCGAAACAATATATTAGGGTTGGCTTGAGGGAAACTGCCCGTAGATTCCTGCAGTATAGGTGCGTGACAGTCCCCAGAGAGCCTGCAGGCTGTGGGCTCCGGCCTGCTGCCGCCATTCTCATGGGGCTGAAACAGTGTCCGTAGACTCAGCACCGGTAGGAAGTGCTACCCATTACAGCAGAGGGGAACACAATGGATGTTTGTACAGAAGAGGGCTCAACTAAGCCACAGCCCAACCTTTGGGGACCAGACAGGACTTTCACAGCAATAGGACAGACACCTAAAAGGGGAGATTCTGATTCAGCATTAGCTTTGCAGGCTGGAGCACCAGCACACTTCCACACAATTCTGCATTAGGAACTGGTTTCCCAGCAAAGGTGGCCCGGAGCACTATGCCTGGCACACAAGAACCCCCATAGAACTCCTGGTCTGATGCCACTGCAGCATTATGCCCTAATAGCAGCAAACACAGGTACTGATGTCACCTGTATTCTGACTTACCCCAGGAAGGAGGAGGGCAACCTCAGGGTTCATCTTAGAACTTGGGGAGACAGACTGGGCCACCAGCTACACACACAGGGGTTTTCATGTTGCTTGAATGAAGAGCAAGCCAGAAGAGGGCTCAACACCAGCAGCTGATCTTTTACTATTTAAAAAGCGCTGGTTTCATATAGGCTGATGGATGCACAGCCCGAGGAGAAAGATTCTAAGTTGCAAGGGCAGATATTAGCAGCAGAACCTGCTGGAAGTGTCCACTGAGGAGGGATTTTAAGAGCAGCTGATCCAAATGGCCCCGGGGGAGCACTGGACACTGCAGGGTCCCCTTCCCCAGTGTGACACTATTAGGATCCCTCAGATTGGCAATGCAGGCGGCACCAAACCTCAGTGTGCGTCACAGGGACTGGGGTGCTGATATAAAATATGATTTCCTGAGCCATATTTCAAACTTCCAGAGTCAGAATCTGTAGGGGTGAGGCCTAGGAATCTGTTTCTGACAAGACACCACAAGTAATTCTGACCTTGCCCATGGTAGTAGTCAACTGCTAGCATGTCAGATCATAGAATCCCAACATCTGGCCTGTGTACGCATGCACATGGGTGATTCTACTTCCATGGCAATTGATTAAAAAGCTGGACTGTTTCTTGCCTTCCCAAAAGAGAGCAGACGCAGGAGTGGGGAACAGACAGAGCTCAGTCCCAGGGCAGACACACTTAGACTTCCTGCCTGCCCGCCCCTTTGGTGCACAAGTCCCACTCCACATACAGCCGGACAGCATCAGGGGGCAGGGTCAGCCACCAGTCAGCACCGTGTCACCAGGCTGCACTGCCTGCGCGAGAAGGGCCCTGTTGACAGCTGTCCCTATGTTCACAACAGAACAGCAACCCACGCACCCCTGCATTTATGTATTTCATATAGGAGAGAACCTGGCAAGGTCTGGGGGCCAAAAGTGGTTCTTTAAAAAAAAATCCAACAATTTCTGCTCTACTTTGTGCACTCACCAATGAAGGTTCCAGGTGCTCACGTCTCTACTCCTGACCCCCTAGAAACTAACTACACAAGCTCAGGGATGAAAAAGAAAATAGGGAGATGGTGGCATTTGTCAAATATCTTGCTCAGATGCCGGCACTAATTTGCAGTTGAAATGCCCTTTCTCTACTCTAACCCCCTTTTCTCTGTCATCCCAAAGACTGGGAAGTTCCCCCCGACCCATATGGACACTCAAGTACTTTGTTACCTGGTTTGGGTTTTAAGCAGTGGACACATGGCTCATATCCCCCCACAGGAAACCCTTGTCATTGCAACCTGAACTCCCAGGGGAGCGTCTCACTTGCTGGAGGGAAAACGGGCATGGAGAAGCCACAAAAGAAGTATTTATAGGATGCAGAAAAGACATTTCCTTTTTACTTAGAGTGGGGCATATAAAAACTCCAGCAAGCACTTTGTGCTTTATGATTCAGCGCCAAGGGTAGAACTGATTCATGAAGGTTTTATTAAATTCCCAGGCACAAGACATCTGCCCTGATACGGGAACTCTGAGAATTAAACAGCACAGGGAGAGGAGGAGGGTGAGGAACAGATTCTGAATTACTGACCTCTTCTATAAGACAAGCAATTAAAAGAGACCTAAGTAGCATCTCTCTTATAGTGAGCTCAGAACCCTGAGATCAGGCGCATTGGCCTTACTCACCATCTGTTATGAGTGCTCTGCTGGTCAGAACCTTCCCCAGCATAAATTTCAACACGGCCAGGATGCTGCACAGGATCCCACTTAAAATGGAGACACTGAACAGGAAATCATCCTACAAGAGAAAGTGACAGATTTTAACAGTTCATCTCCTGCTAGAGCAGGTTATCTGCATATCACTTGCCTTGAAGTTCAACTTTGTTCCCACAACAGATAATCAGGTATGCTGCCACCAGGTGGAAGTACGGAAGTACGTAGCTTGTTTTCACACCTCAATTTCCTGTGTCAATGGGAACTGGAAAAATGATCCAAAGATAATCCAGCTCTATATTTACTTAGAAGCCCATTGGGCATTTCTCTTCCTGTAGGAGATCCCCCTTCCACTATTCTGTCCCAATGATTAGTAATCATTGATCAGTAACACAGTTGGTCAAATGCTAAAAGCAATGCCTTCTCTAGATAAAATGTGCCACAAATGATTCACAAAGCAGCTGATTGAGAATTTTGGAATTCTCAGACCACTGGTCTGAAAACCCTTCAGTACAGAGCCAACTAAATTTGCCACTGGGTCAATTATGGCTGAAGCTACTTATAATCACATTTATTCTTTAAATTCACACAAAGCAACTAGAAGTTCAAATATAGTCTTCAAGGTGAGAAAAAGACATCTAAAAATACAGCCTACTATTGACGTTATCTTAACACTGCCTGTAACTTGTTACCTTACCTTTGTAAGAAAATGAGTCACATGCAAACATGCAAAAGTGAGCACCACCACCTCATGACATCAGGGCACCTCAAGTTCCTGCTTCAAGCTCTCTGTGTCACTCCCAGGAGACACAGTCTCTAGAGTTGCCAATATTAAGATGCAACTGTCAGCAGTAATCTGATAAAGCAGCATATATGTGCACGGAAATAGGATTCCTTAAGCATTTTATTATTTAAATTCCCCACTCTAGTGACATAAAACTGGACAGGGAAAATAGCCTATTTTTCTGGGTTCAGATCTGAACAAAGTCATTTGAAAAATCAGTTCAATGGAAACAGAGCTGCATGGCATGAAAGTATTTCCCCACAAATACTGATCAATGGCTGTGGTGGTTTTAACTACCATCCGAGAAGCTGAGCCCAGTTTCTCCCCAACCCATAAGTGTGGGCTGGACTTTGTGACTTGGACTTTGGGTATGGAGAGGGGAAAATAGTAATTTTGCAGTGGAGAAGCCCAACAGACATCACCTTAGCATAGTGACCAAGATTTATGATCACTAATAAGTTACAATAAGATCACGTGTCTTTTTTTTTTGTAGACAGCCACATTGTAAACATTTTATTTTTTTTTATATAATATATATTTTTATTGTTATTTATGTCTTTTACATTTTGCATTCCCCTTGGGTAGCCCACCAACAATTCACCCGTGATCCATCTCCATGGTCCCTTGTGTTCTTTTCTATTCCATTTTGTGCCCTTTCCCTTCCCTCCCTCCGGCTCCCTCCTCCCCCCTCTCCCCCCCCCACTGATTGTCTCTCTCCCACCCGGCCTCCCTATAGTCCTGTTATAAGTGAAACCATTCGATATTTTTCTCTTTCTTTCTGGCTTATTTCACTGAATATGATTCCCTCTAATTCCATCCATGTCGCTGCAAATTGCATGTGTTTATCTTCTTTCCATGCTGAATAGTACTCCATTGTGTATATGTACCACATCTTCTGGATCCAATCATCTATTTTTGGACATCTGGGTTGCTTCCATACCTTTGCTGTTGTGAACAGTGCTGCAATGAACATACTGATACGTGTCTTCTGATGTAACAAGAGATCACCTCTGTGGTGTTCACAAAATATCCCTAACCTCAGCTGAATAGTGAAGAGTCATCAAACAAATGCACAAAATACATGGGTACTAAATGCTCTTCACACACACCAAAGTCATGAGACAAGGAACAACCCAGATTAGAGACTAAGGAGATTTTAGGACTAAATGACACAGTGTCCCAACTGATCCTGGAATGGAAAAAGGTCCTGGAGGTGGAAAACTGGGAAGTCAGAATAGATCCCAGAGTTTTGTCAACAGTGCTGTCACCTCATAGTTTCGCTAAAAACCTGTAGTCTTTGTGAAATGTTAATATCAAGGTAAGTTGGAGGAAGAGTATACAGGAACTCTGTTATTTTTGTAGCTCTTCTATATCAAAAGTGTTTCATTCTAAAACTTTTGAAGGTAGTCACCCACAGTGAAGTTCCATCTCCTCAAATTATCAGTAAGGACTGTACCAAACCTGGCTTCTTGACAGATCCCCAGTCCCTGCATAAAGTTACCCAGGGAGGACCCCCAAATCCAAGTCCCTCTGGTGGATGGATTCAGCCTAATTACGGGAGATGGTGCTCACAAAAAAAAAAAAAAAGTAAACATGAGAAAAGAATCACATCAACATAGACCCAGGTGATGATGACATTCAGAAATTACAAAATGGGAGACCATGGCAGCCCATTAACCCCAAATTTGGAGTCTGAATTTTCATATTGCTCACCCCATGCATAAAACCATTTTTACTCCATTCAGTCTCTGTAATCGCCTATCCCTAAATTTCCAGAGATTGGAAAAGTCTGTGTTGATCCTAAATAGATGCCAGGAAGTTGGGCGCTGAGCTGCTCCCAGTTCCCAAATGCATCTTGAGAGGCGGTGTGCTAATCCTGGTCACTGCTGAACTGGGGCTTGGCAAAGATATGCACCAGCAGGCCTTTGCTCAAAGCTAGTCTCCATCACTCACTGGGGAACAGAGGCAAGCTTTGGACTCTCAGTTCTGTCTTCCAGAGACTGCAGGGTAACATCTACAGCCCCGATTTACAATCAAAGGAAGCAATGGCCGACAGAAGCCCAAGCACGGTACCCGTGCACCAGCACATTCCACCCAGCAGCCACACCAGATGTGAGTGGTGTATATAAGCATCCCTATAGAAGATACATGTGGGATTTGTTACCTAGAAATAAGTATGCATGGTGAGATGTAAAGAAATACAAGAAGCGAGGACTGGGCACACAGTGGCTTATCAAGGGTGCCGGAGTACTTGGGTCCTGTCCCCTTCACCTTGGGTGATTCATCTTAGAGACACTCTCCCTGGCCTGGGTGACTCTGAGGTCCCCATCTGGGAGGAGCAGGGGATGAGGATACCAATGTAATAAAGTGGGAATGTTGTATCAATGATACATTAACACTAATAAAGTCAAAGAGCTGAAGCAGAAGCCTCATATCATAGCTATGTGATGGGACAAGTCTCCTTCTCACTCCTTCCTTCACTTCCACATGTGTAAAATGGAGAAAAGAGCATACCCACCACTGCTGTTGGCTGTGCTGTGTCCACAGATCTCAGCAGGAGCTATTTGTGGAATTCCCTTCCTAGATGGTTCAGTCATAGTGGGCCACCTGAGACTTGTGAGATCTGCAAGGTAGAGCTGAAGTGGCAGCCACACGTCCCTGCAGGCACAGGGCAGCTGCCCCCACGCATGTGCTGCATGTCCACTCTCACCCAGTGGAGGGGGGTCAGCAGCCCACCACAGCTCCTCCAGCTGTCCGAGTCCTCAACCAGGCGTGTGTGCTCCTTCACCGAGCCTGTCACCGAGGCTGAGACAGTGAAGGTCAGCTGCGTATTCCAGTCCACCTGCAGGATATGGACACTCTATGCCCAGATTTCATTCCTGCCGAGCCTCCCTGCTGACTTCAGAGCCTGCCCCAGACTCTGGGGCAGCAGCCTGACAGCAGCTTCTTCCTCAGCCACAACCCTCTTGCATCATCCCCCTATTCTGTACCATTTAGAGGAGGCCCGCTTCTCTGCTTGAACTAGCACACCACTTCATAAGGGTGTTCCAAGGTGCTTAAACAGCACGTGGCACAAAGTAAATGCCACATCCGAATGTGGAGAAACCAACATGCAACACGGGTTTCCTGTCCATGGAATTTTTCTACCAACCACCTTGAGCTCCCTGATCAGCTGCCTTCCCAAAGTCTGATAGAACAGAGATTGTGGCCACCTTGAAGCCTCTCACAAACCTACAAGGCTTTGCTCACAATTATTGAATTGATTGGCCTTTGAAAAAAATAAACTCTACAAAGAACAGAGAGGCCCTAGACTGTTACAGTGCCTCTTCTGAAGTCCTCTGTGACGGCCCCACCCGGAGCCTACCCGCTGTGCTCTCCCCACAGACACCACATCTAATATGAGTGTGTCCCAGCGATACAGTCACCTCAGGCTGCTACAGACATCAGTGTCTGCTACAGCCTGAATGCTTGTGTTCCCCTAGAATGCATATATCGAAGCTCCAACCCCAATGTCATAGTATTTGGAGGTGGAGCCTTCGGGAGGTAAATAGGTTTAGATTAGGTCATGATGGATGATGAGGCCCTCATGATGGGATTAGTGTCTTTACAGGAAGGGGAAAAGATCTTTCTCTCCAACCACCAGGCAGTGACTGAGGAAAGGACAGGGAAGGTCACAGTAAGAAGGTGGTCATAGGTAATCCAAAGAGAGATTCCCACCAGACACAAACCCTGCTGGCAGCCTAATCTGGAAGTTCCAGTTTCTAGTACTATGAGAAATTCCTGTTGCTTAGAAGCCACCCGCTCCATGGCATTTTGTTATGGCAGCCCAAACTGACTAAGACAGTTTAATAAAAGAAGCAGTTTCTAATAGGATATCTTACTGAGAGTCAGGCAGGAAGCCAGAGCAGACATGGCTAATGAAGAAAAATTGCAACCTGCATAGATAAGCACCACCACTGACTTCCTTCAAAGTGCAGCCATACCTGCGGTGTCTCACTTCATTCTCATATCCAAGTTGAGCAGACATCTGACAGATAAAGAAACAGAAGCTAAGTGGCTTGCCCAGTGTCACTCAGTTAGTGGCATGACCTGGATTTGTTCCCAAATGTAAACTGTACCAGAGGCCTCACCTATGGTCTTGTCATTTTCTCTCATGTCACTGAACTGTGGACTCTAAAAACAGAGAAGTAGTCATCTCCTTGGCAGGTACTCAGTTTCCACTGTTAGAGCACTGGGACCTGATGATTTCTCACGGTTGAATCATCACTGAGTGGGCAGATCCAGGCAGAAAGGCTCAAGGAAACTAGCCACTTACTCAGAAGCCAAGGATAAATGTAACAAGTTCCGAATAATTTCCTTTAATTCAATGTCTTTTCATTACAGTGTTGAGAAAGAAACAGTCCAGCCAACATCAAACATAACAACATTATTCAAGGAACTGCTTTCATCATACATAGTTTCACTGTAAGTTGCAGTTTTCAAAACTCTATTAAGGATGTTTAGTGAGGACTGACTGTGTAGGAAAATAAGTAAGACATAAATTACTCCATGCTCCTGTGGTGGAGGCCTTTCATACCCATTTCAAAGCCTTCAAAGAGTGATACAGTTGACCACATGGAAATTAAAATGTGCAGGGAGTGGGTTGTGTACAAATGCAAACTAGGAAAAATATTATGCAAAGGGTTGATCTTCTTAATATGTAAAGAACTCCTAAAAACCCTTAAGAAAATACTAATAGAAAACAGATAAAGGACAACTAAATTAAAATGAATTTTAAACATATGAAAGATGCTCAAACTTTTTTAAAAATGACAACCAAAGCTACAGAGATATAATTTTTCACTTAATCATAAGTATTATTAAAAAGCTTCCTGATAGACACCTTTAAGAATATAAAGGAAAGCCACAGTTGTGGGGGTAGGGGTGGAAGAAGGAATTGCAAAGCATGTTTGTTAAAGGACTTGTATCTAGAATATATTAGGGAATTCTACAACTGATTAAGAAAACATGACTCAACTAAAAAAAAAAATGAGCATAAGATTTGAACAAATACTTCACCAAAGATGTAAGACTAGCAAATAAGTACATGAAATAATAGCCAATATAAAACCATGACAAGATATTACTACATATCCATTAAAATCAGTAAGATTAAAATGACCAACAAATTGTGAACAGATAAATTGCAGTATAGCACAGTGTGGAATACTATTCAGTAGTGAAAAAGAAAGAACTGAAACATTCAGCAAGGACATAGCTGAATTATTTTGTTTTGTTTTGAATTCTCTAATTTTATATCTGAAGACAAATTGGTAACACTGGCTAAATATGGCAATATAATTAATTATACTAGATATAATATTTTAAAAATACAAGTATGTATACTATAAATAATGGTTTTTTAAATTAAGATGATAGCTTATTCAGATGATGAACTTACTATGTTATAAATTCACTCTAGTTACCCTACTGCTAAATCAATTATATTTTAATACTATTAAAGTTTTTAATATCTATTTATATATTTATTTGCACATGTATGCTGAAATGAATACGTATAAAGGTACAGCAATAAGTCACTTACTGTAAATTTTAAGTGACTAATTTACAAAGGAATAAAATTAGAATTTGGATCTATAAAGTAGTTGTTTTATACATAGATGACTAGCAGGCACCAAATTATTATCCTAATTGTTGGTGATTCTTGACTAATCTTAATTCATTTTTATTACCATTTTTAAATTGTGTTATTTTTTAATGTTATTGTTGTAACATTGGTTTACAACACCATATATGATTCAAAGGTACACCCTCACACCTCTTCAGGCGTATGTCAACACTACTCCTACCACCAAAACACCCTAGTCGTCCACCACAGTCCACTGGGACTCCTCTACTCTTTGTTCCTCATTCTCCACCCTTCTCTACTAGTAGCCTCAATTCTGCAGTCAGATTTTTAGGATCTCTTTTGATTTGGCTTTTGTCTGCTCCTTTGATTTGTTTCTCTATATTCTACATGTGACTGAAATTATCTGGTACTTATCTTTCTCCTTCTGAGTTATTTCACTTAGCATAATCCCCTTCAGTTCCATCCATGTTGTGGCAAATGTAAGAGCTCGTCATTTTTTGTCACTGAGTATTAGTCCATTATGTATACATACCACATCTTAATCTCCTCATTTGTCACTGGACACTTAGTTTGTTTCTGCAGCTTGCAGCACTAAGTAGTGCTGCAAGAACATGACTTCATTTTACAAGCATTATGCTAAGTGAAAGAAGGTAGACAAGACGAAACATTATGATTTCATTTATATGACATTCTAGAAAACAATGCTGATAGAAAGCAGATGAGTGATTGGGGAAAGATGCATATAATGGCTGCAAAAGTACTTTAAAATTCTGGGGGTGAAGGAAGTATTCTATATCTTCATTGTGGTAGTAGTCCTATGACTGTACAGCTATCAAAACCCACTAAATTATATACTGTAGAAGGGCTGGATTTTATTACATGTACATTAGATCTCAAAGCTTTTTTTTTAAAAAAACAATTTATCTCTGAGATCCTTAGGGTGACAATTACTAAAATTTACCTAATTCAGCTAATGTACATTGTCAAAATGTTATGATGTCCAGTGTCATCATGTGAGGTAGAGAACTGAGTTCAAAGTACAGTCATTATAAAGATTAAATCAAAGACTCAGAGAGGTCAGTGGTTGAACACTAACCAAATGGACCCAAATGGACAGACTTAAAGCCTCATAAATTTCTTACTGATACATTTCCACTATCTAGTGGATAAACACTCTTTTTTATAGACTTCCTCCTTTATTAACTGACCACGTCTGCTCCATGCTCCCACTGGACCCTGTTCTCATAGGTCCTGTGACATGACCTTATACTGGTTTCTCTTATTGTCTCTCTCTCTCTCGAAGCTCATTGAAAGAGTGATCCTCATCCTCCTCAGGATCCATCCCCACTGCAATAAAAAATGTGCTGTGAGCCACTATACCACAGAGGAAAGATGTCAAAATCACAATCAAGCCTACCAGCAGTTTTATGGAAGGTGCAGAAATGTTTGGCCCTCAAAGAAAATTAGGAGCTCAGGATTCAAAACCTATCTTAATAGAGGCATTCATGGGGTGGAAGTGGGGAAGAGGGGGCTGAGATGAATGGGTTTCTAATCATCCAATTGAAGAACTTGGAATGAGAACAAATGACACTCCAGGGGGTCTCCTTCAGGAGAAAAGCAGGACAGTGGTGAGGCAAGGCCGTCTGGGTAGGCAGGCCCTCATGCCACACTTACACTCCAAGATCACAGACACAAGCTGAGTCTGAACAGCTCCCTGCCAGCCAGCGCTGTGGGGCAGGTAAGCCTTGGCTGCCTATCCCAATGCCCATCACTGGGGGACTGAGCATCTCCTGACCTTCTGAGGTCCATAGCCCCTAGCCCAAACTTCAGGATAACTTAGGAAAATCCACATTAGCCTGCTCTCAATACAGTCTCTACCTTCTAGACCAAATGTGACAGAGGCCACCAGCCAGTTCACCTGAGAAAGGTGTTCTTTCTAGGAGCTATTAACATCATCTCTGTAATTTTCCAGCCTCACTGGTTCCCAAATGTGAAAGCAACACCTTAATATAATGGAACAAATCACAGAGGAATCTCAGGAACCGAACAGATTCCTAGGGTGCAATAGTCTTTCTACTCCAAACTCTGGTCTGTGTCAAGACTAGAGATCAAGCCATGGAGACATGCCCCTGAGACACTCTCCGCCAAACTGCCACCAGCCTCCAAATCTTTTACCTATTGTAAAAACATTAGGTGTTATTAAAATCATAGAGCATTAGAACTGGGAAAGAGCTCAAAGTACATCTGATCCCTGCTCCAAGTGGGGAAACTGAGGTAAGAAAGACAGTGCAGAGTTCAGAGCTCCCAACCAGCTTCCCCTCCCATGGCAGTCTGACCCCATCAACCCATTCTAACTCTCTAAGTCCAGGCCGGAAGATGATAAAAGCCACTGGGCTAATTTTAGGATTCAAAGGCAATTAGGGCAGAGCTGACAAAACCTGATCTGGGGGAGGATCCTTGTGCTGCTATGTGATATTGGTTATTATACACTCACTCAGGAGACCTTGGTCAGCCAGGCCTGGCCCTTGTTCAGCTGTTCTTCAGGAAGATTCAGGGCACCGGTACTCACTGCCTGTGCCCCCTGCCAATCTGCCCTGATGAACAGTTATAACAGGGTATTTTCTAGCTCCTCTCTCTGCAAAGCAAACCAAACCAACTGAAATAGAGCTGACCCCTCCACCCTCACATTCACCATTCTTCCCTCTCTCTCTCTGCTCCAGTCATCCTAGCTTCCTTGGTGGTCCAAACATGATGAACATACTCCTACCTCAGGGCCTTTGCACATACTGTTCTCCTTTAGTCCTTCATCTCTGTCTTATCTCAGTTTAAATATTACCTTCTCAGTGAGGCAGTCCTTGACTATAATCCCTCCCCAACCCCTGATCTTTTCTTTTTCAATAGAACTTTTCACATTCAAACATTTGTGTGACTATTTAAGTTTAAACTTAATGAAACTGAAAACTCAGTTCCCCCTTGACCAGCCAATTTCAAGTGCTCAACAGCTACACCACGCTATCAGCTGTCATACTGGGGAGTGTAGATTCAGAACATTTCCATCATCACAGAAAGTGTTACTGGATAGTGCTTGTTTAGAAGTAAGTTGGTCATTTCCTATGAAGTTGGGATAAACCACTAAATGACTATAAAGTGGTCTAGATAAGTATAGGACAGGAGTAGATAGAGATTATCACCTGGCAAATGGCCAAAACCAGCATTTAGGTACAGAGCTGAGATCTGAGTTGAGCAGTCACAGAGCTAAAAAACATCCCAATTGACTAACACCACACATCCAAAGGCACCTGGATGATTGGTTTTTCAATTATATACTTTTTTAAGTTGAGATCATTAAAATGTACAGATTTTGCAGATAATTTGATAAATTCTGTCAACGGTAACACCCCTTTCACATAACCACCTCAAAACAAAACCAAGAACATCGCCATTACCCTAAAAGTTTCATGTTCTTTTCTCCACCCATACAACCACTTTCTGTCTTATCACCAGAAATTAATTCCATATATTCTTACATTTTATATAATGGACCCACACAGTATGTATAGTTTTTTCTGACTTCTTTCGTCAACAGAATGTGTGCACTCATCTGCATTGTTGCAGGTATCAGTACAGTGTTCTCTGCTGCTGCTGGGCCTTATTCTAGTGATTAGTTTCACAGTGACCCCCCTACCCACCATGAAAGGCTTTTTATAATTCTATATAAATGCATCCTGATGACATCTAGCTTTTTGGAGTGTGGGGGGGGGGGGGGGAAGTAAGCTTTTAAATTTAGGCTCCCAATGGAGATGGGCAGTTGTTGATACACAGAGTACATGGAACGAGAAATAAGAAAACTGTTAGGGTCAAATATTCTGACCTTAGATAGGAGACCATAGGCCATCATGAGAGCTGTACCTTCAGGTCAAAATATCAAGATGAACTCCAATGAAGAAGCAGCTAGAACCATTCTGCCAGTGATCTCTAAGCAGGCCAGTCTACTTGATCACTGACCAAGAGCTTGGCTGTAAGGTATCCCAATCCAACTTTCCAAATCCTTTGCTTGCTAAAAATGAACCCTACCCACTCTTCCTGCTATGGATTACATGTTTGTGCTCACCCCTCCCCCTCCTTTTATTGAAGTCCTAACATCCAATATAACAAGGGCCTTAAGAGGTGATTAGGTCTTGAGGGGGAGGTGCTTCTGGTCCTTTCAAGTAAAAACAGTAGGGAAAGGCTCTCTTGCTCTGTCACGTGAAGACACATCACAAATGTGACTATCAACAAGCCAGGAAGAGTGCTCTCGCCAGTCACCAAAACTACGGACACTTAGGGGGTCTCAAACTTTCCAGTCTCCAAAACTGCGAGGAACAAATGTTTGTCGCTTAACATTATACCAAATAGTCTACAATATTTTGTTATAGCAGCTCTAAGGATTCCCCATCACTCCCACCAACATCCCATATACCAAAATAGAGGTGGGGGTGTGAATTCACACTTCTCAATCAAATTCCTCTTCTAATTGATTCACATCATCACATAAAATGGATGATTCTTGTTTCTGGCTGTTCATCAGCCAAGAGCAGTTTCAAACATTGTGACACTGCGTTTTTCTGTCCTCCCTGCCACCACTCCCATTTTTCCAGATAGTTTCATTTCAAAGCATTTTTATTCATGGTGTTGCTCACAGGAAAACTTTTGTAGAGATGATATTTTTTCCTGCAGCGCCAATTGTCACCTCCTACTTTTAGTCTCTTCTTTATCATAGGTGACACCCATAGTTGCAATTCAGGTCACAGTGGACTGTGGCCACTGATCCCAGCAGAGGCCATGTCTGAAAATCCATCCTTCCCATTCCCCCAAAGACCAACGCTTCCCCTTTTCATCAGATGTGTGACAGCATGTGGGGGAAGAGGGAGGCTCGCTTGCTTATGCCAGCAAAAAAAGGCGTCCTTTGCTTTCCTAATGAGGACAAATTTCAAACCATTCTGAAACTACACGTGTTATAGAATTACCCAGGGAACTGCTAGTGCTCACTGAATAATAAATATATATCGATTTATGGCCCCAGGTGAAATTAAAAGACACTTTTGTCCTCAGTTCTTTTTGTCACCCACGAGCAGATGAGAAAGACTGACAGATGTAGAGGAAATTACACTGAGCACAGGGCCTCAATTTCCCCTGGTTATTAAATTATATCGATAAATTGCCATGGATTCACATTAAATGACTTCACAGTTTTTAAATTAGCATCAGAACATTGCGCTGTCAGGAGTGTCAAGTGCTGGTGCTTAGACTATCAGCCACAAGGCTCTGCAACCAGTGGACACTGGGGTCACTGTGGAACTTAGAGACCAGGGAGCCCTGGTCCCTGGCAGCTCTCCTGGCTGGACCAGCTGACCTGACTACTGAGCCCCCGCAAAGTCTTGTGCAGGCAGCAGCAGTCTTGTGCCACGGGCAGCACAAAGCTGAGTCTGGCAGGGTCACAGTATGCCGCAGAAGAGGGAAGGCAGAGTCAGCTGAGGCCTTAGGACTGCCTAGGGGACAAGGAGGGCACTTTGAAGTGTTTGCGTCCCCTCCAAGATGCAGCCTGGCTCCTGTTAGGTGAGGCATCCAGCCAGCTGCTGTTTTCTGATGCAAGATCAGAAGGCAAGGCTCACTGAGGAACAAGCACGCTGATCCCTGAACATGGCCCTGGAATCTGAGGCAAGCCTCCTGTGGGGGCCCACACACCTTCCTCCCTCAGTAACCAGCGGGCATGCAAGGGAACCTCCAGGATTTCCTAAAACTTGGAGCCACCATCCCCTACACTAAATTCTCATACTGCAGCCCTTGATTAACACTTTCTGCAAAGAAAGAGGACCCTTCGGCTGCTTGCTTTCGTCTCTTAGATGGAATGAATACCATGGCAACAAACTGGTATCTAACTAGAGAGTCTCTCAATTAACAGTCATAATACAAGGAGATACATTTACTAACACCCACTAGAGATGAAGCTCTTTGCTTCATGTCTCTGAAAATGTCTTAAAAATCAGAAGGGATTCCAATTTAAAGACAGTGGGGTAAATACAGTCAGCTTTTGAAAGCGCACTGAATGGCAGAATAGACTTTTTTTTTTTCTTTATAGAGGCATGAACCCCCAAGACAAAGGAGATAAGAAAGGGGCAACAGTGACAAGACTGTGTAAGCAAGGGAAATAAATGGAAGGTGGTAGCTGCTTTAATGGAGCAGGGAGTTACAGAATCATAAGGCAGAGAGGGAGGTGGAGATGTCAGAACTCAGAAAGGCTTAGGAAGGGATACCACCCGGCACTGGGGGGTCAGGGAAAGAAGTGAGACTAAAGGGAGGAGGATACATTGACAAAAAGTCCTTAAGAGGCCTAGACACCACCCCTGCCACACACACTTCCCAGTATGTCCACTGCTGTTCCCCAGCATGGAGAAAATATATTTGCTGCAGAGAACAAAACAAAAGGCCTCTGCATTGCGCAAGCCAGGTTCAGCTGAAGACTTGGCAACTGCATTGTAAAGAGGGCTTAGGGGAATTTCTCTACTGCCCAGAGCAGTTGACTAGCTGAGAACAGAGAAAATGGCTTTAAGTGCATAAGAGAAAATAGATAGACCTAAAAAGACACCAATTACAATTGCATATATTTAGTAAGATATAAAAATTGTGCTTTAGTGGTATGGGCTTCTAAATTAATAACAAAATCTAAACTCAAATCTTATAAGTACCGTAATTTAATGTTGTGATAAGCACAAATAATTTTTTGCGATACCTGCGCAAACCAAAGATGAAAAAAATATCTCATTTTATGGATGACAGAATCATCACTTTTGTGATTGTGGGACCGACCAGGCAAGCCGTAGATCACTCAGGCCAAACCACCAAAGGGCAGGCTGGTTCGCCCTGCAGGAGCTGCCCACTGTCTGCCCACAGACACAATTCCCTCTTCATCAAGGAAGTCTCAGGTCTGCTCTTTTTTTTTTTTTAAGATTTTTTTTAAAGATTTATTTATTTACACATACAAGCTGGGATACAGGCCAGAGGCGTGGGGCGGCGAGAGGGTTCACCAGAGACAGAGTGGGGAGCAGAACAGGCAGATCAGAAATACACTGCTGAGGGGAGCAGCGGGCGAGGCAGGAGAGGTCTGCCGCACCATGTGGGATTCTCCCTGGCTGGGCGTCGAACTCCTGCGGACAGCTCCACAGTGCAGCGCTCAACCGCGGTGCCATCAGGGAGGCCCCTCAGATCTGCTCTTAAAGCCTTTCCACTGACTGGATCAAGGCCACACACATTCTCAAGGATAATCTCTTTTATGTAGAAGTCAACTGATTATAGTGCTAATCACCCCTCCAAAATTCCTTTACAGCAAAAAACCTAGATTTGTGTTTGAGTAACTGGACAGAGACTACAGTCTCGCCAATTGACTCAAACCTAAAGTCACTGTGGTGCAGAATCAGTTTCCCTAAAAATATTCAGACAGATTTTCCAAGAGACATCCAGAGTAGGCTTTTCCAGTACCTGTCACTTTAGTAGGTAGAACTAATGTCAATGGTGCCCCTTGAGCCTTGGGAGAAACGGTTCCAATGACTTAAATCTAGGACATCTCCAGAAACAACCTTCTTATTGGAGAAACTTATTTTAAGGCAGGGCAAACATCTAGAGACAGAGTCTTGTCATATGAAGTTATTCCCCTCCCTTGTCACATGAAACCCTCTCCTCTCTTAGCCAGCTTAGCTGAGAACACTATAAACACGGCAGTTGTTCCACTTTAGAATTTAGTGCCACGTCAATTCTCCACACACACATTATCAAACTTGGTCTTTTTCTCCAATTACTATGTCTGACATTGATTTGTTTGTCCATCCTTAGGAGAATGATCAGGGGTGAGGGAATGCTCCCCTGTGCCCCAATACTGCATCGCACACTTATACTACTGCTTGCTCCATGAGAGAGGTTACCCTAAGAGCACTCACAGGCAGTTCAGTGAGTGAAGAATCTGCACTGTTTCTCACATCTATAAATACCAAGGCTCTGTCTGAGGTTCTTACAGGGGAGAGTAGGTGAGGCCAGAATCTGAAAGCTACCCAGCACCTAAAGTCACAACGTGAGAAAGCGTCACCCAGAACACACCTCAGCACGAACTAACTTTGCCAGCTCCTTACGTAAATGACTATTTTGTCTCTTGTAGTCTGGAAACAGGAAAGATAAAAAATTAAAGTGCCAATAGCAAGAACTAAAAAGGAAAAATAAACAAACATAAAGCTCACTTACCCACCCTGAAAACTGAGTGTGAACAAAACGGAAAGCACTATTAAGGATGAGAGCTTAATGAACCAGAAAGCAAACTGACAGATCTGACCTACAAAATCACATGCAGGTTTTTTTTTAAAAAGATGAATAAGACAAACCTGGCAAGCCATCTTAAGAGACAAAAAGCAAGAACATATGTAAATGACATTAATAATAAAACAGGGCACCTAAGTACAGATGGATAAGAGATTTTAAAAACCATGAGAGTAACATAAACAACTTGAATGCAATAATTTGAAATGCTAGATAATAAGGCAATTTTCTAGAAAAAATAAATGTTGAAAGTTGTTTCAAAACAAATTATAAAAGTATTTGAGATGACAAGAAAAAATCCTTAATAATGGTGATGCTAATAAAAACAGCAACACCTACCATAGCCCTAGGGGAAGAGCACTTTTTAAATGATTTTTACATGTATTATTCAGTTAACTAATCCTTAGAACTCTATCAGGTATGTAATAATGTTGCGTATATTTGACAAATGACAAAACTGGAGTCAAAGAGGTACAGTCACTGCTTCAAGCTCCCACAGATAATTCAGTCACACTGGCTCCAGAGTTCACGATATTAACAGAGAACACACTCTACTCTGCCTCTCCTAAAAGCTGTTTTACATGTCAATTCTAAATATTAACATTTAAAGGAATAGGTAATTCCTACATTATACCTACCACTCCAGAGCACAGAAAAAAGAAAAGCTGTACAACTCATTTTATGTGGTATGCAGGACAAGGGCTTTAGACCAATGTTACTTATGAGCAAAACCCCTAAGTGAAATATTCAGTGCATACCAGGAATCGATTAAAAGAATGCCACTTTCTGGCTAGATTAGGTTTATCCCAAGAATGTGTCAATACTAAAATATTGATTAATTAAAAATAGTTTAATTCTTTGGAAAGGAAAAATGATCTCAGCATATAGGAAAAAGTACTCAAAACACAACACATACACGAGATTCAAAAAAGTTCTTAGCAAACAAGAAATGGCACTGCCACTCCAAAACCAGCTGCAAATCATTTTCAGTGATGAAACTTTAGAAGCACTTGTTACAGTTAGAAACAACACGACTAATCATGCAATCACCCTAACCATTCAATATTTGTAATAAAGGCCTTGGCTAATAAGACAAAAAAAAATAGTAGAAATGGAAGAGAGAGACAAGCTTCACTATATAACCTAAATGATCAATTGATAAACAAAACTAATATTTAAAGAGTCAGCAATGTTATAGACTAGGATTATCCAAATATCATTAGCGATTTCATGCAGTAATAATTTAGAAAACAAAACAAACAAACCCTTAGAATAGCAACAAAACTCATAAAATATAAAGAAATACCCCTAATAAAAATGTATAAAGTCTTTATAGAGAAGACTATATAAGGACAAAAAAAAAATCTGAATGGAGAAAGGAAAGAAGAAAGGGAGGAATATATAGTTAAAAGAAGTCAATTCCCTAAAAAGCCAATTTAATGCAACCTCACTCAATACTTCCAAAAGGATTTTTCATTGAAATTGGCAAGCCAATTTTGAAATCCCTGTGGAGTACTACAAATGCAACATTGGTCACAAACACTTTGAACCTCCTAGAAAAGATGGTGATGAAACATTAAAACTTATTGTAATCACAAAAAATTGAAAACTCTTGACACTAGAAAAGAACCAACCAACAGATCCATGGGATGAAACCCCAGGACTGTCCAGAGACATCTGCACATGTATGGGAGTCTGGTACAAGATGGTACCTTGAAACAGCACTCAGAAAAATCATGTTCATCTGAGAAGAAACCCATCAAAACTGGATCCCTAACTCATAGCAAACGCAAAACAATTCCAGATGAATTAAAGTTATAATTTAAAGTCTAATTTTCACATGTATTAAAGAAATTATAGTCATAAATCTTTACAGTATCAGGGTAGTAAGGCATTCTTAACCCTCTACTCCTCCAATGAAACAAAACCACCATAAGCCTGTAGGGAAAAGACTGATAAATTTGAATTTACCAAAATTGAAGGGGGATGATACGTGGAGGGGGAGTTCTAATAGCACAAGATACACAATATGTTAAGAAAAACTATATATTAGGAGAAATGATTTGCAACTTGCATACAAGAAGACTGCTACTCAAAACACAGAAGTAACTCCTAAAAACCAGTAAGAAAAAAAAAAAAAACAACAACAGAAAAATGGGCCAAGAATATATACAGAAACAGCTTATAAAAGAAGAAACACAAGAGAATTTAACAAATATATAAAAGCATAATCAACTTCATCAATGACCAAGGGAAAATAAATTAAAGGTAATATCATTTTTCATCATTAGACTGAAAGCTGTAATAAATTTGAAGATATCAAGTATGTTGACTCTCTAAGTGCTTTCTTTCTTGGACATCTCTAAGAAAACTGTGCACCCTCTATTATTCCAAAATTCCTCTCCTGGATATTTTTTAAAGATTTATTTATTTATGCCTACCAGGAGAGTATAGCAATATTCATTCTAATAGCTTTGTAATAATAAAAAACTGGAAACTATCCAAATGCCCATCAACAGGAGATTGGCTGCAGTACAAGAATTTATATGATGGGCAATAATATCACCCATAGTCTAGATCTTAAAAACATGTTCATTTATAAAGTTGCAATATTTGTTCCTGAAATAACACACACAGTGATATTATACTAACTAAAATAGGTGCCATAAAAAAATTGGGGGCAATAGTCAAAGGCATCATATTACACATACACTTGGAAACTGCAACTTTAAGCAAAATGATGTATAACAAACCCAGGTCCACAAATAATGTCATTTTGTTCACAATGGCTGAGCTAATTTTTTCTCATCAACATTATGGCAAAGCAACACTGAACAAAACAACGTTATCAACACACCTGGCTTCAGTAACAGGAGAGATGATTTGAGAATCTACCTATGGACTGCTATCTATGGACTGCCTCGCCTGCATATCACCTGTTCACATGTGATATGTGATACATCATTAGCCCCAAAGCACAGAAGAGATAATAACTCAAGGCCATGAATGGGGAGATGGTGTGGGACAAGCCCTCTTTGCTAATGAGCTACATTTCGCTCGCAGGGTATAAAAAGGTCCAGAGCAAGATCCCAGGCAGCCTTGGTTTGGGGTCCCTGGAAAGATAAACTCTTGTTTAAAAGCCTTTTTCAGTACAGTGCTAGACTATTGCCTGGTACAGCCATGGCCTCAAACAGGCGCAAACAAATTCTCATTCAAAGCATAGTTAATGACTTCCTACTACATGCCAACCTCTCTTCGGTGCTATGGAGATGGCAAGGTCAAGTACTCAAAGAAGTCACAGTCCACTGGGGGCAGGGAGCAAGTAGACAGATTATTATACTGCAGTGTGCTTAGAGATACCACAGTCATCGGTAGGAAGTACCACAGGCGCACTGAGGACAAGCACCCACATGGTGCTGGGTGGTTTTGGGGGAATTCCAAATGGAGGTGGGTAGGTCCAGCTTAGAATGACGGGACAGCAGTAGAACCAAGTGGCAACACAAATTTCAACACTGCTTCTCAGAAGCAGCTGGGGAAGAGTCACAGCTCCCAATAATACTAGCTTCAACTCAGCTATGTCCTCTCACAACCTCTCTGCTCATCCCCTCCCTCTGTGGAAGTGCCCCCACACATAAAAGAGAACATCCAGGGTCCCTCCAAAAGCAACTGATCTGCATAGTGGATGCAGTTAGCCTTGTTTTCTGGTTCTGCCTTTTCCTGGAGAATTGTTTAGTGTAAAGATCCTCTGTTGAGCCCATGGGGTTGGGATGATAAAGAGCCTACTTTAATGGAATTACTTAAGGATTACAAATTTTTATCCCGTGCCTCAAAACTACTTCTCAGAGAAGAATCAAATGTTTCTCTAACAATCCAGTAACATGTGTGGCTTTGTCACCAAATACTCATGTTCTAATACAGGCTGACTGTTCCAAAGTGAAAGGACTGTTCATGTGACAGGAAGATAGAGCACAAGGAATTCACAGGAGCAGTGCTGATCACTGGAGGAACTTATTCCCAACGGCTCTGCTGTACTAGGGTGCATTGTGTGCATCATATAAACAGGGTATTTTAGTCATAACTTGGTAAATGAAAAGGCATTCAGTATGATTCTAGTAGCCACACAATAAACAGCAAAAAAAAGCAGAGCTGTGTTATGAGGATCATGTTACCAATATTTTACTTAGGGAAGTGAGTGAAAAAAATATTTATCTTAAAATGTTAAATAAACACCTCTTAAAATATTTTTTCTTTCTTCAGAAGGTAATAAAGTGATCTCAAAACCTCACAGAGATAAAGAAGTGCTAAATCAGAAGTGCTAAATTCTCACATTCCAAATGGAAAAACAAGGACGAAGAGATTAAATAAACTTCCCAAGGTTAAGTACAGACACAACTGAATAGCAAAGTATTCAACCTTGATCCAGCAATCCCATCTCTGATAAACACCAGTATCCTTAAATACACAAATGTCTCTGGGATAGGCTGGGGGATGGAGGGGAGTCAGCTCCCCCTCTCCTCTCCTCTCCTCTTTTGGCCTCCCCTCCCCCTCCCCTCCCCTCCCTTCCTCTCCTCTCCTCTCTTCACCATTCTTATCACCCTAACCTAGCAGTCCCCAAGACAGTCATGTGGGAATCCTCAGGGTCACTGAGAAGATGCGGGTGGGGGTGGGGGGCAGAGTGCACTCCCATTCAGTAAAGCATGGAAGATCCAAGACTTGGAGTTTACTCAGAATATTCTGTAAGGCTGGTTCTCTGGGCAATATTTTCTCAATCAGGAAACTAAGCCAATTGTATTAGCATTCTTTAAGGTAGGCTTTCAGATTTCCAATTCTGCAGTACTTCAGGAGGCAATCCATGAAACACAAAAGCCCTTGATCAGTTGTCAAGTGGTGGGTGAGTGTCTATGTGTGCGTGCGTGTGTGCATGTGTGTTTGATTTTTATGCAGTATGAAGGAAGTCTTTTTCTTTCTTTACCTCAGAATTTGCTTCCTTGTTATAAAATGGCAGCACAAAATGGTGTAATGCCTCTACCTACCTCCTAGAACACTATGAAGAGACACAAGCCAAAAGGCACTTTCTTAAGGTAGAAAGCACAAAGAGGTACAAAAGACAGAATAAAACAACATGGCAGAGTGCTCCTAGATATCATACTCTGATTAAAATCCAACGCTAACACAGCAGAGAAAAGAGAGCCAATCAGAGACGCTCATATAGCCATTTCCTAGGTAACACCTTAGTTAACAAACAAATCAGGCCACACACAAGAGACTGAAAGAAAAGCTGGCCCATGCTTTCAGGTTTAAAATGGTTAATATCCTTAGCCAACAGGATCCAACAATACATCCAAAAGATAATAGACCACAACCAAGTGGGATTTAACCAGGGACACAAGGATGGTGCAACATCTGAAAATCAATCAGTGTAATCCAACACATCAACAAAAAGAAAAATAAAGACCATATGATCATATCAATAGATGCTGAGAAAGCATTTGACAAAGTGCAACATCCATTTATGATAAAAGCCCTTGAAATCCTTGGGATAGAAGGAACATACCTCAACATAATAAAAGCCATATACGACAAACCCACAGCCAACATTATCCTTAACGGTGAGAAGCTGAAGGCCTTTCCCCTAAGATCAGGAACAAGGCAAGGATGTCCACTCTCACCATTACTTTTCAATATAATACTGGAAGTCCTAGCTAGAGCAATTAGACAAGAGAAAGACATTCAAGGGATCCACATAGGAAAAGAAGAAATTAAACTGTCTCTATTTGCAGATGATATGATAATATATATATACAAAAACCTAGAAACTCCATAGAAAAACTACTCAAAACTATAGACCAGTTCAGTAAAGTAGCAGGATACAAAATCAACACACAAAAATCAATAGCCTTCCTATATGCAAACACCCAATCTGAAGAAGAAAAAAGAAATCCATCCCCTTCAAAATGGAAACCAAAAAAATCAAATATCTGGGAATAAATCTAACAAAAGACATAAAGGACTTATACAAAAAAAACTATAAAATATTGTTGAAAGAAACACAAGAAGACACAAGAAAATGGAAAGACATCCCCTGCTCAGGGATTGGCAATCCTACCAAAAGCAATTTACAGATTCAACACTATTCCAATAAAAATCTCAATGACATTCTTCAAATAAATAGATCAAATACTGATGAAATTCATAAAGAACCACAAAAAAACCCGCATAGCTAAAGCCCTCCTAACTAAAAAGAAAGAAAATGGAGGAATTTCACTCCCTGATTTCAAAC
>PVIJ01000191.1:333829-353209 GCA_004024925.1 Scalopus aquaticus
AAACAGCATGGTACTGGAACAAAAACAGACAGAAAGACCAATGGAACTGAATAGAATACCCAGAATTAAAGCCACATATCTATGAACAACTAATCTTTGACAAAGGAGCAAAGAAAATGCAGTGGAACAAGGACAGTCTATTCAATAAATGGTGCTGGGAAAACTGGACAGCCACATGCAAAAAAATGAAGCTAGACTATTACCTCACACCCTGCACAAAAAACCAACTCAAAATGGATAAAAGACCTGGACATATGACCTGAAACCACAAAATTTATAGAAGAAAATATAGGCAAAACTCTACACGACATACATCTCAGCAAAATCTTTAAAGACACATCCCCCAAAGCAAAGGAAGTGAAGGACAAGATAAACAGGTGGGATTACATCAAAATAAAAAGGTTCTATACAGAAAAAGCGACATTAACCAAAACAAACAGACACCCTACCAACTGGGAAAAGATCTTTGCACATAATACATCTAATACAGGACTGATAACAAAAATTTACAAGGAACTCACACAACTCAACAAAAACAAAGTCAATAACCCAAAGAATGGGCAGAAGAGCTAAAAAGACACTTCTCCAAAGAAGAAAAACAAATGGCCAACAGATACATGAAAAAATGTTCAACATCACTTATAATCAAGGAAATGCACATCAAAACCACAATGAGATACCACCTCACATCTGTGAGGATGGCACACAATAAAAATAAAGGCAACAACAAATGCTGGAAAGGATGTGGAGAAAAAGGAACTCTTCTAAACTGCTGGTGGGAATGCGAACTGGTCCAACCACTATGGAAAGCTGTATGGCGATTCCTCAAACTGCTCAACATGGAGCTTCCATATGAACAGCAATACCACTTTTGGGAATCTACCCAAAGGACACAAAAACACTAATCCGAAAGGATACATGCACCCGTATGTTCATTGCGGCGCTGTTCACAATAGCAAAGGTATGGAAGCAACCCAGATGTCCAAAAATAGATGATCGGATCAAGAAGATGTGGTACATATACATAATGGAATACTATTCAGCATTCAAAGAAGATAAACACATGCAATTTGCAGTGACATGGATGGCATTAAAGGGGATCATACTCAGCGAAACAAGCCAGAAAGAGGGTTTTACTTATAACAGGACTATAGGGAAACCAAATAGGAGAGAGACACCTGGGGGAGTGGGGGGAGGGGGAGGATTAGGGCACAAAATGGAGTAGAAAAAGACACAAGGGACCACGGAGAAGGATCACGGGTGAATTAGTGGTGGGTTACCCAAGGGGAATACAAAATGTAAAAGATATAAATAACAATAAAAGCATATATTTATAAAAAATAAATAAAATGGTTAATATGATCAAGAGTCTGGGTTACCACAGGTACTTCATGGATGTTTCTGGCAACTACATGAGATCAGTCATATTTTAGCAGAACCTCTTCTTACTATGTACCTCTGATGACAGCTGTCCTATTTAGGCTACTATTCATACTACTTCCTTTTATTGTACACTTTGTCTTCACATTATTGCCTATTTATAGGCAATAGCAGTGCTGTCAACACCGCAGCTACTGAATGTATGGGTTACAATCAGACAAATAAAATCTCATTTTATAGCAACTCAAGTATTTCTGCTCTGTGGATATGGTCAGGAATCCTATCTGGCTGAGCACTGCGAGGTCCTTTGTGGCCAAGCACAGCTCTGGATGTATTTGAACTACATGTATTTAAAGTGCACAGCTTGTTTGGTGTTGACATATTTTTATGCCTGTGAAACCATCACCAAAAGCAAGAGATTTCCATCACCCCCAAAAGTTTCCTTGGGACTCTCTAATAATCTTTCCACCTCTATTGCCATCCCCAGGCAACCATTATCTGCTTTCATTTACATCTAAAATTGTATATAGATGGAATAATACAGTAATTATTCCTTTTTGCCTTGCTTTTGGTATTCACCTTAATAATTTTGAGATCTATCCATGTTGTGCATGGGCCAGTAGTGCTTTTTTATTGCTGAGTATGGATATGCATGTATGGATATTGTATGGATATACAATTATCTGGATGTATCAATGGAGTCAAGGGTGGGAAAGGAAGGACTTACAATGAAATGCCTGAGTACAAAAGTAGCAGGCAGGAGTGACTGAAGATACCAGAAAGAGAAGGAATGAGTATAGAAGTAACATTTCCAAGAAATAGGCAAGGCCGGAGCTCAAGATTGACTGTGGGAAGGGAGAAACCCTGAGTGAGCAGGATGAAAGGGAAAGTACATATACACCTGCATGAAAACAGAAGTGAGAAAGAGGCAAGCCAAACTTTCTCCATCCTCTCCACAAGGTTCAGATTCACTGAGAGCAAGATATTAAGTAGCTAAAGAACATATAAATCATTCCTACCAACCAAGCCATAGGTTATTCTCTAAATACTTTTGGAAACAGAGAAGCTTACAAATCCAAGCATCATAGTCACTTCTGCAGGTAGGAAATTCCTTGGGAAAACTTGCAAATATAAACATAAAATATCCTTTACACAAGGTTTATCTCCAGTTTTGCTCCTAAGAGTGGCACCCCATCTGAGGCTCCTGCAGGAAGACTGCTGACCTCCACCAGCTCTGCAGAGCTGGCCCATCCTCCCACGGTGGAGCAGCCATGAAAGAAGATGGCCACACACCAGAAACCATCTCCCTTTCTGCAAGACTAAAAAGGAAATAAAGCTGATGACTGGCAGCCTGCATGAAAAGAGCAATGGAGAGGGGTTCCCTTTTACCGCTAGAGTTGAAGCTGCCGTGTTGTGGTGGATGGGATGGAGTTTTACACAAGAATGTAATAGGGAGATAGCCAAAAGGAAGCTTGGAGGACAATCTCTTTGCTCAAGGGAGAAGAAAGGAGATTTTGTTATTTCTGACCTACAACACAAAGTTCTTTTCCTTTTTCCCTTTGCCTTCTTTGCCTTTGTATTTTCTTCTCTGTTCCTTCATTCTACCCAGAGACAGTGGTGGAAACAGGAAAAAGATAGGAGAGAGAACAGCCTTAGACATAACCCATGGCTCCTGTGTCTGCTCTGCCTGTGGCAGCTCCCCACTTCCCATGCCCCACCCAGCCTCCTCCCTGCCCATCACCTACCTGGCCAATCCCCACTTTTCCTTCACATATCATAGGAAGGATCTGCTTCTCTGGGAGGCCCCGACACATCTCCCACATCTCTAGGCTTGACAGGGAAGTCCGCTTTGCTTTTTCATATGATCGCCTCTATCATAGCCCTTACTACCTCATGTTAAATGTATCAGTTTACAGGTTTCTCCCCAACTGTGAGCTCCTTGAGAGCAAAGCCACCTTCTATGAAAAGTCAAAACTTTGCAGAGGAATTAAAAAAAAGTCTAGCCTTTATTGCCATTTGACTTTGAATTTGACCTCAGTGCCAGGTAGGTAGAGAGGGTCTGGGATCAGTGGGCATTCAAATGGTAGCAATTATTATTATTTATTTCCAACAACGCATGGCCTCATTTTATTTCTTGCTAATATGTGACCATTTGCAATTGTAATTATCACTGTAGTACTATTACTGACATATGACCATTTAAGGAGGTCAGACACAGATACTGGCCCAGAGTTCAAGGTAAAGATGCCATGATCTACCATGGAAAGTCAAAGAAGAGAATGAATTAATGCAACCAAATGGGACACAGGCAGAGATCATTGGCAAGGATGGCTTCTAGAGCCTTGGAATCAGAAACAATACATGCTTATAAGTCCCAACAGCTACAGAGCTTTCCCACATTCATTACATCACTTCATCCTCACTAACTACTGTGGAGGAGGTGACGTGACACCACTTACAAAGAGGAAACTGTTGCTCAGGGAGGAGATATGAGTTGCAAGAAGTCACACTGTCACTAAACGGTGAGTTAGGTTTAGAGGTCAGGTCTTTTACAGCGCGTTGAACGTTCCCTCAAAAGAGGAGTCTGATTTGGCTAGGCCACGTGAAGCCTAGGAGAGAATAAAACCAATTTCGGCCAGCCAGAGGGAGGCAGGTAAAGGGGACTGAGAGGCCCACTCTGAAATTACCTCATACCACAACTCAGGGTCACTTTCATTAGTGGATCAGAAGCATCAAAAATCAGAACTTTAAGAAAGCACAGTTTTCTACTGCCAGTTATTATTTTTTAATTGCCCATTTTATCCTTATCATAAATCTCTGACAGAAGTATTGTCTCCACTTTCCATATGAGGAAGCCAAGATTCAGGGGGACTAAATGATTTGCCTGTGGTCAGAGGGGATCCACCTCGTCACACCCACATCCCTTCCCTGATGCTAAGCAGCCTCCCTACAGTGCTTCCTCCATGTGATTCCACGATTCTCCTCATTGCCAACTTGTCCTATGGCAATTTCCATTGCTTGGTTAACCTATCTGTAGATTTTCAAGAGGCAAATGTGGACAGACCCTGGTCAGTGGCACAGAGCACAGGGGCCTATGAAGTAAGGGCAGGGGTACCAGGTGTCAGAAAGGCCAGTTGGGGGCCTGGACAACTTCCTTCTAGGACAGCCTTTGATAGCACTCCTCTTCTGAACCTGATAAGAAAGACAAGAGAGTCAGACCTAAAAAGTCAATCAACAGAAGGACCAAAAAGCCACAGCACCAGCATCCGTGACAGCGCCAGGCCAGGCCACAAGGGTTCAAATCCAGGCATGGCCACCAGCCAACTCACCACCTCAGAAAAATCACTTCAGCTTTCAGACACCCATGTGCCACCAAAAAGAGATGCATACGACCTGCGGCTGTTTATCAAAGAGGGTGTGGAGGAGGTAAAAACAGGAAGAGGATAGTGCTTCTTTCAAAGCAACCCACAGACAGAAGGCAAGCACTATTGCCAATATATCTGTGGCACCACACACTCTCACTCTGACTTCTAGAACCACAGTTCATATTCATTTCCAAGAAGGCTCTTCTGGAATATGTTTCATTAATGAAGCAAAGCAACCATGTGCAGGTTGTGAGGAAGCCAATTTATGCCATTTGCTCATGAAGCCTTGCAAGCAGACACCACAGATTCCCATCTGGGGCTCTCCCAAGAGCTGGGCTGGCCTGACTTCTCCAGCAAAATGCCAAACGGCAGGCAACCCCATCAAGGCTCTGGGCCAACCAGCCTCACAGTTGGGAAATTTTTATCTACACAGCTTTCTTATTCAAAAGTTACCGATTCTTGCAATTATTCTCACTCTGAGAATTGTATAGTTGACATTAAGAAGAAAGCCGCAAAGGCAAACAGGGCTGAGGTAGGGCAAATGTTGCTTCTGACAAAAACATGGTCACTTGACAGCAATCACAGGTAAAAAGGCAATTCTGCAGCTGAGGGGCAGGGTGGAAATGAAACCCACATCTAAATTCATGATGTCAGGCCATAAATGCCAGTCTCCCCAGATTTGACTGCAAGGCCATAGGCAGACAAGAGACATGCTTTATTTGGTCTGCCTGAAATTGCGCTTCCATTCCCAACCAGGGTTTTCATAACGTTTTTATTAGTTGTCAATTCATTCCACATTAAACACAGGTTTCTACTTCCTCTTAAAAAAGAGGATCTGACAACCCTTAATCCACATTCCCACCCAGCAACTCCACCAGAGAGCAGACCTTTCATTGGGGCACAACTCCAATTCCCACGAATGTACAATTTCTCCTTCTCAAGAATGACTTCTGAGTTTGTGACTCCTAATTTTGATGAGGCATTGTGGAACACACACTCATTTTTGCATTACTGCACACCAATGGTTGGGAGTTAGGTTATAGGATGCTGGCTTCCCCACATTCCAAGAGCAGAGAGAGGGAGCCAAAAAACCATGACTGAAACACCAGTGGTGGAGAGGTCTCCCCTGTGGAGATAGGAGTTCACACAGTTGGAAGGCACCTTTGTTACCTTTCATAACTCTGAAAGGTTAAAAATACAAACCAACAAAACTACCTTACATCTTTTCTTCAGCATTCTGATGAAATACCCATAAAGGGGTGTGATTTTTAAATCCCACTCAGAACTGATAAAAGATAAAAAGGGTGTGAGTTCTCCAAGGATAGGTCTAGTCTTGGGCAAAATCATGGAGTTCTTCACACTCTCTGAACCCCACCTGGAGTGGGGCATTAGATTTTATACCTTGATGTGGAGTATCAGTTGGTGAGCTTCTCTTAGGAGTATTTGCACCACAGGATATGAGGTTGTTCCCAATTAAAAATGATTCAACTATCAAGAGAAAACAAGGAGGACTTCTACAAGGTCTATGAGAAGATATTTATTCCACATCAACTTAGCCCTGATGGAAATTAATTTTTAATGCCTAAATAAATGAATACATCAACTAGCCTACTGCTGAAAATTCCCACCAATAAACATGCCTTAAAGTGGAGGCATAATCCCATCCCCTGTAAAATGCAAAGATGTCATCTGACAGACATCTTAATCAATCACATATAATGCTTTCATGTGTACATATTATGTAGGATTCAGCTTCTGACAGAATGAATTCTGTTGGATATTCAGGAATTCAGGAGAGCAAGTTTGACGGAGGAAAAGGATGTAAAAGTCCAGGACCCCAGGCAACCAGGTAAATGAGAGTGAGACAGCACAATCAGAAGACGAGCTCAGGGTATAATTAATAGCACTATTTGTTTCACCTAGCTCTCCTTCTGAAAAAAGACTAAAAACCATAGGTAGGTCCATTCCCACCCTGGTATTCATTTTTCCTCCCTGTCACTGAAATATTAGAGAATAACATCTGGCTGCAGTGATGATAAGTAATCAAGATCCTGGTGAGTTATTAAAGGAATGGCTTTAATCTCAGTTTAAAGGGGTCAGGAGTGGCGACTTCAAGCCATTGCTTTAATACCTATACTAAATGCAATGTAATGCCCCACTTCATTTTCATCTTGCCCATAAATATACTCACATAAATGCGATACCTCATCCCCAAAGATTAAATTATATTTTTTTTTTCTAAAAGCGAGATCAAAGATGTAATCATTTGGGTCTTATGTAAGATGGTGCACCCAGTCAAGTTCAAATCAAATCACATTCTAAGAGCCACAGTTTCACATTAAAATCACTATGCAACTCATATAGTGAGAATCATTGTAATGTCAAGCATCTTATCTCCTGGTAAGTAAATCGGCTGCTTTCTATGAAGATTGTCTTATAGGAGACTGTAAAAATATTTCTTTTCTCAGTATTCATAAAGGGCAGGGGGGAAAATAATCAGAGTGCCAGTAATAAGTCTTTCCCACAGAACAAAGCAGTCAAAGATACCCTTTAATGTGAAATTGCATCCTTCAGTTTCTGCATCCAAATGTCAGCTGTGCCAGAAAACCTAATGCAAATAGATTTATGTACTGTATTGAGGGGAAAGAGGAAAAAATAATTCTAATTACAACAATCACTGAATGGATGCCCAACAGATGCAAGTAGCACAGATTGGACCACCATGCTATATAAAAATCACCCCAATTTTCTTACAAAAAAGTCATCTTGCTTTAAAAATAGTCAGAAGATCTATGAAGAGGTTACACAGAACTGAATACCAACTCAATGATTTGAAGTCTTTTCATTGTGCCCAGTGCTTTTCTACCAACTTATCTTTATTCAGTTTCTCTCTCCATCTGCCCAACTGTCCCCCTAAGCCCATGCTACAGGTGGTACAGGAGGCTGGTACCGCCAGGAATGATTATTAAGGAAGAAGGACCTTACCACTTCTGGGAGCAGCCTAGTTGAGAGGTCATGGATGGCTTTGACAACTATACATATGGATGACAGAAGGAATATCACCCCCAAGATGACACAGGCTCTGTAAAGAAACAAAACATTGAGAATCTTAACTGGGAGAACTTCACCCTGCTGATTATAGTAAAACAATGATAATGACACAGCCCAAGGCATTGGGACCCAATCATAACTTGCCACGCTCCCACAGTGACCACCCCCAACCCCAGGATTGGCCCCGAATCATCTCTAGCAGAATACAGTTCAGAGTTTTATCGCCAAAGTCAACTCCATAGGAGAAAACTTCACCATCCTACATAATCTCACAGCCTTCCATGAATGCTGGCGTGGAAGGGTCTTTAAAGCCACACAATCCATCTCCCAACCTAGCAACACAGCATTTCATTTCTCCTTTAGCTGGAAGACATCAAGTTTAATAGGAAAGAGCAGCAGCTCTGGCATGAGACATCCCAAGCCCTATTTTTAACTTTGTGTGTGATCTTGGTCCAGCTACTAGACTTCTCTCAGTCTCTACTTATTAAACTACTTATTCATATATTCTATTTATTAAACTACTTATTCAAAAGGAAATAATATTTCCTACATGAAGATGAAATGAGATAATACACAGAGGAAAAGAAAAAAGTAACTCACTAACACTTTCCTTAAACAAAGGAAAAGAAAATCTATCCTGGATGTCCCTTGCGGGTATGATGTGATAAGATGCATTTAAATTTTTCCAAATTTATATAAAGAAGAATGATTTGGTAATTACAAAGATGGGGTGTTTGTGGCAAGATGGAATGATTCTAAAAGAAGAAATGAGATAAACTCTTTACATCTGACTGCAGAACTAAGAGAACAAGAAGGGAAAGGGCCCAACAGAACATGGTGGAGGATTGCTGGGGCCATGGTGGTGGGAAGGTGTGACAGCATACATTTACAGAGGTTTGAACCTTTACATCCCAAAGTAGATACAAGCCTACTTTATGTAAGGCTAATTTAACTTAATAAACATAACTTTGGGGGGGAAAATGATCTAAAAGGGAAGAATGAAGTCAACCAAGACAACTAGCACAAAAGGAGACAGGAGCAAGTTAAGGATGACGCCAAGGGTGAATCCACATAGCCAGGACACACAGCCAGAGGACCAGAGCAGAGGCCAGCAAGGACATCTATGGGGCTCGGGACGGAGGAGATGCCTCAGCAACCCAGACACTACAACTTGCAGGAGAAAGATGGAAAATGAAAGTTGCCATGAGGAAATGATGGTAGTAATACAAGGTTCAAAACAGCAATTAAAAAAAGGTACAATAGAGGAGAAAAGTATAAGAATGATTCTAATTAACTCTAGGTTATTCCAGGCAAACCTGACATCTCCACTACTGGGTAGTCTCCTTGGGCATCTTCGCCCAGTTACCACATAAAATCACTTATCATCATCCATCTTGGATTCCATTCTCTGAACTAACAGCACTGCCCCAAATTAACCAAATTAAATTGAACACCTATTTAGAATCCTAACCAACCTGGGCTATGTTCCCTAACCTTAGAAGTCAGATAACCAAGACTTCTTGGACCCCACTCAATAGACTTCTAACCCACATACAAGTTGTCAGTGTTTCTCTTTCAAAAACACAGGCAGAAAGAAAAGATCACTGCAGGTTTGGTGAAACACAAAAAGATGTAGAGAAGTAGGAAAACTAATGGATGTGCCAGGCTCTTTGTAAGACTGGAGCAACAGGAATTCCTGGACCTATAAAACAAGTGGATGTTCCACTGTGGTGCTACACATTCTTGTAATGAGCCTGGAGAAAATAAAACATACACTTAAGGGGGAGGAAAGATAATTAAGGCAGTAAGCACAGACTGACACTATAGCAGGAGTGAAGAATGTTAACGTGAAGCAGTGAACCTGGGACTGGGACCCACAGTCCTGGCAGGGCTCTCGGGGGAAAGGAGGGAAGCATTTGAGTGGGAGACATCCAGGAGGGAAGTGCACCTACTGTGCGCTATACAGTGATGAGACACTATCACAAGATCAGGGATACCCATGGCTTGGCGGATGGATGCTCTCAAAGCAAGAGTCCCACCCATATCCTCAGGACAATGGTTATGGGACAGCCATGCCCAGCACCGGAACCATTTCTGCCTGTGAACAAGTGGACCATGAGAAGTCCCATAACAGGAAAAGGGCTTTAAGTCAGTATCGGACTCAAAGATAAGTTTTTGTAGTGTGGTTTTTTCCCCTCCATTCAGAAAAACTGAATGACTGGCAGAGACTCATTGATTCATCCTTTCAGGTAAATTTAACCCTGAGGGTGTTCTGCTTGTGGATTTTCTGAACAGTTGCCCTTAGCCAGCTCCCACTCAATCTTATCAGAATCTCAGTGGCGGGTGGAGAGGAGGGGGAGTGAACCCAGGCATCTGCACTTATTTAACAGTGACCCAAACAAATTCTATGTGCACTAGTATTCAAAGTCTCAGGTTAGACCGAGGGGAGGTCCTATCCATAAGGAGATCCCAGGGTTGGGAAAGAAGCACAAAACTCTTCTGGACAGAATGCAGAGAAGTCCACCCATCCCAGCAGGTGAGGAAGTGATGGAGTCTAAGTGCCCCCAACAGACCATGTAGTGCATCTGTCTACTGAGCAGCATTCTCCCCGAGACCTAAGTGTCAGACCTTCTACAGGCAGCTTGTCACAATATCCAGAAGCCTCCCTCTCCAAACTCCTCTGGAAGGAAAAGGAACAAGTGTCTGAGCTTCTTCCTGGCAGGGAATAGTGGTATTACAAGAATCTTTCTCCAGAGCAATGCAGGCATGCCTCCATAATGACAAATAAGCTGATATGGATCTTCTATACCTGAAACATATTCTTTATACTTGGATCCAAGTATAAAGGATCAATGATCTCTGCACACAGCACTGGGCTTATATATCTTCAATATCTTTAATGAAAATTATAATACAACTCAGTTAAGGACAAGAACAATGTTTTTATGTCTTGGCATCCACAACAGCACATAGCAGGGGCCCCATACGCACATGGAAAGTAGCTGTAATCATTAGTTGAGTAAGTACTAACTGATTTGTAAGTATCCCCTACGGAGTTTAATGAACATCAGCTATCTACCAATGGGGATCCGAGAAGGAAAGAGAAGCTTAATACTTTAGCCAAATGGCGAAGGAATAGCCTGCATTGTACAAATCTGAAATAAAATGAAAATGGAAAGAATTCATTAAAATTGAATTGTACAGAACTATAGCCATGTTTTCTTTACAGATATACCTATGAATATGCTCAAAAATGTTTTCAATACCTATTTTCATCTTCTTCCTAAATGTATTGCAAGAAATCCAGTCACCCTTCTTTCAACACTGCCAGGAACCTGTGTTAGAGCTGCTCCCAGTCTAGTACAGTTATTATTAGCAGAGGGTGTGATGCTATTTTTTAACATGTTATTAATAATATATTGTGTTTACACAGAAGCTCTTTCTTCGGGCACTCAGAGTTCCACACAGCAGCTCACAAATGCCCTGGGGGCCACTGACCAGACCTGGGTTTTTGATTTTCTGATATTTTATAGATTGGGATGACAAGAGGTATGTTTCTTAAACACAAGGAGTCAAAATGGGGAAGTCAAGGATTAGAAGGCTTGCCCAAGGCCACTCAAGGAGTTTGAATCCACCCAGAAATAAAACCTCAATCTTCTGACCCCCTCCCCGGTGGCCAGCACTCCATCAATCACTAGAAGGTTCTTGACACCCATGTCACATCCTTACACAATCGCTACCTGGGGCTGCAGCAGTGTGCAGGATGTACCCAAGATTTGGGTCAGGAGCGAATACTGCAAAAAAAAAAAAAAAAAAAAAAAAAAAAAAAAAAAAAAAAAAAAAAAAAAGCAAAAACAATAAAAACAAAAAAACAGCTTCTTCTGAATCTGCAAGTGTGTGATACTTGCAGGTTATTGGGGGGAAGGGGAAGGAGGTGCAGCCCCACCAGCATACCCCAGCTTTCACTGCAGAAGCTAGCCTGGCAAATAAAGAGAGCACTATGTTCATGGGCCTGACAGCATTGCTGAGCCAGGTCACTGAATGAATACCTTTTCTCCCTCCTGCCAACCTCCAGGGGAAGAAAATCTGAGTTAAAAAGAAGCAAACGAACACCACCCCCTTCAATATCATGCCCCAATCAATTCTGACTGAAGTTGAATTTAAATTCCCACAGGATCAGGGATAGTCCAAAGTGTAGTCCATGGATCTGCAGCATCAGTAACCTGGGGACTTTCTAGAAAGCCAATTCTGGAGTCCACTCCAGACCTGCTGAATCGGGGACTCTGTTTTGGCAAGTCTTTCAGGTGGTTCTCATGATAACTAACATCTGAGAACCACTGTATTTTTTTTTTTTAAGATTTATTTATACATACAAGCTGGGGTACAGGCCAGAGGCATGGGGCAGTGAGAAGATTCACCAGAGACAGAGTGGGGAGCAGAACAGGCAGATCAGAAATACACTGCTGAGGGGAGCAGTGGGCGAGGCAGGAGAGGTCTGCCACACCATGTGGGATTTTCCCTGGCCGGGCGTCGAACTCGCATCGTGCGCTACCGACAGCTCCTCAGCGCAGCGCTCAACCGCTGCGCCACCAGGGAGGCCCTGAGAACCACTGTATTAATTAGTCTTGCCAAAGAGACATTTAATATCTGAAAGAAGATTGGCAAAATTTAAAGAACTAGTTAAAGCCACTGGCATCTGTTTTTTTCTTCTACTAGAGGGTACAAACTGATCATTGTGCATATCATTATAAATCCATGAATAACCTTGTAGGAAACATTAAGTTTTGCCTCTGAAATTATAAGGGCAAAATCAATTGACAGGTACTCTCACATCCAAAATGTGTCAGGTTGCAAGATTAGTCCCTTGTCAATTATAGGCTTAAAGGCCTGTAGTTCACATTAATAATGCCTGACTCATCATATCAATTCTAAGTTATCTTCCAGAAAGAAGCTTCTTCTAATCATCCTTCAATTATCAAAAGATCTAAAACACTGGCAATTAACCAATTCACTCTGCAGCTTAAATTGTAAATGTTTGATTTTCAACTTTCCCCCTAGTGTCTACAGCACTTGTAATCTGGGACATCACTCAAATATGAAGAGTCGAAAAATATCAATAACACACAATCAAGTTATGAGTACACACAGTACTAATGTTGTTTTATTAAAGCTAAGTCCTCTGTTCCTTAATGTGCTCTGCAATTTTAAATAAAGTCACAGACAAATTCAGTTTGGAGACAGGATAAAGAGAAGGAGAAAGTAAGCAATGAATGCTTATGAGCCACTTCTCATTCTCTATAATGTCTACACCAAACAATCATTATTGTGCTCAAGAATCCTATCCTCATGCCATCACTTCTCAAAGCCCACCACTCCCTTTCCCTACCAGAGTTGTCTCCCCTCTTCTTTCTAATTTATTCATCTTACCTGTTCCCTTGATTCTCCTAGACTCTAGACCCCATCTCTTCTTCCTAACTGCTTTCCCATCTCTTGCCTCCACCTTCCTTTAACTACCTCTTGCTTCAAGAACAGATTATGGATAGGGAGTGACCAGGATGGAACACTCAGCCCAGAGTTCTCCAGACAAGTGGTCCATACCCTCTCCATAGCAAGATCAACCATCACTCAACAAGCAACTACTTAGAATCTCTCTTTATCCCTCAAATGGCCCTTTGCTTATATTTGCAATAATACACAAACTGACTAGCTAGTAGTCACCCAAGTGAAATCTCATTTAGAAAGTCCTTTATTCCTGGATTCAACTTCAGGGACAAAAGTCAACGTGAGGGATGTGTTAAAGAATCAAATTCTACAGTATCTAAGTGTTATCTAAAAGAATTTTTTGTGATCATGTGAAGGGTTCAATTCCACACAGGGCACTAGGACAGCCACTAGCCACATGTGGTTATTGAGGACATCATATATGGCTAATCAAATAAGAGAAATGAAATTTTAATTTTAATTGCTTTTAATTAATTAAAAGTAAACACCCATGTGTGATTAGTGACAGCCATATCAATCTGTGCTGCTCTAAAAGTGAGGTTAAAAACAGAGTCTCACCAAAGGGATATTAGTCCAGAAGCGACTAGGAATGATCTAGGAATCCTTGGGAAGAAGACTCATGCTTTTGGTGCTTTCTATTAATCAATAAAGCATTCCCCTCTCCCCAGGAAATCACCCAGCTCCTAGGTTTCTATACCATATCTCACTCTTGTTTTCATCTAATGTCAACCAATTCCAGCCATAGCCACAACTTCAGGGGTCACTGCATTTTAGAAGATGACCCAAAATGTTTGTCATTCCCATTTTAAGGTATACATGCCAAGCCCTGAGGCTAAGGTAAACAGAATCTATTCTCCAGATAGCACAACTCTCGGATAGGACTGTCATTACAGGATAGTCATTACTCATGAATGTGAGAACAGCGGACAAGGAACAAAATGAAGAAAGGACTCAGAGTGATGAACAGAACCTGGGGGTGGAGTAGGAAGGATGACTCTGCAGCATGATGTGTAAGCTGACTCCAGAAGAATGGACAGGAGTTATCAAGTAGAGATACTAGAAGGCTGTAGAGGGCACTCCAGGCAGTGAAAACTTCATGATCAAAAGCACAAGGACACAAACTGTGGAGTCCTGCTTCAGCAGAAATTTCAATAGGAGGTGTTGGTCCAGGAACCCTCAGACTCAGAAAAGCAGTGATTCAAGGGCCATGTGTAAAGGACCTTGTGTCCTGGAAGCCTCTCAAGATGATGGGTGCAGCACCCATGGCACATATATGGATCTTAGATGGTATATGGACCAGTGCACTGTATTTAACAGTTAAGTACTTTAAATGCACATTAGGAAAAAAAAAAGATTACTCCATGCCATAGAGGATAATATTGCTTACAGAAAAAACTAAGCAAGTCCGATAGGGCAGCCACTAGTTATATGTGACTACTGAGCATAGGTGGCAAACAGATAGGGCAGGATTCACCAAAGGAGAACACCTGTGTCTGAGGATGGAGAACCCTGCAGTGGTGACAGGAAGTCACAGAAGGATTTTAAGCAAGGGAGTCACACACTGTGATCTGAGCCTTACAAAGACTCTCTGGTTGACTGTGGTTGGGGTTTGGCAAAATTGAATAGAGTAGGTGCAAAGCAATCAGTTGGGAGATAATGCTTGGTGGCCAACAAAATAATGTGATGACTCCTGATACAGGCACCATGACAGCTGAGAGGGATCAATAGGGAAAGATGCTGAAAATACAGAACAGATAGAACTTGGTAACTTACTAGATAGGGAAGCAGAGGACTCAAGGACAACCCCGATTTGAGACTGGTCAAAAGGGAAGAGGTCGTAGCATATCCAAAAGCAGGTATGAGGCTGGAGTGGGAGCTGGCAGTAAGTGTAGTTTGGGGTTTACTAGACTTGAAGAAGAATGGCCAGATAGTCAGAAATATTGAGTTTAGCCACAGAGGCATGTCTTGAGCCTGAGCTCCCACAGCTCCGTCCCTCAGTCCCCAGGGCTCACAATGCTGTTTCCAGGGCGTAGAGAGATGAAAGGAGAGGAACAGGGAATAGCTCATCTCAAGGCTGCCACTTTCAATATACACTACGGGGGGGAAACACTCTAAGACTCATGGCCCCAAGCTCTTTCAATCCATCAAAAAACACTGCTTAATGCCCATCATATCATATTGCAAAGAAGCAGCAGTTAACAAGAAAATGAACTACCTGCTTTTGTGGCGCTTAGATAGGGACAGCCAGGAAAAAAGTACATGAACATATATGCACATTGTGCACAGAAACACAGAATAAAGAAGGGGGATGAGAATTTTATGTTCAAAAGTCATACTTCTCTCTAAGACATTTGACTAAAGACTAATGGGACAGTCATACTTCTCTCTAAGACATTTGACATTTGACTAATGGGACAGCGAGTTGTGCAGTCACCCAGGGGGAGCACTCCAGCAGAGGGAAGAGAGGGTAAAGGTCCCATGCAGGAGGGAACCAAGCACATTCAGCGGACAGTGGTGAGCACAGCGGCGACGTGCCATACAAAGTCCTACTAAAGATTTAAGCTTTCACTCTGAATAGAATAGGAAACCAAACAAACAAGTGAGCAGAGAAATGAATTCTATGTAAGTAGGATCACTTTGTCTGCTCTGTTGAGAATAGACCGAAGAGAGACACCAGCTGGGAGAAGCAGGGAGATCAGCTGAAGACAACTAAATGATTCTGAAAAGACATGATGCTAGTTTAGGGCAGGAGAAATGGACATGACATGAGCTGGGTTAGACCAGTTCTTGCGAGATTCAAGGCAGATTTGCTGATATTCACTGGTTTCAAACAAGTGACTTCAGAAGTGGACTAGTGGGTTTTAGAAAAATTTAAAAAGTTCTTTACCAGGAGAGTAAGAACATGTAGGAACCTTATTACTTAAATAAACTGGTTATTTGAAATGAATCATTTATGTATCTTCAATATCAAGTCAATTATTTGTGCATCAATTTTAATTTTTTCTGAAATATTTACCAATATGTAACTGCTTATCTACGAAAAGAATATATCCAGGCAGGTACACAAGAAGAAAGTACCACCCTCTATAGAAAAACATGGTAAACAGAGATTTGCTTTTCCCAATATACTGTATCATGCTTTTTGTAACTTTTTAAAAACAATTCGCAGGTATTAGCTATAGAAATAAATATGACAGCAATTTTGAGATAAGAGAAAATATTTACTGAAGGTATACCAGATGCCAAGAGACCTGTTGTGCATTAGGTAAAATAATAAGGAATGTCCTTTTTCTCAAAGAGTAGAGAAAGGAAGCATATAAACCACTCAGGAATCTCCCTAGAGAAACAGAGTTGAGTTGACTTTGAAAGAACCAAGAGAAGTTAGCTTGGGAAGGAGGAATGAAGTGTATGGTTGAGGCAAAGGGAAAATATGCCTTAGGCATATCAGAATACATTCATTCAGCACACTGTCACTGAAAACCCACTTTGTGCAAGCACCATTCTAGGGAGCAAGTGATGCAGACACATGGGGTAAGAACCTTCCAGGGAGAGGAAAGAACTAGACTCTGAGGCAGAAGCCTGATTGACTTAATTTGAGAAAAATGGAGGCAGTCAATGGCCTAAATTAAGCAGACAGTGATGGAGGTAACATCAGTAGGTAAGGATCATGTTAAGAATTTAAGCATTTTGGGCCTCCCTGGTGGTGCAGTGGTTAAGCGCTACGCTGTGGAGCTGTTGGCAGCGGTGACCTGAGTTCGAAGCCCGGCCTGGGAGATTCCCACATGGCATGGCAGACCTCTCCTGCCTCGCCTGCTGCTCCCCTCAGCAGTGTATTTCCTTTGATTCGCCTGTGCTGCTCCCCACTCTCTCTGGTGAACCCTCTCACCGCCCCACGCCTCTGGCCTGTACCCCAGCTTGTATGCATAAATAGACAAATCTTTAAAAAAAAAAAAGAATTTAAGCATTTCAAATTATGGAGACAACCTAAGTGCCAAAGGGATTTGAAAAATGTGGTGTATATACACAGTGGAATACTACTCGACTGTATAAAAAAGGATGAGGGACATGACCCCAAAACATGGCGGCGAACAGATGGTAGGATCAGGCTCTCCTACAAAAAATCGATTTATGGAGAAAAATATCCCTAACTTTGAGAGCTGTCTCGAAGAGAACCGGATACCCCACGCAATACAATCAACCCCGGGGGTGCTCTGGACTTAAAAATAAACTGAAGAGTCGGAGTAAAGAGAAGAGAGGGGACATCTAATTCCACACAAAGGAAGAGCAGAGAGGAGAGATGGGAGGACCAGCTTCCCCTGAGAGCCACTGAATACAAGGTTAGAAACTGCGGTGAGGTTGGAGGGCTCCGGCCAGCCGACTGGGAGCGCGACCCTCACTCCCCCACCGCACGACCCCCCTCTCTTCCCTGCATGGCAGCCCTGAGGAGCAGGAAAGCGGGAGGGTCACTGTGTCCAATCCCCCACCTGGGGCTAGGTAACATCTCAAAGGGGAGAAAGTCCAAGCAAGAAACATCCCCCACTGGTTGCTAGTGATAGATTAGCCAGAAAAACCGGTTGGGCTAGAAAACCTCCTGCAGAGACCACCTCTTTCTGGGCTTTAGAATGCAAATGAATAGGAGGGGAAGGATGGAATTTAAGGACTATTGACTGACAATCCCCAAAACCCCTCCCATACCTGTTGCTGAAAAAATCTCCAGGATGGAATTTAAGGACTATTGACTGACAATCCCCAAAACCCCTCCCATACCTGTTGCTGAAAAAATCTCCTGCTGAAAAACTCTCTGGCCACACCCTCCCCTGCAAAGTGTCAACATCTTGGCACACGGAGGGCAGCAAAAAACAAACAAACAAACAAACAAAAAAAGACCACAGCAGGTGGTGAACACGGCCCAGCACTTGCCACCCCCACCCAACTTCTAGGCAGCTGAACACTGGCACCCTAGAAACTAGGTGAGGTGAAATACTGATCAACAGCCACCCACAACCTCCACCCCTGTACCCCTTCGTGGAATAGCAGGCCCCAAGCAGCAGAAAACAAGCTAAGACCAGGGTCTCCCAACACACCCCCCACCAGACATAACCCCAGGGGCAGGAATAGCCCAAGGCAAACATCGGAGGAAATGGGGGGAGAGGGGAGAAAGAATAGAAAGACTCCCAGCAAGGACTAATGACAGCAGCAACCTCAAGACAACAACATATGTCACTGGAAAGGAGGGGCTGAACCCCAGCAGGGGACCCAACCAGAAACCCCAGAACCTAAGAGCAAAAGGACTACAGAATTCCAAATTCGCATCTCCCCAATACGTTATTTTCTTTATTATTATTTTTTACTATTTTATTATTATTATCCCTTTTTTTTTAAATTTTAACTTACCTTTTTCTCTTGGTCCTTCATTCCTACTTTTCTTCATCTCCATTCCCCTTTTCTTTCCTCTCCTTGTTTTTTCTTTTTCTTTTTTTTATTTTTCTCTTTTCCCCTTCCTCTCTTTTCTCTTTTCTTTCTCTTTTACTACAAACCACCCCTTCATCTTCCCTAATTAAACTCGGAACCAGAAACACACTGGAGACACGCCATGAGAAACACAAAAATTCAACAAAGAAAAATAAGAAAATCCAGAAGATATCTAGTCACAGCCAAGGCAACTCAGACACTAGGGAACTACAAACACTCCTGAGCAAGTAAAACCAGGAGTCATGCTAGCCAGCACCACTGGAAAACTACGAACAGAGCAAAGCAGAAAACCAACAATGGGAAAGAAAAAAGTCACAAATGACCCTCAAAACAATACACCACAAAAAGAAAATCCCTCTCCAGAACCCATTAATATGGACATAGAAGATTACGTCCACCTAACAGATAAAAACTTCAAAATAGCCATCACAAAAAAATTGATAGAATTAAATGAAAAGAACAAAGAACTGAGGGATATAAACAAAGAACTGAGGAACGAGAATGAATCCATAAAGACGAAATTGAAGGAACTGGAAGATTTAAAAGAACTGAAGAACAAGAACGAATCCATAAAGAAGAAATTGAAGGAAATGGAAGATTTAAAAACATT
>PVIJ01000192.1:0-126642 GCA_004024925.1 Scalopus aquaticus
TTCTTTTTCCTTTGTTTTTCTCTTTCCTTTTCTGCCTTGATTCTGTTAGTATCATTATCTTCCAGAGTGCTTATTCTTCCCTGCATATCTTTTAATTCACTTTTCTGGCTTTCCCTGGATTTCTTTAGCTCCTCTACTAATGTTTTTAAATCTTCCATTTCCTTCAATTTCTTCTTTATGGATTCGTTCTCATTCTTCAATTCTTTTAAATCTTCCAGTTCCTTCAATTTCTTCTTTATGGATTCATTCTCGTTCCTCAGCTCTTTGTTTATATTAGCAGATCATTTCTATAGCAGTAACAAAGCTTTCTTGTAGTTATTTTTAGATGTTTGTAGAAAAGTCATTAAAGGATAAATCAAAATATTAAGAACCAAGGTTCACTCAAGATTAGGGATTTAGAAAATTTATTTTTGAATATTTTCACACTTTAAATGAAAATGTTATTTTGTTACATTTTTTAAAATACATTCATTAGATATCTACACTCTAATTAGACTGTAATTAGGCATTTGAAAACATGCTGTAATTCATCTACAGATGACTAATGGTATTTTTATAAGATTTTTCAGGCTAAATAATGATTATAGTACCAGAAAAAAAATGTTTACTATGTATGAAGCAAGAAAAATAAATGATATCATAAAACAACTAAACTTAAAATGTGACATCTGCATCATTACAATTTTTCAGTGACATTTCTCTTCTAATAACATTACAACAGCATGTGGAACTTTGCTCTCAGCATGAACAACAAGAATGGCTTCATTAAAATAACCTCCAAAATGCAACCAAATTATTTGATCTATGGGAGTTGAAATTAATCGATAGCTTATTGTAGCTAGCAAGTACTTTGCTATTACAGAAAGAAGAAAGCCAACAGACTTTTCCAGCAACTACACTGTAGACTGTGTTTGAAGCAGTGCTGTTTGCCACTTTGGTCAATTTTTATTATTTTTACACAAGAGAAAATATTAAATTGTAGTACACAATGAGTAAATAAAAGAAAAAACTTAAGAGGCTTTGTTTTTATGTTTCTTTCATTATTTTCAAATATAATGGGAGCAAAAATCTACCACTCTAAAACACACCTTTTTGACAAGAGATTTATTTCATGAGAGGGGCTCTAAAGGTTGGGTGGAGGTTACTTTAAAAAAAATTAACATGTAAAACATCTCTCTGTAAGGGTTTCTTCATCACTGTACTGAGAAGAACTAGACTCCTAAGCTCTTTTCCATGGAGAAATCGACCTACCTATGTTTTTCTGTGCCTTCCTTGGTAAACTCCCAAACTGATCTTCCATCCTCCCTCACTACCACCTTTGTCTTTTAGCTAAATTTAAGCTACCACAACCTCCTTTGTCTTAGCTAACTAAACTTTTGATACTTAAGATTGTGTCTGAAGACATGTGGTGAGTTACTTAGTTTTATTGTGTCTCTTCCCATATATACAAGAGGTATCTATGTTATTATTAAACTTCTTTTTGACTTTTTCTTTTATCAAACTGTTTGATGCTTGTTTGATTATTTGCCAGTCTAGGAGAAAAAAGAAGTATGCAGTACAATTTCCTTTACAACCCAAAGCAAACAAAGAACACAGATATTTTCATTATAGCAAAAGTAGTTAAAAGATTAGTGAAATCATTTACTGAATAAGATTATTCATTGTATTTCTATAAAGTATCCTTGGGTGTGCCATTGCCACTGATAGGGAAGTAGCTTTAAATCACTTTGAACAGGCATTTAAAAATAATTGTTTGAAAAATCTGGCTATGCCTTTTACAGAATAAACTCTAACCTGATAAAGAAAAAGTTCAAGGGTCTGTCTCTGAGATCTCTAGGGTAAGTAAATTTTGAATGAATTTCATTATTTTTTCTGTCACAAAAAATAAAGGTAATTTCACATTTGCATTTTGAAAACTATACTGTCCAGTTGACTCAAAAAATTAAAAACACCCTTTTATACACACACAGACACACACACACACACACACACACACACACTCCTCTGATGATGGGCTATAATAGACATGCAGAAATTATTAAAGGTCTAAGTTAACATCCCGGTGAAATGGGGTTTGCAACAGGAGAGCAATGGTGTTATTTTCTGAAGAATAAGATTTTTATGTACTTATTAGACTGCTAAGAATACCAGTTTGAGAAAGATTCACCAATTTCTTGGAATAACCACAGGAGGTCCTTCCAAGTATTGGAAACATGTAAAATTCATTCAAAAACAACTTACCTGACAGAAAGACCCTTAAATAGAGCTTTTAGTATCAATGATGTTGAATTACCTCTCATTTGAGCAAAGAAAAACAAAACAATGAATCTATTACAAGGTACTTGTGAGACTTGAACTTAGAAATGACTCCCAACTACATCCCCTTTTCTTTTTCCTGTTTTTCGTTCAAATTTTCCTAATAATTTTGGCCAAAAATCTCATCAACTCTCTTATTCAAGAAACATATTTTGAGCATAGTGGTGGTCACTAAAGATTGAGGATATAAAGTAGAATAAAACATATCTGGTTCTTACTCTCAAAGAATTCACAATACAATGATGGCAAAAGAGACATAAAGAAATAAATTTAAATTATAATACAGGGTAATAAAGTCCCTAAAGAAGTTAAAAACAAAGTAGCAAGGGAGAAGTAAAAGATTACCAAAGGAATCCAGAAAAGGAAATTAGGGGACACTTAGGCTAGATTCTGAAGGATAATTTGTTGGGTGAAATGTGGAAAGGGGAGTAGGGAATCTCATCACCTCCCTCTTCTTCCTTCCCTCCATAGTCTCTCAAAACAACCAACATCTTTTTATTCCTATTCCTACTTTCCTATTGCAAGTCCTCATAAAGTCTTATTTACTGCTTAGTCTCTGGTTCTTATCTATTCTACACCATAAAAAGATTCATCTCCCAAAATAAACAGCTCTGATTTGTTAATTAAAAAACTCAACTGAGTAAGATCTTATTGGGTATATTAAATGGTTCATGAATTGAGCAACATCCAGCCTAGGAGACAGAACTTGGAAGTAGCTGTACCGAATGAAAGACATTCATAGGCAGAACAGAGTAGGAAGAAGGAAGTTATACTGTGGGGGGAAAAAAAATGGACTGGATGTTCCAAGGTCACTTTTCTTTAGGGGATTGTAGGAGTTTCCGGGCAGATTACCTCGCTAATGTTTTCCACTTGATTCTTGACTGACTAGTTTAAGATTCCATTTCTGGGAGAGACCACAACTATAATTAAATCTCAGTTTGGTGATAGGGGGATTAGCATAAGTGACTCCATTTTGAGCCTGTGTCTTGTTCTTAACAGATTCCATTACAAGCATGATGAAAAACCTTCCAGCTCCTTATTTACTCTTGCATTCTATAAAGTATTGAATCTTCCAATCAATGCTCTCCACAATAAGGCCATGAACTACATTTTCAGACTTTTCTTCACTATCATTCCATTCATGATGTGAATCCTTCTTAAATTATTATTTAAATTATTTATTATTCACTATTTTCTAAACATATCCCACACTTCCATACTTTGCTATCAGTGTTTGTCTCAATAGCACTGTTCATTACAGCTTTCTGTAATATTACTATGGAGCACCTAGTGTAGCTAATACAACTAAGGAACTTAATTTTTAATTTTATTTCATTTAATTAAATTGAATTTAAATAGCCACATGTATTAGTCACTACATTATTGGACAGCAAAATTTAGAACACTCATTCTATCTATACAAACCCCAGCTATCTTTTAAGGCATTTTTTTTTCTGATTATGTTTATTGAGGTAAAGTTGGTTTACATCATATTTGTTTTAGGGGTTACAGATTGAAAGTTCTACAAATGTACGTTTTTCATACCATCTTCATCACCAAAGCTACAAATCCTCCACCATTCTGCAGGGGGCCCTCTCCTACTCCCACTCTCACCTTGCCACCCTTCCCTTCTGGTTGCCTCAGTTTTACAGTCACATGCCAAGGGTGATATTGGTTTGCTTTTGTCTGACCTTTTGTTTTGTTTCTCTATATTCCACATATAAGTAAGACCATCCAGTTTTTGTCTTTCTCCTTCTGACTTATTTTGCTTAACATTATACTCTCCATTTTCATGCATATTCTTATAAATGGTAAAGGTTCATCTTTTGAATAGCCAAGTATTATTCCTAACCCTCCTAATCCATTCTTCTTTATTTGGGCACTTAGGCTGTTTCCCTAAGTTCACTATTGTAAATAGGACTGCAATGAATATTGGAGTGTGTGTGTGTGTGTGTGTGTGTGTGTGTGTGTGTGTGTGTGTGTGTATATATATAAGTGTTTTTGCATTCTTGTGTAGATACGTAGGAGTGAACTGGGGATCATATGTATATCTATTTTTATTTTGAGACCTCCATATTATTTTCCATAGGCTTAGATCAGTCTACATTCCCAATAGTGAGGCAATTTTAATATCACTCATAATAAAATCTTTCTTGATAACATCAGAGAAGTCTTCACACACACCCCTTTATAATTTGCATGTATATGCTATATTCTGATTGCATTACATAATTTTGGGCACTTTTTTTTTTTATTCTCACTCTTTCCCCTGCTTCCTATCGCTCTCTCCTTACCCAATTGTATATAGCTTTTCTTCCTCATTTGTGGGCCTGCTGCAATTCTTAGCAGAGTCTTGCATATAAAAAGGTACTCGATGATTAATATATTTTGAAAAAATAATTAAGCAGAAGTAGTTTCCACTAGGAAAAAGAGACAGGTTTATTCTGCTTAGTTCAAGTTAAGAGTAGATAATCCTAATTATTTAACAGTCAGGTAGATCACCAAAATAGCCACTGCTTTAGAAAAGCCCTACGCTATAAAATTCATCAAAAATAACTTAAAAATTTAGCATGAGCATACCCAAAACATTATGATAAAAATCAATCCATTTGTTACCTTGCTTCCATGAATAGATGGCACATAAACAACAAGATGGGATAAAGATGGGTAGTCTTGAAGTCTTAATGTCAGAGACTATAAAAAGATGAAAATAAGAGGTTGATTTTATTTCTAGAGTATATAGATCTTAAAGCATGTTAAAAGAAAGATACATTATGAACATTTCTTAAGTTATTTTTAAAAAGCAGATTTTAAACTTCACATTCAGTATTTCATAAAATGTTCATGCATTTTTGGGTCAACAGTTCTACTGAAAGTCAAATCCCTAGTGTTAATATGAACTGCCAAAAATATTCCTTGAACTGTGACTTTTCTTGTACAACAAGAAATTTAACACTAAATTCAATTATTTCACATAATTGTCTTTTTTTATTATTTGTCTATTTTGTATAATGTAACAGTATTATTTCTTATTTCTACATTTATTTTGGTAGTACATCACAAAGAGCACTCAAAAATTGATGTAAGAGTTAACTTTGATGGAAGAGTTGCCACTTAATCACAAATGATTCTGATGCTGCCCCAGTAGTAAAGAATAGCTGACCGATAAAATATATGGCCATCATTCCCTGGATCTTATTCATTAAATGATATGAAGACACAATAGAGCTAATAATGCATTTCTCCCAAATGAAAATCTATTCTCATCTCAGCTCAAAACCAGATGCTAGTGTACATATTTTGAGGAATGAATTTAAGGAGAATCTGAAGTCTATGAAAAGCCAAGCTACCAGATATAGTTTTTAAATCTAGTTTTTTCCTGAAAGTACATAACAATTTGTATGCATTAAGAAATTTCTGCAGATATTTAACTTTCTCCATTCTTTTTCAGAAGTACTTATGTAGGCAAGTAGGACAGAGGTTCTGAAGCTACAAAATTGTCAATGAGTGGCCCTCTACAAATTGACCAAAGTCACCTGGCAGTGCTTGTTAAACATAAATTCCTGGGCTTCACTTCAACTTACTCAACAAAGTCTCTGCAACAGACTTCTATGTTCGAATGTCAATTAAAAGGCCTTAAAAGGGTCATACAGACAGATTAGACCAAACAGACTCGACAGAGTAAAAGGTAATGTAATCCAAAAGAACAACATATAATCTGCGTTGCTATCTATGCTAATAGCTTTTGTTATTATCCTCTTGTAAAAAGACAAACTTACCTACCAGAGTTGCTTAATGACATCACAACTATTAAACAAATCCCATGGGACACTAGACAAAGTGGAGTATTGCCCAAGTGCTTAACCATAAAGTGATATTGAAAATGATCTGTAACATACAGACTTAATCTTATTTAGAGGATTATTAGCACAACTTTTACCTCTGAAAGTTAAAAAATTGCATGCTGTTCTCCATTGAATGTATTTCTAGAAAAAATCTTCTAAAACATATGTTAGCAAATGTCAAGTTTATTTAGTACCTAGATGAAAAGAGCATGTTCTAAAATGCCGATAGAGTCAAGCCTTTTTACCCCAAATGTTAAAATTTTAAAGTCATGATTTACCTTAATTGTTGGCAGAAGTTCAGCTTTCCATGATAAATCAACCCCTTGCCGGCTTTGAAATAAATGTGAAAATATAATCAAAGGACAAATATATTAAAATATTATAAACTATAAATAAGCTTAAGAGGAAAGAGAAAACTATCTGGAGATCTATAAAAAGAGTTATGAAATGAAGAGTTATTCTAATGAAATGAAGTCTAATACGTTTAATTCAATATATTCCACTCATATTTGTTCCCTGTAGGAGTGAAAGGATTGTTTTTCCTAACTACCATTTCAATGTTTGCACATATTAATGATGTTAATTTCCATTCTGAAACCAATACTGTAATTTAATATAGTAGCAAAATGAGTTTAAGAATATATGAAGATATTCTAGAAGTATAATTTGTGAATACTGTGTATGTTTGTTCAAAAGACTTACCACATAGAAGTGCTGTTTATGCAGCCAAAAATCCAACTGTTTGTATCCTGTTAATAACACAAAACAAAGCACACTAAAAATTACAGAATATATATAAAATCAGTATTGTCAACATTTTACTGTTACATGATAGGTTCAAGTAAACACAATGGGAATATAAGCTAGCACCTTGTTATTTTAGAAATGTAGCCAACATGTTTTCAAAAGTCAAATAGGTCAGGATAGGAGAAAACATCTAATATCAACATTGATATGTAAGCAGGTAACATAGAGTAGCAATAAGAAAAAGCATGACCTCATGGGTATTTCTCCAAGGCATAATGTCATTCTTTAATTAGATAGTTACATAGTAAGTAGCCCACATTTTAAAAAAATAGTACACTTAACTAGAGGTTGACTTTTGTACAAAAAATTCAAAGCCAAGTAATTAAAGTTAATAATTAATCTAAGTACAGCTTTTTAGTTTATCATTTGGGTCCTCATTTGATTACCAGGCAATGATATCCATGCAACGGACACTGTATCCGGATTGAAGTACAATTCTAATGGCTCAAGGCCAAATAATATTCATGCAACGGACACTATATCTGGATTGAAGCACAATTCTAATGGTTCAAGGCCAAAGTTAATTATTACTTTATCAGTTCAGCATCAAATGCTGCAGAGATGATTGTGATACTTGAACACTATTACGTATTTAGCTTCAATCACTTAAGAGCAGTATGACCTAAGATCTTCATTCCAACTATTAAGAACATTTGTTCCCTGTAGGAACTAGATTTTATGCTCTAACTATGTACATCCTACCAGAGCATACAAGGATGAAAAACACTGGTCAGATGGTTACATAATTGTTTCCTTTGTATAGAGATGACAATAAAAAAGATCAATCCTTTCATTCAACTAATATTTATAATATAATATTTATAAAGTACATTCCAGAGGCAAGGAATTATGCTAAATCCTCAAGAAAAATGATAAATCAGATAGACATAATCTCTACTCTCATAGTGCTTATGTAAAATGATCAAGAGATATTTTTCAGGAATATAAAAACCTGAAAAGAAACAAAAAAATAAAATATCTATTTTCTCTGCTCTCAACTGCTACCAAAATACTTGTGTGTCATCTGTATCAGTTACCTACACTTCCGAGAAAAAAACCGATATATTATAAAGCAAGGCAACAGAACAAGTCTGTATAGTATCCTTTCAAGGTTCAGTCCACTTTTGTAGTTGTTTTTTATATTACTAACGGAGTCTATTTTCAATTGACAATTGAAAATTGTCAATATCCCATACTACTTACTTACTTCAGTGTACAGGAAATTCTCATTCATCAATGGATTAAATAAAGTATTATTCAAGCACATCCTAAAATACTATGTTGATACAACACAGTCAAGTGTCAAGAAAAAATAATTCAGCCATCTTAATCTATAATTGAACTAATTACAAAAATTGTATTGAGAATCTCTGAAAAAGTCACTCGACGTACTGAAGGAAAGAAAATGCTATTTGTAAATCTTAAAAACAAAATTGTCTACGGTTAAAAAAATGATGCTTTCAATGACTGCTAAAATCAGTAAGTGAGAGATTCATTAAGAACTTTATAATGGGTGGATCATGCTGATACACCATTACTGCTCACTAGTAAATCTTTCTGTCACTAAAATTGAGATAACCAGATATTATATACCTCCTTGTGTGATAAGTACTCAGCTCTACTATAAAACATTCTTACCAAAAAAAAAAAAAAAAATCAGTAAACTGAATTAATAAAGTCAAGGTTCCAAACCTAACTACTGGTTTAGAGAAAACATAAAGGACAGGAACACATATTAAAAGATATCACAAGAATGTGGAATCAGCTAAACCCAGATTGTGGAAAATTATATAAAACATATCTATTTTCTTGAACAAAAGGCATAGAGGAAAAGGAAGTAGGAGCAACTTTAAAAGAACTTTAAGATTCAGAATCAAATGCAATATACTGACTTTGTTTGGATTCTGACTCAAATAGACCAACTTAAAATTTAGTTGAACACAGGAAAACTGAACATGGACAGAATACCACATAATATTCAGGAATTAGTATTAACTTTGTTGGATGAAATGATTTCAAGGTAATATGCAAAATTCTTATCTGTTAGAAAAATATTTAAAGTATTTATTGATGAAAGGAAAAATGCCTGGAATTTACTTTTAAAATGCTTTTCAGGGCCTCCCTGGTGGCGCAGCGGTTGAGCGCTGCACTGTGGAGCTGTAGGCAGCGTGCGCGATGCAAGTTCGACGCCCAGCCAGGGAGAATACCACATGGTGCAGCAGACCTGCCTCACCCGCTGCTCCCCTCAGCAGTGTGTTTCTGATCTGCCTGTTCTGTTTCCCACTCTGTCTCTGGTGAACCCTCTCGCCACCCCACACCTCTGGCCTGTACCCCAACTTGTATGTATAAATAAATAAATCTTTAAAATAAAATAAAATAAAATGCATTTTAAATACTTATTAAATGAGGACTAAATAAAGAATAAAGTGTTGACGACTTTAAAATCGTGTCATTACATAAGAATTCATTACCATATTCTCTCTCTACTTTTAAATAAGTTGAAAATATCTATAATAAAAATTGAAATTATTTTTTGAAATTCACAAGATCTTACCTATTAATAACCATAGATCTTAATTACAAAAAAGGAATCCTCCAATAAGCCAAATGGATAATTTGCACTTTAGCAAGACTTTTTCTCAATATAATACTGAAATATTAGTTGAGATTTAGTGGTGAGTGTTGATAGTTTAAGTCAGAATCTCTCAAGATAAATTGTCCATTCAGATAGTAAGCTAAGAGATGCTAGTTATCTGTAGAGATGCAAATGCTGGTAATCCCACTAAAATTTGGACTCATTAGCATCTAGCCCACAATGCCTGCCTAACTTTTTTTTAAGACTTTACCATATATTAAATGACAGCATCTACCAACTAAGTAATACCTTAGAGGCCACTTCAAAAATTACAAATAAGATAGTAAAAGAGACAAGAAAACTTAAATAATGAAAGACGCAAATATAAATTGAAGCACCTGGGACATACCAAAAAAAAAAAAAATCAGAATAGAGGGACAAGAATCTAAATTGGGAAACACATTCTTGGAAGACATGCTGATAAATTATTAAATCAATACCTAAATATTCCTAATATAACAAAAGCATGCAATAGCACCTAACACATTTTTCTAATACCTTGCAGTATAGGTATTCATTAACTAGAGATATACAAACAAAATCCTCACTCTGATACTGTAAGTCTAGATAATATTAAAATAAAAATACTATACTAGTATAGAAAAAATATACTATCTTGTATGATATTCTTTTAGAGAATATTTGTTTTTAAAAAGTACTGCAAATTTAGTATGGAAGCCGACGGAAAAAGAGGATTCACCTTATAAAATTCCTGCAGAACAGCTTTTCTTAAACACATCTATTCTTTAAAGAACTAATAATAGAACTTCAGAATTAGAGGAACTTTAAATTTAATTCCTTTGTCCTAAACATAGGGAATATAAGGGAGAAAGAGTGGAAGTTCTAAACTAGAGTCAAAAGCACAATTTAATAGTTTATTATGTTACTATAGCATTTGATAAACACTTTTCAATCAAAACTCTGTTGCATACAAATACTTTTCAACTGTTAAGATTTAAGAATAGCTGATAGCAAAAGATCACAGCATTTTTAAGCTGACTCTAGAAAATGAACAATAGTTAGCCTTTTAAATTAACATAAAATGTACCAATTATCTTACCAGCATGGTGCTCTGACAATAGACATGAGTGTAGATTTTCCTGTGATTTGCAAGAGGAAATGTAAAATATATCTTATCAGATTCCTAAAAATGAAAGGGAAAACATCGATAAAACTGCCATGAGAGTAGATAATTTCATATTAAAAAATTCAGATAAGCAGTGAATAATTATTCTAACTCTATCATCCTTGGTGTTATTGAAAACCAATATTCTAGGAGCGAGAAAAAGCAAATATAGATATAAGATAGAGAAATCAGATACAAATTGTTGTTTTGAATTTGTTTTAGAAATATCAATATACATATATGTTTTTGTTTTGATCTTTTGCCTTATGTCAACATAAAATATATTTCTTAGCTCTGTTCTGTTAGCTCTGTTCCCTGAAAAGACCTAGAAATGTTAACCTACTAGTTAGTGCCCAAATTATGATTTTTAGAGATCATTTCCCAAATAATGAGAAGAGATCCTTAGGAAAAAAGGCTGGTTCAAGGTATAGGGCAGGAAATTTACAGAATGAGCTACAATGTCTTCTCATAATAAATAATGAGGAAACTGCTGAAGACAACTAAAGTGCTATATCAGGAGCCTAACTGGACATGGCTTCCACTGGTCAAAGATAGAAATATTTCAATATTAACTTTATTAACAATGATAGAATAATATTAGTATTTTAGTTTATAAAAAAACAAAAAAATGTCCAAATCCATGAGTTCATAATCATCATCAACGTCATCATCTCAAAATAATGATAATAATAATAATTTGGGAAAACCCAAATTTCTTATGGTCACTGAAGGAGATTCTTACAAGCCAACTCACTATTTTGATAATCAGTAAATATAAGCATTAATCATTTTTCAACTTCTGTAATTTGACTCATTTTGACAATATTAATAAGTTTTTTATACAGTGTTACAGTTAATAAATGAAGAATAACCAGAGTATCATTTTTGCATCCCCCTAAATAAATTAATGATAATAAATTAATCTAGGCATTCTTTAGCATCAGCTGCTAATTTCACAATTACAAATAGTTCATCAAAACCAAAAACAAAACAAAAAATGTGGTTAGGGGTGAAAATTAATTCCTATGTCACAGGAAAAGAATGGGCAAAAGAATATGTTGAAGGACACTACAGAAATGGAGTCGTAAAATCAAGACCATATGAAACTCTACAGGATGACTTACATTTTTCAAATAACTGCAAGAAAAAAGGAGGTGAAGCAATATTACTGATTAAAAGAGGAGTAAAGACATAGCCACAAAAAAAAAAAACAGTATATATGCATTGTCTAATCTCACTTGAAGAAGCAAATTGAAAAATAAAGAAAATGAAATTTGACTAGAAAATGGAATACTAAATAGTTACTATTAAGGAATTATTAATAAAAGGGTCTTTAACTTTTAAAGGTAAACATTTATTTTTTAAAATGGTACGATATTCATAGATAGTATACTTACATTGTAAGCCACATAGGTCCATTTGGACACTTTAACTGGAACCCACATAGACGTCCCTATGGTAAAAGAAATTAATTTATCTTTTTAAACATTAAACAATTTCCTTTTAAATACTGATGAAAGACTTCTCAATAACAGAATTTGAAAAGTTTTTTTTCTAAAGATTAGCTATTTTAAAACAAAATCTAATGAGATGTTCTCTATGTGCTCATCACCAATTGCATTCATAGCAAGTAAAGCATTTTAAATCTATTTGGTGTCTTTAGAAGAGTATCAATAAAAGAAAGTAAGCATTTCATTTTCTAATCAACACAAGAAATTTAGAAGAGTATGAAAATTGTTATTATGTTTAAAAGCAAGATTTATTATCAAAACATATCCTCTTAATACAAAAGATGGAAAAAAGACTGACACTAAGAAACTAAATCAAGGAATAATACAGCACTTTTTTATGTGGCTGTCAGAAAAATAGAGATATTTAACTCTACATTTAAATTTCTTCTGTTTCTATTATCTTTAGGACAAAATTTTTATTAACAACTGACAAAATGCTTTCCTACTTCTTTCCTTCCTTCAGTTTTTCTCTTGACTGATAAGAAGTTTTTGTAGAGGAATTAATAGGAGCTGATCACAGTATCACAATTTCAAAGTCTTTGCTAATAATACACTTATCTAAAAATAATAATCAAATCTCAACCTAAAATTAAAGCACATGGCTACCACCAACCTGTTAAATCAGAAATTATTGTGGGATTTTCCTCAAAGTGTTTTGCTGGGTGTCTTATAAAGTGGTGATTCAAAACTGATAATTTCTTCTTAGGATTCTGAGTTATCTAGAAAGAACAATGACATATTCTGTATCCTCTTATATCCACTTTGATAGTTCAATGAAACTTTGCTTCAAGTAATAATAAAAGATGTTTATTCTGGGAAATACACTCTAAGTGCTTAATATATTAATTTAATCATCATAAGGACTCTAGAAAATAATGACTTTTAATGGTATTTTAAATATAAAGAAACGCGAACACATATAAATTATGGAATTTACCCAAAGTCACACTCCTATTAAAAACCTTGCCAGGGTTGAAACCTAGGTCATCTTGCTCAAGTGTCAACATTTAATCATTAAGTAAAAGTATCTCAAGTAACAGTTAAGAATGAAACATATGAAGATGTATAGAAGAGAACTTAAGAGATCCTTTTTGGTCTAGTGATTCCAAGACATCAGTTTGCAAACTCAGATCAGTGTAATTCTACAACAAAGAATTCATCAGTCACTAGGAAAAATAAACTTTGCCTTCCTTGGAAGTCTAACACAAAACTAATTTTCATTTTTTTAAGCAGTCATATTTATGATAAACTAAAAGTCACAGGTCACACGTTTTGAACTGTGACTTTTAAATTGATAACCATCAAAAACTACTGTCTGATTATGTGGTACGTCATGTTTGGAACTAATTACACTTTGAATTTGCTTACCCTGTATATATGTCCTGCTTCTTCTCGTAGACTATATGCTTCTTAAGGGACAGGAATCATATTCCAATTTTTTATTGTCTAACATTTAGTTTAGGTTATTATATGCTGTGACCAATTTTCATATTTTGATTCTTAGTATTAGGTACCAAAAATTTCTTATTTGTCCCTTAAGATACGTCTGTTAAATACTTACACATTCGTAATCATATTACACTTTGATATTTGAGTTTTCTTAGGACTTAATGTTGACAATCTGATTTGATTTATTAAAGTCAGTTTTACGTACAATTTCTGAAAAATATGCCTGCCTGAGGTATGCTTATTCTTCATTGGCTGGAATGGGGTTCTTCCTAAATCTACCAAGTGCCATTTCAAATACAAACTGATCTTGCAACTTTAATTGAGTCTATTATGGTACCTAGTTGCACTCTCTAAAACAGACCTAAAAACAATTGCCACAGTTAAGACTCAATAAAATGAAAAATGTTTGTGTTCCAAGACCCATTCACAGTATCAACTCTATAAAGGGGATTTAGCTTAACAACTATACTAACATAATACCTTGTGGTTTATTTCATTTTTCAGGAGAGAGCTAAGTAAAAATACAGGCATTACCCCCCGTGAGAATATACTACTGAAGCAAAGTTCTAAGACACAATGATCAGGAAAGCATCACCTAGAGATGTAGTAAGAAAGGGGTCACACGTACTAGTTTCCCAAAGAATTGGAGCCGTCAGGGAAAAGAATCCAAAAATATCTGAGCTGCAATACTTGGACATAAAGTAAGAGATTGCTTAATACACAAGGAACTTTTTCTCCAGAAGAAGAAACCAAAGCCATACTTCTCAAAATAAATCTCTATGGAACTGTGATGCACTGCAAATGACCTGAAGAGAAAGACTGCTTAAGATGTATAATGGCAATCTGCATCACAACTCAGAATGAAATTTAAGTCAATGGACAGAATTCTCTGAATTTTGCAGAATTCCTTGGTACCCATTATTTATGAGCTAGCAGGCAAGAAAGATAAGAGAGTACTATGTTCTCTAAAGGGCACTATGATTTCCAGGTATCCTGCTAATTGAACAACTTGGAAAATCACTAGTTTGGAGCATTTATATGTAAAATCTTATTACAGAAAAGGCTCAGCTTTTAGAAGTACACACGTTCTGGTGAGTGAAGTTATTTTGAAAGGTATCAGAAAGGTAAAATGCTGTACGAAAAACTTCATAGTTTTAGATCTATCTTTTTAGGCTATTCTTAAAGTCCAGTAAGATAGATCATGTCAACAATACATTACTAAGGAAAGAAGTTATAAAATAGTTGTGATGAGTATTTATCTTAAGTTAAAATAGTTGGAAGGATATTTATCAAATTTTAAACAGTAAAGAGGAAGAACTGGGGAGGGAGGATTTAAGGAATCCTTTCACTCCCATTTTCACTGCATTCTATAAATTAACAGTGGTCAAAATATTATCAGATAAAAATAAAGATATTTCCATTTTTAAATTAACATATCAAATATAAAGTACAAGGTCCTATTTTCATCCAATGTAAAAAAAATTGTATTAAATTCATCACTACTGTAACCATTTTTACTTTTCTGAAATAAATTTTAGTTTAAAAATACATACTTGTTTAGTATCAGCATCAATAAGATCAAAGAATGCTCGAATTGTAGTCAGTTGCAATTGTTTACACCTAAAGAGTAAAGCAAGTTTTACAAGTGAAACATTACTAAAAATACACTTTTAACACAAACACATCCAATTCTCTTATTTGTTTTTAGTGAAGTAACATTTGTTTATAACATTACATAGTTTTCAGGTGTAAAGCCTTATAAATCAATATCTAGAGGTAGTACATTATGTTCAGCACCAAAGGTCTAGTTTTCATTTATCACCATATAATTGGCCCCTTTAACCTGATTTATCCATCTCCATTTTCCCTTCCCTTCTAGGTAACCACTATTTTGTTCTTAAAGTCTCTTAAGTCTGGCTTTGTTTTGTTCATTTCCTTAGCTACCCAATTCTACTATTTAATGGAATATTTGAGTTTCTTTTAATGCTATAACTCAGAAATTATTTAACAAATCACTATTATTAAGTATATATCTTTAAGTTGAAACATACAAAAATAAAGCAAATTAAATCTTCCTGGATGTCTGACAAAACTGTTAGGGTCCTTCTATATTTCCTAAAACACCTCCTTCGTGTATATAGATATACTACCTACCCCATCTTTACATGCCTGAACTATTGCAGTTCCTGCAGATACCATTTAATTGATCAGCCAGATGAAGGTGGAAAGAAAATCTTTAAGCCAAAATAGTTAAGGATAAGATACAAGGGTCTATGTATTTCTTCTCCAATGTTTAATCTATTTCTTTACTTATATTGAAGATAAATCTAATTCCTACTATATGTTCCATGTGCTGCTCCCTAAAACAGTCAATGTTGTATAATCAAGTCCCTGATTTTGGTTATTCGCCAAGAGCTCAGAAAATCTTACCAGAAATGCATTTGTTCTGTACAACTATCACAAACTAAAATTTTGATACTTTACACTAGTGTCATCTGAAACAAATGTTAGTGGTTCCTATGGAGAGAATTTTACAGGCTGACTAAGGACCCTTGATCAAATTGAGACAGGAACCAAGGTTAGAGTTCTAAGTCCCTCAGTTAATCTTTCTCCTAAATCCTTGTTTATTTTTGGATAAAGCTCTAACAGAGCTAACAAATCAATCATTGCATTGATAAGAAAAATGGACTATCACAAATCACTAAAATAAGTTATATCAACTTACCACACAATGGAAAGGTGGTCTGTTGAGACCCATGTCTTAGGCACTGCTGAACTCTAAAAAAAATGACCAAGAAAATAAAATTTAAAGAAAAGCACATTTATTATTATCTAAAGGGTTTGAAATTCTCCTAATATTTAGAAACAGTTAACATTACTTTCACCATTTTATGATACCATTTTAAGATATCTTCTTATAAAAGGTGATCCAAAAATATTAAGATATTTTCTACATAAAATAATTCTCTTTAATTGCTATAACTGCTTAGCCAATTTTAAACTGCCTTTTAAAAATTAAAGCATCCAGATTTCTTAATGAATTTTAATGTCTCTTTATTACTGTAATAGAATTGTTTTAAGATGCTTTAATCAATCAAAATTTGTATGTATAGGTTTTTTTTACATTTATTTTTATTTTTTTTTAAAGATTTATTTATTTATACATACAAGCTGGGGTACAGGCCAGAGGCGTGGGGTGGCGAGAGGGTTCACCAGAGACAGAGTGCGGAGCAGACCAGGCAGATCAGAAGTACACTGCTGAGGGGAGCAGCGGACAAGGCAGGAGAGGTCTGCTGCACCATGTGGGATTCTCCCCAGCTGGGCTTCGAACTCGCATAGCGCGCTGCAGACAGCTCCAAGCGCAGCGCTCAACTGCTGCGCCACCAGGGAGGCCCACATTTTTTTTTTTTTATTATTGTTATTTGTATCGTTCACATTTTGTATTCCCCTTGGGAAACCCACCACCAATTCACCCGTGACCCATCTCCGTGGTCTCTTGTGTCCTTTTCTACTCCATTTTGTGCCCTTATCCTCCCCCTTACCCGCTGAGTGTCTCTCTCCTATTTGGTTTCCCTATAGTCCTGTTATAAGTAAAAGCATTCAATATTTTTTCACATAAATCAACAAAAACAAACCCAACAACCCAGTCAAAAAATGGGCAGAAGAGTGTTAAAATAGATATTACAGTTAGCTCTGACATATTACCTCCTGATAAACTCAAAGACGTTACTTCTTAATCAAAGTGTACCTAAAAAGTATCTAGATCCAGGGAGATGTTTCAAAATAACTATGCCTGATCACAATTTCAAAACTACCAAATCAAACTCTAAAAAATAGGGTCAAGGCTTGCTTATTTAGGATAAAAATTCCTAAATAATTAGTACATACACTACTGGTTAGAGATACAAAGGCAAAAGGATCTTAAAAAAACACATTTACAGAAGGCTTCCTAACAATGACATAGCTTCAAGAACTAGAGGCTCCTTTTCATAGCAGGTAATGACCTCCCTGTAAATAGCATCTCACATACATACAAAGGGAAACAGTAGTAAATCTGCTACTTTTCACAGGATCTCGCCCTGCAGTGTTAAAGACACACTGGGCTGCCGTCATCACATCTAAACAAAATAAAAATAGGAAATTAACAAATATATGTAACAAAATCTACAAAAGCCTTAAATGTCTCTAATAAATGTGCTCAGAAAAAAAAAAAAGTAGATATTTAGAACTTCCAAGGAGTTACTGTCACCCTTGTACTCTGTAAATAACAATGTGTATTTGGGTTCCAGGCTCTAAAGTGTTAAGAATATTTAACTTGCTGAACTTATAAACATTAGATACCAGGTTTAAGAAATACTACTGAGAGCTCACTAAAAAATGAGACAACTAGAGTTCACCGTGATTCTAAGATAAGATGCTCACTAGAGTGAGAATTCACAGTAAATGACACTCATCAAGAACGGAATACATATTTATCAATGTTTTCATTCAGTCTGATGAACACATCTGGGCTAGAGTGGAAAAAGAGAAAGGCAAGACAAATAAAGGTAGTGCTTGTGATCTTTGTGTTGAAAACTGTTTTCTGCCCAAATCAATTCTTCACTTTTTGCTCACATCTCTGTCAGGTGTAACTAAGTTTTTCCTTATGGTATGTGTGCAAAAGTGATGTGTGCTATTACCTGGTCTGAGTGCTCTCCTCCATGCCCTTTCCCTTCTGGTACATTGAAATCGTAATGACTAAAGCAGACTTGGAAGCAAAGAACGGAAGGAGAACCTCTGCTGACCTAGGTCCCTTAATGGGACTCTTTCAAAAGCCACCCACAAATACAAATCTACGGAAGTTATATGAGAAAAGTGTACACTTCCATTGTGTTTAGGTGCCATTACCTGTATGAATGTATACTACAGCATTCAGCCTGCCCTACTCACTCACACAACTGTAGCCTCGAACTTCAAACAAATTTTTCAGTCCCAATGAATGTAAATGGCATTTAGCTATTCTTCAGAAAATCATTAAAAAAAGTGTTACTTTTCGTTTGTTTTTTTTTTTAAGGTGAACAAACAAATAGATACATGAAAGACTGTACACTATTTGGAGGTTAATTAGTAAAACAGAACTCAGATTATATAATAACTGGCTTCGAGAAAATGCCATAAGAAGTAAAATATTTTCATCAGAGATATAAAAATACAAGTTTCCATGAAAATAATACATTATAAAATGAATCAGAAAAGAGAAAAACACACACAGACACAAAGAGACACACACAAATACATGACTAAACAGGCCAAAGTTCTTTAAAAGATAAGCTACAGGCTGTGGCATCAATACAGCATTATGTTCTAGACCCAGTGTAGGAAATAAGTTATATCCAATCTTACAGGACTAAAACATCTGTGTTTATTAAAGAACTGACATTTTGTAATTTCAGAACATCCAGCAAATAACTGCCTAAAATACTCGATAACAAGTAACAAAATTCACACCATTAATGAGGTTTTAGATATTTACTATTTAGGTACAAAGCTACTGTTGTCTATATCACAACTCTTCCAGTTGAACATGGTGGGTGGTAGCAGAATGGCTTACTAATTTTTGTACTATGTATCACAAGCATTAAAAATTTAATTAATCAACAGCAATCTTATGTGGGGCAACAGTAGATAAGCTGAGTGAAGAAGTATCTAGGCGAGAATACCACAAGCCAAAGCACTATCTCCTTAAAATGCAAAAGGAGGGCCTCCCTGGTGGCTCAGCAGTTGAGCGCTGGGATGTTCATGTCCAGCCGGGGAGAATCCCACATGGTGCAGCAGACCTCTCCTGCCTCGCTGCTGCTCCCCTCAGCAGTGCATTTCTGATATGCCTGTTCTGTTCCCCACTCTGTCTCTGGTGAACCCTCTCGCTGTCCCACGCCTCTGGCCTGCACTTGTATGTATAAATAAATAAATCTTTAAAAAAAAAAAAAGCAAAGGGAACTCTGAATTTTTGTTTAAGAAATTAAGTTAAATTAAGAGATATGAATACTCAGGTAAAAAGTTAAGCTTTTGGGGGCCTCCCTGGTGGTGCAAGGGGTTAAGTCTCAGCCTATGAAGCTATCAGCAGCCACTGCAGCACGAGTTCGATACCCAGCCAGAAAGCTTCCCACATGGTGCAGCAGACCTCTCTTGACTCACTTGCTGCTCCCCTCAGTGGTGTACTTCAGTCACTCCACCTGTTCTGCTCCCCCCTCTGTCTCTGGTGAATCCTCTCACCCCCTATACCTCTGGCCTACACCCCAGCTCTTGTATGCATAAAGAAATAAATCTTAAAAAAAAAAAAGCTAAGCTCTTAACTGAAGACCTCCAGGTTAAAAACATTAGAAATAATATAAATCCTAAAAGGATATAAGTATCAGACTTGTATCTCAGTTTACAGAGGCTGGATATCCCAGTTAAAGACCAAACACTTGATGTTCGCAGGAAGAATAATAGAATTATCACTTCTGTTTATGCTCTCAAAGATAATTTTTTATTTTAAAATCAGTAAACCTTCATTCAAGTTTAGAATTCAGAACTGTGAGGTATGTTTGATATCCTGCTATTATTGTATATAGCATATTACCAAATCTAACAACAGGCCCTTGGACTATAGTCCTCACTTTCTCATACTGAGGACTCTAATCAGTGGATAGGCACTTATTTTGAACAAGAAATAATTATTCCTCATAAATGAGAGTAGTTCTGACAAAGTTTCAAGGTCTGTTTTACTCTATGGAAATGATCGTCCATTCCTCTGCTTTCCCACCAAATCATTCATTCATTCATTCATTCAAACTCTTTCTCTCTCTCGCACAGACACAAGCACATAAGTGCATGAACAGATAAGAGACTATACCAACTCAGCAAACATTTCCAAGCAGCTACACATCATCTCTTCTTTCATGCCCCACTACTATTTCAGTAGAATCTTTAAAAAAAAAAAAAAAAAAAAGATTACCACAACAGATAAGGCACTGGTATGATGGCTTAATTTTGGTAGAAAAGTCAGTCCTGAACGAACTTGGTAATCCCGAAATCCTCCAGCTACAGAAAGCGTGGTTAAATTTATATGTCTAGCATTTAAAATCCAATAGTTGTTTACAGTCACATAAAAATCTGGTAGGAAATAAAAAAGACACATTAAAAGTTAGTAGTCATTCCATATAACAATATCTATAATATTAATAATAAACTGAATTTCTGTTGAAGCCTTGTTAATTAGCTATAAACAATGTTATTCAAATATCTCTGCTTTGAGTAAAATTAGTATTTTTATACAAACACTGCTTTCTCCATTAAATCAAAGTACAAACATGAAGAGTTAATAAAGAAAACCAATAAACAAATCTTAGGGTTTTTTTGACAGTCCATCTGCAAACAGGTCTCTTACATTCTACATGAATGCTGATTATTCATCAGCCACATAGTACAGCAAGAAACAAACCCTAAAATTCTTCCAAGGATAAGGCTTCATTATGCTAAGGAATTATAGATCTTCCTAATCATGGCAGTGTCCTTATGAGGACTTAGCAGGTCTCTACTGCAGACAATCATCACCACACAAAATAATGAGTTCTTAATATAAAATCTATCAGGAAAATGACATTTACACTCATCTTGGGACTATGCTACTGTGGAAAATCTAAGGTGCAAGGCCAGTACACCCACTTAGTGTAAAAAGTAGTTCAAAGGGAAGAACCCACTTTATGGGAAGTGAGAAAACTTTAGGGTCAAAAGTTTGAGACCAGGGCAAGAGAGTTCTCATTTCCTTTTGTAATTATCAAAACAATGCATTTTTATGTTGGCATTCAGACATTTTAAAGAACAAATTCCTCCCACTAAAGATCTCAGTAGTATGTACATAAATTGCAACCAAGTAAACCCATTTCTAACATCTACAAAGCTTGGGACAAAGGACGAATGGGATATACATGCCAAGTGTCTAAAATAGTTAAAGGCCAAAATTCCCACCAAAAAACTGTTATATCAAATATATTTCTCTCTGTCTACCTTAATAAGTATATCATTGAAATAGCCTAGAAAACCAGGTTCAAACTAAAAATTCCAGGACACTTCAGATGAACATGTGAACATGGCAGTACAGGGATAGTAGATCTCTGTCCCACTGCTGTGTTAGCTTCCTTCTCTTCCCATGCCAATTCCATCCTGCATCACAGGGGCCTCATAAGCACATCCAAACTCTGTACCTCGTGCAGAGCCATCTCTCAGCCACAACTCAAACCTAGGGCTGTATACATCTGCCTTCAGGACAGATGCAGGGAAGGGCCCACACAGGGCTCCAAAAGGGTTTAAGGAATATGGATAAAAAAGGCTGGAGGCTGGGTTACCTGTTCATCATCTAGAAGCAAAGGCACATCTTCCAAGTGGGGAGGCTGCTTAGCCTCTGGGGCTGCTGTGCCATTCCTTGTGGGGAATGGAGAAGAGCACTCTAAATACAGAACCTAATGCAGGGCTCCTTTCCCCTACATAAGGGCAGTATTTTCACCAAGTATAAAGAGGGAGCCTAATTCTGGATATCATATGGGCTTTTGTCTCCTAAAATACCTAAAACCCAACTTCCCTCGAACTTTTGATTTTTCGTTCTAATTCTGACTTTATGCAATAAAAAGTAAATACAAGAAAAACAGGAAAGAGGCTTGCTAGTTTATAAGAAAGGTACCCTGAGTCTAAGAGTCACTTGCAGCCCGTCTAGCCCATCACTATTTTTCAAAGCAGTACAATCTGACCCTCTCAAAATTATTTTCCTCAGAGGGGGCCACCCTGGTGGCGCAGCAGTTAAGCACTGCGCTGTGGAGCTGTCGGCAGCGGTGACGAGAGTTCGACACCCAGCCAGGGAGATTCCCACATGGTGCGGCAGACCTCTCCTGCCTTGCCCGCTGCTCCCCTCAGCAGTGTGTTTCTGTCTATCTGCATGTTCTGTTCCCCATTCTGTCTCTGGTGAACCCTTTCACCACCCCCACGCCTCTGGTCTGTACCCCAGCTTGTACGCATAAATAAATAAATCTTTAAAAAAAATTATTTTCCTCAGAGAGCGTTTAAAAATTTTGAGCAATTTTAATTTAACCTACGTGGCTCATTTACATATACTATGTAAAACCCAGTAAGAAAAGATATTATCAATTGTGGTCGTAATTTTTTTTCTAAAACTAAAGATCATTCACAGTTATGAGAATTAGTAAACAGATTTTTAAAAATTCAGTAAAAAAAAAAATGAAATGGTTCATTAAAAGGTTTCTACAGGGGGCCTCCCCGGTGGCGCAGCGGTTAAGCGCTGCACTGTGGAGCTGTGGCAGCGGCGTCGCGAGTTCGACGCCCGGCTGGGGAGAATCCCACATGGTGCGGCAGACCTCTCCTGCCTCGCCCGCTGCTCCCCTCAGCAGTGTATTTCTGATCTGTCTGTTCTGCTCCCCACTCTGTCTCTGGTGAACCCTCTCGCCGCCCCACACCTCTGACCTGTACCCCAGCTTGTATGTATAAATAAAAAATAAATCTTTAAAAAAAAAAAAAAGGTTTCTACAGGCAAAGTCTTACATGTAGTAAGAGAAAAATCAACTTTACAACTCTATAAATAATTTTGCATCAGATACTCCATCAGTTACTCCTTCACAATGTTTTGTTAAGATGACTACTTTGGAAAACTACTTTGTTTGGAGTGAGTTACTATAAATAAAATCTTCGTAACAATTAAGATAACGCAAATTTGGGCCTCCCTGGTGGCGCAGCGGTTAAGCACTGCGCTGTGGAGCTGTCGGCAGCAGCAATGCAAGTTCGATGCCCGGCCGGGGAGAATCCCACGTGGTGCGGCGGACCTCTCCTGCCTCGCCCGCTGCTCCCCTCAGCAGTGTATTTCTGATCTGCCTGTTCTGCACCCTGCTCTGTCTCTGGTGAGCCCTCTTGCCACCCCACGCCTCTGGTCTGTACCCCAGCTTGTATGTATAAAAAAAAAAAAAAAATCTTAAAAAAAAAAAAGATAACGCAAATTTGTAGGGTAAGAAGTTGTATAAATTTACTGATCAGGAATATTTTCCTTCTGCAGCGAATACTTGACTTTCTTTAATTAAAAAGTTGAGAGAGCAGGTATTTAATTCTTATTCTGTGACATTATTAATTGGCTGGATGACATCAATCATAAACTATCACTGTTTGATCAAAACCCCTGCAACACTGTAGTATCGTCCATCATTTTATTTCCCCGTTACAGAAATGCACCTTAATTAAGAGGTAGTATAGCATGCAAAGGTTAAGATTACAGGTGCCAGAACATATTCGCCAGGGTCAAAACTGGCTTTACTAATTTTTTACCATGTGACTTTGGCGAGGAACTTTATTTTGGCCTCTTTTTTCTATCCATAAACATGGGAATGATAATGGTGCTCACCTCCAAAGACTGCTGTAAGGATTAAGTGACATAATAATACATAATATAAAGTCCTTAATGTAATACCCACAATATCACAAGTTTGATAAACATTAGCCATTCTACTTAATCATATAAAATGTTCGCAGATCTACTTATTTTAAAACAAGTCATTTCTACTATTTTGCTTACCTGTAAGCTTGTTTTGAATAGTGTTGGAAGAGTTAATAAAATATAGGAAATTTAAACACATGAGAGATAAGGAATCAAACTCAAGAATAAAAAACCCGAAACCTAACTTCTTAGGGATCATAAAATACATGCTATCCATGTTAATTGCTATGCACAGTGAACACTAACAACAGTTTCAAACTGAGACTAACCTGAATGTCACAAAAATAAACACTCAGAAATGGAAGTGCTGATCAGAAGCTGAACTTCTTCAGAAACAATAAAGAGAGTATTTGCAAGGATGTGTTTAATCCTAAACAATAATGGGGAGGTCAGTTAGTGTTTATGTGACAGTACTCACCTGTAATGAAACGATCTAATGGCATCACAGGAGCAACATGAGGTGTGGCTTGTGTAATGAGAAGATTTATCAGATCTTGCTTAAAATTTTTCAATGTAAGCAATGCTCTTGCAACAAGACCACCCATAGAATGACCAATTATAGCCACACTTTTTGGAGCAAATTCTTGACCCTATTTTAAAAAATCACCAAAGCATATTAAGGCTTAATAGCATACTAAAAATATTAAATATTCTTCTCTACATGTGAACAATTTTATAGAAAAAAGAAAAGCTATTCATATAACCTACCATCATAAGATAAAGAAATACATTTTCATAATACTCACAGGTTTTGTGTGTGTGTGTGTGTGTGTGTATACACTATTTTGTTAAACATTTTTTAACAGATATGCCTTTGTTTTCTGAACCAAAATCAGAACACTTAGTCTAGCAAGTCATGTTTTATCATTTGTTATATTCGATGTATGTACAAGGTATAATTATACTTGGTGTACACCAGAATGTTAAATTTTACAGACCATCAGAAGTCAGATCATTTATTTGAAGCTGGAAATATAACAAAAAAGCCAGAACAATTACGAATGTTATAGTGATATACTACCTTATTAGACTGATATATCACAGCAAATTATTTTTCTAGCGCACCTGAATTTAATAAAAGAACCAGCATTACATAATATTTATTCACCGGCAATTACCTATTTTATTTTTTAAATAAATAATGATTTTTGAAAAACCTTTTCTGTCTCCACATAGTATTTTCAGTTACAACAAGCAGACATGCTCACTGCCCTCTACATCGATCCTTCAACTATGCCTTTTCTCCTGGTACTATCAGACGTAGTGCAGAAACAAGTCAACACAGTAGGCTGGAAACTACTGTCCTTAGAATAGACTGCATATAAGGTCAGCTCTGGGCTGAGGGCTGGGATCTTAGATTTGGGGATGGTTTTCATCATTCCCTAAAAGATAAGAATGTCTCACTATGCTGAAACTGTCCAGTAAACTTTACGGTTTACGCACAACACTTGCTGTCCTTCTGGTTTGCATTTTGATATATGCTAAGCACAGGCTCTATGCCCAGACCCTAGTGAAGAGCTCTCTTTTAGAAAACACTTTATACATGTCACATTTTTTTAATCTGGTGTGACTCTCCTACAAGAGGACTTTTGAAGCTTGCCCTTAGTTTCCTCCAGACTTGATTCCATATGCCTTTTCTCTGCTGATTTTGCTCTGGATTCTTTCACTGTTAATAAATCACAACCGTGAGCACAACTCTAAGCTGAGTGCTGTGAGTAGTCCTGGAGAATGACTACATCTAGGAATGGTCTTGGTGAGTCCCAACACAAAACTGATCGCAGCAAAGGTCAAATCTTTTTTGACAAATATAAGTGTGCTCTGAGACCTCCCCTTCTGGCTTTCTCAAACACATCATTCTAGAAACTCTTCTCCTGTCATTGTTTCTCCCTTTCTACTACGACAGATCATTCTTGCTGGTATATAAACATGCTATTTTTCTCCCTTAAGAAATAAAAATAACTCTCTTTTTACTTTAACTATCCCCTTAGTAAACACATCTTTCTCTACATATTTTTACAGAAAAACTCTTCAAAAGCAGTTGTCTGTACAGTATTTGTTGCCTCTAATTTCTTAACTTCCACATATTCTTAAATCCACTCCAATCAGGCTTTCACTCCCAACACTCCTTCAAAACTGCTCTTATCATTTCACCAAGATATCTATGGACAATTCTCAATACTCATTTTACTTGACCCATAGATAGCATTTGACAAAGCTGATCACTTCTTCCTCTAGCTGTTTATTGCCAGCTCTATCACAGTGGCATATCAAGAGAGGACATGGCTTATCATCTGAACCATATTAATAATCAGTCCTTTACTAATAATAGCAGTATTATTTTATCCATGAGACTTAAGAATTGTTGGCACAGAATGATTTTTAGCTGTTTAATTCCCTTTTAAATTTCTTTAAAGACATATATTCTTCCAGGGACTCTGGTGGCGCAACGGGTTAGCGCAGGGCTGTGGAGCTATTGGCAGCTGTGGCGCGAGTTCGATGGCTGGCCGGGGAGAATCCCACATGGCAGGGCAGACTTCTCCTGCCTTGCCCGCTGTGACCCTCAGCAGTGTATTTCAGTTGATCTGCCTATTCTGCTCCCCACTCTGTCTCTGGTGAACCCTCTCACAGCCTCACACCTCTGGCCTACACCCCAGTTTGTATGCAAAAATAAAATAAATCTTTAAAAAAAAAACATATATTCTTCCTTATTCCTTGTACCTGAGGTGGACACACCCCACCACTACTTCTTTTGTATAACATTGTCTTGTAGTTTCTTTGCCCTGTGCATAAGCAACAGAATATTCAAAGACTGAAAAAAGCAAATTTCTAGAGCTCCTATTTAGCTCTCTTCTTTATCACATCCTACTCCACAAATCTAGCCACTTCAGTAGTCCTAAATTTCAATTTCTGCCTTATGATAACAATGTGCTCTGCTTATCTCTACCTACTTCCCCATGGTCTGGAAAATACTTCTAGGCAGAAAGCCAGGGCAATCACAGCACTCACTTCATGTGTTTTCCTTCTTTCGGGGATTACAGTCCTTTACTGCTTGGTTAACCAACACCTGGAAATGTGTTTCAGATATCTTGACTGGTTTGATAATTGCTTCTATAGAGAAGTGGTCTACTCTACTACCAGTTATTTACCCATAACTAAGAGCAGAAATTCACACTAATAGTTTTTAGGAAATAAATCACATTCCTAGTTTATATACAAAATCTAAAAAAAATTTCCCCTAATTGTGGAAAACTCAATTTCAAAAACCCCCAAGTTAAAAACAAGACACCAGACACCCACTAAAAAAAACAGAAACAAAAAAACCTTGTGCCACCTTTGCTTCAACTTCTAATAACTAGTAAAGGATTAAAAAAAGGCTGAGTCACTTTTAAAAATAATGAATGCTAATAAGCTCACCACTGTTGATTTGCATGCTTATCTCTTACCTTATAGAGTTTGAGAATTACTTTAATACATTCATGTACAAACTTGGTCTGCTTCTCAAGACTTCCACCATATAGTGCCACCAGTTCTTCATTGAAATTCACACTGAAGAAGTCAAAGTGGTACTTGAAGTCAATATCTTCTGCTTTTCTAAGTGCAATGGAGCCAACAGAACGAACTGCAGAGAGCACATTAAAAATCTTTTTATGAATAAAAAATAAATAAATAAAAATAAAAATCTTTTTATGTCATCCATTTTTGTTTCAAGGTCTCTTAACTTCATACCACACCCACAATATAAACAAGTTGTTTCCAGGCATGTGAGGGAAGGGAATCAAAGGAACCGGACTGCCCGCTGACTTGACAGCTGGGAGCTGGCAATGATAGGCTGCTCACTCTCTACCCAACACCAAAGAATTTATGTTTCACTTGCCTCCCAGAAGCTGTTCAAGGGCTGTGTCACACTTGAGGATTTAAATGAGAAAACTCCTACAAGAAATATCTGCTTATCACTTAGTTCAGATACTCATGCTTAATTTGTCTCTTTTTCTTATATATGATATCCAGTTAAGCAGTAAATCCTGTCTGTCATACTCTGCTTTCTCCAATCCAGCATTTTCAACATTTCCATCATACCCCCCAATCAAAAAACCAGAATCTCTTATTTAAATTACTTTAATAATTTCCTAACTGCTCTTCCCATTTCTATTTATAATTTCTGTTTTGTAAGCCCCTTTAACAGAATTTATACTGTGCAATGAGTACATTAATTGGTATTAAAAATTAGTGTATGGTTTAGCAAACAAAATACATGTTTTGCCATTTCATTTTTTTAACATATACAATTCATTTACTATACAAATCAGCATGCAATTAATTCAATGACATTTAGAATATCCATAGTTATGGATCATTTCTGCAGTCGAACTTTAGACATTTTTAGACAGAATCACCCCAAAGAGAAAACCCTGTATTTATTAGCAGTCACTTCTCATTCCTCTTGTCGTAATTCCTGCCTACTCTATGGAATTGCCTATTCTGAACATTTCTATAAATGTAATCATATAATATTTTGTCTTGTATAACTGGCTTCTTTTACTTAGAGAGTTTTCAAACCTCATCCACACTGTAGCATGTAGCTCATGTATCAGTAATTCGTTTCTTTTTATTGCTGAACAATATTCCGTCATACAGATAAATCACATGTTATTCATTCATTCATTCATTCATTCATTAACTGATGAACAGTTGGGTTATCTGGCTATCATGAATTATGAATAGTGATACTATGAACATTTGTCTACAATATTTTGTGGGGGTGTATATTTATTTGCAAGTTTCTAGGATAGAAAACTAGGAGTGGAATTGCTGAATTACATTAACTCTGCGTAATATTCTGAAGAACTGTCAAACTGTTATCCAAAGTAGCTATATCATTTCAAAGTCCCACCAGTAATATATGAGAGCTTCAATTTCCTCACATCCCCAATACCACTTGTCAATATCTCTCTTTTAGATTATAGTTACCCTACTAGGTATAAAATGGCATCTCATTGTGGTTTTGATTGATACGTCCCCAGTGATTATAGATGTTTATTATCTTTTCTATTTCCACTCTTGTCCTTGCACAGCATATTCTCTACACAGAAAAAATCCAGAGTGACCATTTTCTTCAAAATAAATCAGATCTACCAGATTGGTTAAAATTTAAAATTCTAATAATTCCAATGTGGCACAAAGTACAATGATGTTTCTGGTAGTATAAGTTAGCTAGCACAAAGAGTAATAACAAAGGGACACACACTCCTGTAACATGGAATTAAGCTCCCATCATATATATCGTACAGAAACATGAGCTTTTGTGCTCCAAGATGGAATGTTCATTATTTTTAATTGTAAATAAACATAAACACATATGGCCAAAGACAGAATGGTTAAACTACAATATAGCGCAATGATTATACTTGAATAAAATGAACGAAACACAGCTCATATGAAAACTTGGATGAATTTTAAAAACATTTAGTGGAAGAAGCAAGAACACATACTGAATGATTCTATTTATATTACAACTTTATAAATAAGACAAGTCCCAAATAAGCAGATTGTGTTAAAAGACACAAATTTGGATGTTAAACCTATAAAGAAAGTCAAATTTAGGACTATGGTTACATCTAAGGAAGAGAGTTTTAATGACAAAGGGCCCAGAGTATTCAGGGTCAATCTTCTACTTTTTGACTTCGGTTTTGGTTCCATGGGTATTCATTTTATAAAAATTTTTAACTGAATATCTATATCTTATATATCTTATATAACTGTGTTTATCAGCACTATATTTAAAATACAATCTTTAACAAAAATGTCAGATTATATTATTTCCTACCCAACACCCTCTAGCAGTCTACCATCATACTTAAATAAAGATTCAAAGTCTTTCCACACCCTACATGATACAGCCTGTGTTTTTCCATCCTTATCTCGCTTCATTTTCTCTAGTCTTAGTGGTCTTAAATGCACCAACCATGACTCTGCCTTAGGGTCTTCTCCTAAGCAGTCATATCTCTCAGCCCATTACTGTACTGAGGCCTTCTGCAGAAATTTCTTCTCCTGTAGTGGCTTTTGACAGCCAATTTTCTGCATTATTTTTAAAGATTTAATTAATTATGCATAGAAGAACTGGGGTATAAGCCAGAGGTGCAAGGGGTGAGAGGACTCACCAAAGACAGAGTAGGAAGCAGAACAGGCAAATTTATTGAAATACACTGCTGAGGGGAGCAGCGGGCAAGACGCCATGTGTGTTAGCTCCATGGCTGGGAATCGAACTCATGCTGCAGTGGCTGGGGATAGCTTGATAGTGCTAAGACTGCGCCACCATGAAGGCCCTTAATGGCCACTTTAAACTAGCTACCTCTTGACTCGGTTTATTCTCTATTTTTTATTCTGATTTATTTTTTCATTCAAGTTTTAAACATAAGTAGCATATTTGTTTGATGGCTCTCTTCCCCACAAGAGTATAAGTTTGATGTGGAGGGAGAAGGGGACTTTGTCTTGGTCTGTTAGGATCACTAATACCTGAATATTGCCTTCTCATGATAGATATCCCATAAATATTTGTTTAGATTAAAAAAACACAGAGTTATACTAAATGTTAAAGTAATTCTATTCCCATTATAAAAGAATACATCACTTTATAACCAAAAAAGTTGATTTTAGCTGAAATTATTTCCAGATTATTTGGCTGGTATGTCAGAAATAACTACTGTATCTCCAGCCAACATGCAATTTGGAATCTGTATATATTAGCTTCCCTACCTTCATTTTTCTGTGTTCTCCTCAGTACTTCTAGATTTCTCTAACTCAAATTTAGCTTCAAAAGAAAGAAACCAATTGCCTATCTTGTTGAACAAAATACAAACCATATGGTTACTACAATAATCAATACTTCAGGTTCTGTTCTCTGTGGTCTCCGTTTCTAACATAAATCTCTTACTTCTTTGATTCTGAATGCCTATATCATCTACTTATCCCATCCCACTCTAGCTTGTTCTTTTTCTTCTTTTTACTCTTTGCAAAGTGGTCCTTATCTATTCTTTATCTATTCTCGTGTTCTTATATATACTTTCTCTCAGATAAAATATCACACATTTGTGTTTCCTTATGTGCCTAACACAGTACCTAACAGAGTGTAAATCTGATAAATTCTTCAATTGAACTTTATAGCTTATAAAATTTACTTGTGAGACTTACCTTGCTTATAACTTCCAGCATTACCAGGAAGAAAGAGAACTGGGATACCTGTCAAAGGAAGAATTTTGTGTTCTTCAGCATAGGATCCTTCTCCATAAAGATATAATTCATATGCAGGGTAACGTTTTGCCAGCTTCTTTGGAAGTTCTATTTTCTACAGCAATAAAAATGCAATGTTATTTTAATCTTTTTTATTAATACAACTCAGCCTCGTTGTACCCAATTCTTATTATACAAGTTTAAAATATTTAAGTATAGAAGTATTACTGATAAAACCACATCAAATGCACAAAGCAAGCTGTGATTTTAGTTTATTTATATGAAGAATTAGTCTTGAATTATATGAGTTTTGAACCATGCAGTTTCCAGAAAAGCATAAAATGAGAGTATATGAAATTCTAATGAGTACAAAGTTCTCAAAATATCCACTGACAACGGGAGAAAAACACTGGTATATGCTAGCAAGTTACCTATTAACATCATTAGAAATGCATTTAACTTAGTATCATTTTATACTTAGAAATGATAAAAGTTTTCCATTACCAAATCAATTATTTTTTGCTTTAACATCATTTAAAGGAAAGGAAGTCTATTTTATAATACAGCTTTCTAACCTCTCCCCTTAATATGCTTTGACCTATGATGTGCTTAACAAATTAATCTGATCCTTACACCCACGCTTTAGTCAAGGCATGTACTCTCTTTTACCATAAACATGTCAATGAATTAGCATCTGTCTTAGTTTTCATGGACCAGGTGTATGGTTTGTCAGCAAGTTTTAAATTACTTTGCAATTTGTATTACTGAATACCAAGTGAGCCAGTAATTCACATTTTTTTTTCAATAAAATATAAACTAGGTCTTAATGTCATTCCCAAAAGGTAGGCATTTGTAAAGGTGGTAATTACAAATAAGCTCTTCTTCTGTTCTTTTTCTTTAAAAGGACAGCAACCATTAAAAATGAAACCAGTTACACTGAACAGATTTTAAGTAGACACCAATGGATTTAATGATCTAGCAGTGTTGTACATGCGCTTGATAAAAAATTTAACTACTGAATGAATTTTTAAAACTGTAAATGGTATAACCCGATTAATAAATTGGCAAAGGATTTAAATAGACATTTCACTAAGAGACATATAAATGACCAATAGATACATGAAAAAAATGTTCTCCATTGCTTACTATTAAAGAAATGCAAATCAAAACCACAGTGATACATTACCTCCCACCTGTTACAACGGCTATAACAAAAGGACAAGAAATAACAAGTATTGGCAAGGATGTGGATAAAAGGGACTCCTCATATACCATTGGTAGGAATAAAAATTGGCACAGTCACTAAGTATGGAAGTTCCTCGAAAAATTTAAAATGGAACTACCATATGACTCAGCAATTCCACTTCTGGATATTTATTCCAAGAATACAAATTCACTAATTGAAAAGATATATGTACCCCTATGTTCACTATTGTAGCATTATTTACAATAGCCAAGATGTGGAAACAACCTAAGCATCCATTGATGGATGACAGATACAAATGTGGCTTAAGTACACAATGGAATACTATTCAACTATTTTTTAAAAAGTTAAATATTGCCATTTTTAAAAAACTGGATGGAACTTAAAGGAATGACACTAAGTGGAATAAGATGGGGAAAGACAAATACCAGATGATTTCACTCATGTGGAATACAAAGAGTTAAACAAATGACCAAACAAAAAACAAAAACACGCTCAGAGATTCTGACAACATAATGGCGGTTACCAGAGGAGAAGGGGGTAGCGTGAGTAGAACAGGTAGAGGGAATCTATTGGAGGGTGGTAGAAGAACCTTTGGTAGCGGTGTGGTGCAGTATATACAGATGTCAAGGTATGAAGATGTATACCTGAAACATAGAGTGGTGTATATCAATGTAATCTCAATTAAAAAAAAAACTGCAAATGGTAATAACTACTGAAAAACCTCACTGTTCTAAAAACAAAAATCTGATAATTCATGCACATTTCTGAGTATTTCTTTGAGGATATTACCATAAACAATAGCAGCATGAAAATATCTTTAGAGACCATGAGCTTTTTAACATACTAGCAACTCTGTCCCTTCAAACAGTCAAAACAGAGAAGTACCAACACCTTACTATGTTTTTTATACAAGTACACATATTTTAACTCAAATTAGCCCCAATATTGATTAAGTACAGTATACAATAAAAAATGAATAGGACACAATATTTTGTTTCTTTTAATTTACAAATTAAATTTAAAAAAAAACAGGCGCAAGAACAAAGAAGATTTCTTAATTCCCAGTTTAATACCCCATTTGATATAACAATACAACACATTAAATCACTACTCTCTTTAGGACAGTAGCTAAACAGTTTTGAACTAGAAATTAATTCAGAAAAACAGGAAATTATCAAATACACCTAAAAGTATCTGATGCTCTACAGACGGAAATACAAGCAAAAGAATGTATGTGGTATCTTTCATAATAACATTATTACGAAAATATACATTTTAGTGATTTCAGTGAGAAAGCACACATTTAAAAAATATGAATGTATAAATATGGAGCAAGAAAAAGTATTGAGATGGGGAAAAAAAAGTACAACCAAAAGAAGTGGGCATCATAGGCAAATGGGGAAACTGCATTTTCAGAGAGTTCAAGTTGGGAGGGAGTAGCATGAAGACACCAGATGGAGGGGAAAAGAGGTAAAGTCACAAAGAAAGAATGCTATAGAAAAAGACAAGGGTTAAGGGATTTAAAAAGACAGCATTTTTAATAGAGAGTCTTTTAAATGAGTAACCCTACTTATCAAAATATCTTTATGAGCAATTATTCCTACACTTAAATGCTATCTTCAAATCCTTCTCAACTCCAACCTAGACCCCTTTCAAAAGACAAAAGTTCTAATACATCCCCACGTGCTAGAAAAAATACTGATTTAAGTTAACTACGGTCTTTTTCGTAAGCTACATATATTTTAATTATGAACTAAAACTGAGAAAGAAAAGGTTAAGCTCCATAATTAATCAAAAAAGAGGAGGGCCTCCCTGGTGGCTCAACGGATTAGGCGCAACACTATGAAGCTATCCAGAGCCACTGCAGCAAGAGTTTGATACCCAGCCAAGGAGACTCCCACATGGCATAGGAGACCTCTCCTGACTGGCCTGCTGCTTCCCTCAGCACTGTACTTCAATTGATCTGCTTCTTCTGCTCCCCACTCTGTCTCTGGTGAATCCACTCATCACCCCACATCTCTGGCCTACACCCCGGCTTGTATGCCTAAGTAAATAAATCTTTAAAAAGAAAAAAGGAAAAAATGATTTTGATCAAAATAAGCAGTTTTTGAAGATCTTACAAAAAGCTCTCAGCCCTTTGCACACCCCTAAAAACACTCCTAAGGAATTCAGGTTATTAAAAATACCTAGGGACAACCAAATCTTTCAGACTGGTCACTCTCCCTGTCAGAATCTCCCTACTACAGTCCATACTTCATATTGCTACCATCAAGAAATAGCTGTTAAAGCATACACCTCATGTGTCATTTCATTGCACATAGTAAAAGCTTAATAGAGCCATTATCTGACTTTAATTATTCTTACCTACTTTTCTATAACTTATACAAGCCACATTTTAAGATTTTTAACGTGTTTCAAAATTCAGGATTTAACAGGGTATATTGAAAAGGCGCTCTCATCCCCTGATCCTTTAGCCATTCATTGGTTGCAGAAGGAAACCAATGTTACCAGTTTGTGTATTCTGACAGGGTTATTTTACATAACTACAATTAAATATGTTTATAGGCTATATTCTCCTTTTTTACATAGAAGTTAACATACTACATATACTCTTTATGATATGTGTCCTGGTGCCTTTCCACCTTCACATGTGCTATTTATTTCTGCAATTTTCTTTTTTCTGTATTCTATGATATCTCTCTCTCTCTCTACACACACACACACACACACACACACACACACACTCACACACACTGGCCTAATTCACTACTTTTCATTAATTCTTGACTACCCAAAAAGAAACTTGGATGCTCTTTTTGAAGAGCATTACACATATTTTTTTACAGTGAAATTATAACATTTAGCACATAATATTTTAACAATTCGTTACCTTCCTGTCTTCACCCATTGAACTCTAAAGACATAAATTATAGGCATGTGGTCTTATTCATCTCACCTATACCCAGAATCTAGAATACACCTGATATAATCTTTCAATAAATGATTTGTTAAATAAATATCACATTTAATAACAAAATATATGATTCATATTCTGCAAAATCAACGCTTTCTTTCAAAAGGAACTGTTAGGTCACATATTTGAAAACAAATTACTTAACTGTACGGGAAAAAAAAACATGGATGTTTCTTCTCAAATTCTACAATTTGCCTAAACTATGTGCTACCAAGGGAAAAAAAAAAAAGCTGTCCCTTGCTGTCATAAAAGACAATAGGCTTTAAAGAATAAAGTGCATTTTTTTTTGCCTGGTAGGTTTGAGATATGCTCATGAGACTTTCATTTAACTCCCAATAAGGAATCTAGGAAAACCAGAGATAAAGAATAAAGTGAGAAAAACAATTTTAAATTCAAAACTTCAATTTTATAGAGTTTCAAAATCCTTTTCTAACTTTTATTGTTACAATCGAAGAATAAAATTGAGTGGGTTTCAACTACCTTTCATTTTTCCTTTACTTTCCTTTGCAGCTGGCTACGGAACCCACAAATAAACAGTAAAAAAAGATGAAAAGCATTATGAGAGGAAAACCCAATGACTAGGACTTCCCATATGCTGGATATCAATCTGCGAACAAAGAAAAGAGCTAACTGTAAAACATAATTTAAAGTGAGCAGTATGTAAAAAAATGTTTATAACTCTTTTTTATTCATTAAAAACCATTGGTAATCAATAGAACGTCCTCAATTATCCAGAAATCTCCATACACTTGAAACTACCACTTCCAAAAGCAGGTTTTAATTGCATTTATAAAATAGTATGACCTGGAATGCAAAATAAAAGAACTAAGAGTCAAATACAAGTTTTGCAGTGAATTATCATAGTTTTTTACATCATAAAAATAAAAACGTGAATCAACTTCTGCCACTGCTCTGCAATACTAACAAATTATTGAAACAGAAGCATAAAACCTCAAAAAGGCAATTTGAATCAAAATAACTAACAACAAAAAAGCTAAACTGCTCTTTTTACATAAGCTACACTAATTCTGTTTCTTTCCAGTCAATTTTATGAGGCACCAAATGCATCTGTAAGTTCCATATGCTTTGTTCCCAACACTAAGCAATTTCTACTAGTGAAATATTAAAATAGCTTCAATGATTGTAAGCAACCTAAAACTAAATGGGAACAGTACTGTATTGTTTCAAAATAATTTTATTTAAATCACTCTTCAATGCAGTACAGGACTAAAAGGTTCTATTTTCACTTAAAAGAATAAATTAAATGCCCAATATATAGCCACTAATAAACATAAACCAATTTAGAAACTAAGAGACAAAAGTAACATGTTAAAATCTCCTTCCATAGTATCTGATAGCAAATGTTTAACTGCCTGAAGTATTGATGCAATACCAAGGTAAGGGTCTCAAAATAAATGACATCTAATCTAGAATTCTGCCCATTGGAAAGGATGCTCTTCAGCAATTTAAACCTTAATTGTTTTTAACATTTAAATAATAGCAGCATAGCCAAATAATATGCCCCCTCCTGATGACCTGTACACAGGAGCAATCAGTATCTGCATTCTTCACCTTAGAGAAAAAAATCTGCTGTGGTTTTAAAAGCATATTAAAAATGCACTTCTTATCAATATGTATTACAGTACATACACTTTCACGGTACAAAGTATCAATAGAATTCGTATTCCATAATACTCTGGTTTGGATTAGAAATTTAAAAAAATCATTCGGGAGAAATTTCTTGGACAGCTGTGTAATTTGTCACCACCTCTTTTTACAGCTAGTCATGAATGAAATTCTAGATTCTACTATGCTGAACTGATGAAGCAACTGTGATTGAAAATATTCAAAAGATAAAGGAAACGGTGGAAAGGGGAAAGGGGAGGAGGGGGAGGGAAGAGGCAGAGGAAAAGGGGGGTGAGGCAGAAAGGGGAGGGAGGGAGGAAGGAGACAGGAGGGAGGGAGGAGAGGAAAGGGGGGGAAACGCAGCCGCCAGGTCTCTCTCAAATTGCAAACATACTGAGAAAATACAAATAACACCAGGAAACAGATTCTGTACGCAAGTGGAAAGAGGCGACATGCAGAGATACAGGCAAGCTTACAGAGGCAAGCTTGCACATGCACGGACCCACACCCACAAAACAGGAACTCTGCACAATCTTTACTGGAGGGAACCTCAATAGTTTTCCAGGTAATTACTCTTCAGGTTAGCCTTTCACACAGAGGTAAAAGCCCTGGAACTTCTAACAACCTTGGCAACTATCGAGGCAATAAATACTCGGTGCCTTTCTAGAAAAGCGAGAGTTGACATGCGAAATCACTGCGCGGAGGGGAAGAATTTAGGCGCGTGCGATGCAAAGCAGGGTCCAGGGACACCTGTTAAAGCAGGAAAGACGGGGAGGATGAGGTTTGGATTTAGGGGATCAGGTTGTGTTCCAAGGATGAGGGTGGTTGGGCACCGCCATACAGAAGAGCTTGTGTTGGGGGATCTGGGATCAGAAAGGGGACAGAGGGACCAAGGAGCAACTAGGAGTGGGAAAGGGACCCGAGAGGATGCCAGGGGACCGTCTGTCAAACACCCCAACTGAAGAGAGGGCACAAAGGGCAGTCGAGGGGGGTCGTGGGTGATGTGCGAAGTCTTCGGCGGCGGAGAAATCAAAAGCGAGAGTTGGGCTATGGGGGCAAGAGAGACCGGCAGAGCCCAAACAGGGGAAACCCACAGAAGGCCCAGGCACGAGGGGCAACAGTCTCGAGCGCCCAGGTGAGGAGAGGGCGTAACCCCACCTGATACTCCGGGTACTCAAACATGTAGCTCATACTGCACTTGTTCTCTTCGAAGCCGAAGAAGACGTCCCAAAGCCCCAGGGTTGCCATGAAGACCATGAGGACATAAAATGCCAGGTTCCAGAGGTTGACTGAGTGAAGAAACATGGTGCCGCCACTACCGCTGCGACCGCCGCCGCGGGGCCCCCAGTCCTAACAGAGCGAGCTGGAGAACGCCGGGCCACCGGCGCCAGCGCCCGAGCGAAGCCGGAGCAGCGCGCGCCTGCGCGGACGCCCGGCCGGCCTGCGCGCCCGCCGCTCAGTGCGTCTGCGCGAAGGAGACCCGCTGCGCCCCCTGCCGGGCGTCCGGCTGAGAAAGGAGGTGGCGTTTGCGGCTGGAGCGTGAGTCTGAGCCGAGAAGGATGGAAAAAAACGGAGAGGGCTGGGCTGAAGGGTGAGGGGAGACAGGGAGGAGGCGAGGGGAGGGAAAGGCAATGAGAGGGAAGGCGGAGGGAAAGAAAGGGGGACTAGAAATGGATGGGATGAGCGCGGGAGCCCAGGAGGCCTGGAAAGGAAGGAACTAGGGGTGACCCTCGGGTCGGGTAGATTAACCTGGGGAGGCGGAGGCGATTAAAGATGTTGAGCGGTGCGCGCGAGGACCGGGGCGGAGTTTAAAACCTTCCAGTTCAAATTTGAAACGATTAGGCCTCTGCAATTTCCGTCTGCCCGCGGCAATAGAGCACGTTCACGGCTCTCTGGTCCAGTTATCTTGAAAGGAACAAATGTTTTTTTTCTCCCCTCTAGCCGCTTCTGTCGACTCAGTAGGTAACAGCAATCAAAAGCATCGGCTCTTAAAAAAAAAAAATCAGTAGATCGACACAATTCTATACTTGGTGTAAGATGAAAACCTGAATCACAAAAAGCATCGTTAGTCTTTAAAGAATGTTACCAAAATTTCATTAACACTGACGATCCCAACAGGTATTTTGCGTGATCAGTTTGGTACTGACTGGCTTGCCTCCCAGCATCTCCACCTCTTGGGAAACGTGAGGAAGCAATTTCGCTCAGACTCTCAAGTGACTTGATTTCTCTGTGCTTACGCACAGAGAAAAGGCTAAAAGGCAGCTTAGAAACCATAATCGTGTAGCAGCTTCAAAACACGAAAACACTGAAGGAGATGAAATGTTACGGGGAGAAAGGCGCGGAATCACTCTTTAAGCCGACCCCATGGGCAGCAGTGTCTGTGGGGGCGGGGAGGGCGGGCGGGGTGTCCTAACTGCAAATCCCCTTTAGAATTATTTTTTGGCACTGACTGAAATTTAGTTCTCTTGGAGGAATTAAGTTATACATAAAAATGGAAAACATTTTTTTCTGGTAGCTGGATATTATCACAGAGGAATGTCTGCCCCTTATTTCTCCTAGCATTTCAAGACCAGCACAAATAAACCAAAGGTGAATCTACAATCTCATCCATCCCAGTGCTTCTTAAACTTAATGTACACATGAATCACTTGGAGATTTTATTTAAAAAGCAGATTCTAATCTAAGCAGCTCCAGATAGGGCCAAAATTCTGTGCTTGTAACAAGCTCCTTGGTAATGCCAGTGGTGCTGGTGAGTGGACTACACTTTGAGGAACCAAGATTGATCCTGCCTAAAAACTGTGCTTTTGGAGGAAAACCTGAAACATGAAGATTACAAAGCTTATTCTTTTGGTGACTTTCATGGATTGTGATAACCTGCTGCCTTGATAGTCCATTTAGATAATGAGTGATAGCGGACTCTTCAAAATCTTTTTTTTCTACTTGTTTACTTTCCTTTTTCCTATCCATTAGCCACCTCCATGTTTCATTTCTTTTCATATTTAACCTATTTTTACCTATAAGCATTACTTAACCACCCTCTGCCAGTGCTGTCAACTTCCTGAATTCTTGTCTTTGTATCCCATTGTTTACAAACCTCCAAACTTGGTTTGATATATCTGGCTCTGAGCTCCAACAAAGTGATCTAAACACTGCTGAAATAAAACGACACAATCCTTTGAATTTCTGTTCCGAAATACTTCTGTTTTTCTGGTTAACTTCCGTTCCTATTCTTCAAACCACCACTTTTTAAGCTTCTTACACCGTTTTTTCATCTTCCTCTTAGCACAGTATTAGTAGGTAATGTTGTCTTCATATTCACAGAAATAATTTTTATTTTCAGGTGCATATTCCTTCAACCTCATTCCCAAGCTCATCATCTCTATCCAGTCCTAATTCAGTTAATACATCTAAAGTGCTTGGAACAATGCCTGGCAAGTAGTATTGGCGTTATTATTATTACACTTCTCTGTCCTTAGAGGACATCAAAAGTAAATTCCTATAGTTGTGTTTTAGCTCCCACCCCTTCTATTCTCTTCAGGAAATTAACTCTCAAGTTCAAGTCTGTCAATCTCTCTCACTTTATCCTCCCTTCTAGAAGCATAAAGATATGCTAAGGTCTTATTTGACTTTAAAAAGAAAATTCCTGCCTGCATCTGTCACTGGTAGCTCTTGCCTTCTTATCTTAGTGATCCTACAGGCGTGGCATATATTTATCTCCAATTCCTCACCTCTCAATCACACCCTGGCACTATATTTTTGTGTCTCCACCCCACACCAATGAGACAGATCTTGCAGAGGTAACCATTGACCTAATTATCAAATCCAAATGACACTTTCAGTCTTACTCGATCTTTCTGCTACATTTGTCACTTCTTAAAACACTGGTCCTCTGTTGTCTTCTTAATTTAGTTCTGAACCCTGCTTTCGGTGGGGATCTCTCATTAGTTTAGATCCTCTTTGAATTGATCTCATAGCACAGACTATTAATAAAGGTTTAGAGTAAGAAGGACTGGAAAAGTAAACTGGAGCCAGAACAATAGTTGACAAAAGAATTTGAGTTTTATATAACAAGTAAGTAGAAGTTACTAAACACTTATGAAATGGGAAGTCTTCAGAGCTAATTGTTCAGGCAAACCCATTACATCAATAATATCTGGCTGCATCTCCAATCCAGACCAGCTTTAATATAGGCTATACACACACGCACACACACACACACACACACACACACACACACACACACACACATACACGTAGTATAGTAGTATAAGTAAGATGTTCCCTAAAGCTTTCTTTAGGCTAGAACAACACTGAAGTATATTTGCAAGTGAAAGAATATGAGCTAGTAAAGAATGACCTTAAATGAAGAGAAGAAAGGCGAACACTTTTTTTCAGAAATGTGAGAAGAAAGGAAATACTGACATGGAGAAGCTCTTATTAGATGAGCTTAATCTCTATGCAGGAATAAACATCCAGTGGGTGACAATAGGGCTCAGAGTGCAAGTCAATGCCGCAAAGAGTAAACATACTTGAAAATTACTGTTTTAAGAAGTAAATGGTCAGTTAATAAGAAGGAATCAATAGTGTTCAGCAGTGACCTTCACTCTTGCTCCCCAGTTTTTGTGGTCTTCTTAGCTAACGTGTCTCTTGCTTTTATATATTTCACTCACAAGGCAAAACCAAAAATAGATAATATGTAGTCACAAGGCATTTGATTGATTATCATATGCCAAGCTCCTGATAGGACTTGAGATAAAAAAGATAAGTGAGAAACACTATTTCAAAGAGCTAAAAGTTTATAGGTGGGTACAAAACATGTTAACTTTCCTACAATATGGTAAGAGTTAGAGATATGAACAAAGGGTACTGGTGCACAAAAATGGTAACAGTAACTGTTAGGGGTAAGGGATTGCAGAGAAGGATGATTTATATACATAATGGGGGTTCAGGGAGTATGTATTGAATTATTGAGTGAATGAATCAATAGATGAATAAATGGCTATGGATGGAAGAATTGAGGTGAGCTTCCCACACTTCCAAATATAAAAATGCTTTCTGACACATTCTAAGAAGCAGGCAACTTCCCAGTTCACACAAAATAGGAATACTGGTGTTTAAGATACATGAGTTGTAGAACTTCCAATTCTGACACAGTGGTTTGATTTAGGACAAATGTCTTGATATCCTTAGGTCTGAAGTTACTTAATTTCTCAAAGGGTATCACTCACATTTTCATTAAATTGAAGTTTTGAAAACTCAATGCAACCTTTCATAAAAGACCATATTATCATTTGACAATCACCCCTCTATTGAAATATTTAGAAAATTAATTAATACATCAGTTTTTAAGAAAATCTTTTAGATTTCCTTAAGCTTCCTTTAGTGTTTGCTTGCTTTATTTACTGGAGGCAGAGAATGTCTTCTTAACACATAGTAACTACCCTCTTGTTAGCTATTTTTTATACACAGGAAGAAGAAATAGTGCTGTATGGTGTGGGAATCTGGTAGTTTTCTAAAATTAACTTCACCAAATTATACTGGCCTCAATGCATTGCCCTCACACTATAAGTTTTAAAATAAGATTTATTTCCCCTTTTTCTTGAATGAAAAAATCCCAGATATATAATAGATTGACTCTTAGACACAAAACTCTCACATTTTTTAATTTTATCTCCTAGTACCTTATATGTAATAGGAATTCAATAAGTACTAGCTTTTAATTTGAAAATAACAGGTTCTACAGATTATAATCATAAAACCTTACCTTTTCTTTGAAGCTTCAAAGCTTAAAAAGAAAAAAAATACATAATGCCAACAATTCTGTGGCTGCCAACGCTGTTTCCAAGGAAACAGAGTAGTAGATCATCAAAACCAAAATAAGGATTTTCAACCTGATTACCCTTTTTTCACCAGTTCAGTCTTCATTGCTACAAAATGAAAGGCACTACAACCTCAGCTCTGCAATCCACATTGTTAATTCTGTTTATACTCTCTCTCACTATTAAAACCAGGAGGAAAAAAAAATGTAATCACTTGAATTGAATGCTGTTTTCTTGTAGATAATTAAACTTGTTTATAAGGATGAAGCATACCTTTTGAATATAAAGCACTACATACATCTGCTAAATAACCTAATATGTTTTAACCTCAAAACTGTCAAATGTTTAAATTATTGAATCACAGATTTAACATTTCTTGGGAATAATATAAGAAATAATGGAAATTCATAAGAAAAGGACCAAGACTTCTAGAATAAAATGTTTTATTTAAAGAAATAAGGAGAGGGAATGAAAAAATAGTAGATGCCAAGGGGAAAAAAATTGGATTTCCATTCAGTAGAGCACACTACCACTACAACTTTGTTCTTTGTTCCACAGATTTGTGTCTACCATGGATAAAATCATGGTCCTGAAAAATAGTAGCTATAACTAAAGCTTGGTTTAGCATTATCATATTACCTAATGGTGATAATGTGTTTTATAAAAACTGTATTCCTTTCAAGTCAACACATTTTATACCTTAAACTATATTGTTACATATCAATTATATCTTGAAAAACCTGTATTGCTCTATTTAAAAAATCTAGTTAAAGCCAGTTTTGGGGGTGAAGTGCACAATAGTAATTTGCTTTAATGTAAGTACAGTTTAAAAGGCTCTAAGTGGCAAATTAATATTTTCAGATAATAAAGAATTTCAGTAATTCTAATGTAATCATTATTTGTGGGTGCCTTATATCAGTTTTCTGCTTACATGTCTACTTTCCCAAGGGATTATAGCTTTTCAAAGGCACTGGGATTCAAGAGGATCTCGGTCATTTTTAATATCTAAGTACATTATAGGACCTGGTAATTCGAGGCATCCCAAAATTGTTTTTGAATAAATGTACTTCTCTTTATTTCAGTAAACTTAAATAAAATGTTTTAGTTAGATGTAGGCCTTTTACTATGAAATGTAAAATTTCTCATAGTCAAAAACATTTTAATTGTAAACATTAATAGCCAGGGTAGACTATTTATTGTGACACAAATCTTAATATTTAAAATATTTTTGAAAAGACTTATGGAGTAAAATATTAATTCAGAAATAAAATATTAATTAGCTAAAATAAAATATTTTATGTTAAAAGAGAATACAAAAGTGATACATAATATGTGCTTGTCTTCTTAATGATGAGTTACTTATGACTTGGTAAATAGCAGAGGAGTTTCTAAGGATTTTTCCTCCAAAATAAACTTTTCTCCACTAGTTGCATTATGTAAGGAGGTCTGATTCTGTTTTTATCTCTGACTCATTATTATTAGGATTTGGGAAATTATTTAATTTGAGGCTCAGTTTCCTCATCTGTAAAACTGGGGGGAAAATTCCACCCTGCAGTTTCCACAAAGATCACAGATATCTGTGTGTAAACTGTGTGATATGTAATAGGCACTTAAAAAACTGCTATTATTACTATGAGCTTCTTAGCACTTGGGTATTTAGAAAAATTAGTACTTTCCCAATAAAGTGTAAAAGACTTTCCTGGTACCAAACAGGAAAGGAAAAGGAAAGACTAACAGTTCATTGAACACAAGGATAATCATCCTTATATCTGTCAAAGAGGGAACCATGGTACATGCAACAAAACTGACATTCAGAAGTAAACTTAATAAAAGAAGGTGGGAGGTCCTTAAAGGAGAGATAAGTACATTTTTCTGACAGGTAGCAGAAAGATAGTAAAAGTTTCTTTTTAGAGGCTAGGGAATCTCCCCAAGAGGAGCACTTTTCAGTAAGGGCACTGAGTTTCTATGGAGAGTTGATTTTGTACCTGTCACACCTATGAGCCAAGGTAGCTATCCAGCACATTTCTGTTTTACTGTGTAGTGGCTCTTGCTAAAGCTGTGTATCCTTTCCCCCTCTGAGACTGCAAGGCCTACTGCAACCCCACCGATGCTGCTGGTGCTTTTTAAGTCCTCTCGGCTGGGTGCTGCTGTTGCCAGAACTCTGCTTCAAGTCCCCCAAGTAAAGAAACACATGGCAAGATTGCAGGCTCCTTTGTTGAATGTGGCAGAAGCCAACACTGAGACGAGTCCAGAGAAAGTTCCCTATCTCTGCTATTCTTAAAACCCTCAAATTAGTGAGTACATTACAAAGTCTACTCTCCTGACAGGTTCCACATGATTCATATCCAGTTGTTCTTTGAGCAGAGATTGAACCAACAGTCTTTCTGATTTTCAACCTTTCTGTTCATATTTCATGGTTTGGTCACATGCCAAGGGCTTTAGTGCTGGCACTCATGTCTACTCAGTTCAGCCCAACAGCTCCTGGCCCAGTGCTCCTAACTTACCCAGATGCCTCACCAGATGGAAGATTATGGCTCATCCTTCTTTCTCCAAACTGGTGTGGAGGTGGTTCCCTTTGAACAGTCAGCGAAAATAATCTAAAAAGTAGGGGCCAGGCTGAAGTTGAAACTGAGGAGATGACAAATTGCCAAAACTTAGTGCACAAAAGTAGAGTGAGGAGGTGAACAAATTTAGGAACCAAGACAACAACCAGAGACTCTTAGCTCTAAACTGAAGAAAAGATGAATCTAAGGAACAAAATGAAGATGATTTCTGAACAATGAAAGAATGAAAACGAAAATTTACTTGCAGTTATGTGGGGTACAGAATATCCCAGTACAACTCAGATGGCAGTATGTCTTGAAGGTCCTTGGCATGCTTCTGTGGGACTGCCTCCAACCCTTCTATATCCTTCTATTAGTAAGATACTAAGAAGAAAATTGTAAATTCCTTCTGGAGTGGGGTGGGTATTGGGTTAGAACGAGGAGGGCACTCAAGAAAGGGACTGGTTGTGTGACACATGAAAGAGGAGATAACCTACTTGCCTATTTGCCTCACAAAAGAGCTTGTCAGTCAGAGAGCAAAGACACAGAGCTGAGAAATAACCTGCTGGGCCAGGTAACTGTAATTAGATAGGGCTTGGCTGGCATAAGGGATATGAGATGGGATGTGGCATGAGATGAGTCTCCAGGCTTCAGACCATTGAGAATTTGTATGTTAATGCCTTATATTTTAGCTCATCCATTACAATCCTCTAGAAACCTTTTTTCTCTAAGCATTAGTTATCCTTACTCCTAGTTTTTTCCTAAAGCTTAATACACTTATTGTTAATAATTCAAACAGGAGTTTGTAAGATGAACAGTCAAAGTTGCTCTCCACCTCTCCACCCAATCACCTAATCCTACTCATTTGTGGTGTTTTTTTTTTTTTTTTCTCATTGAAAGGCTATTGTATAAGAATATCCCGACAGTACTGGCAGATATTTATTTCTTTAAAATTTGAGATTCGTACTATTCAGCATTCAAAGAAGATAAACACATGCAATTTTCAGCGACATGGATGGAATTAGAGGGAATCATACTCAGTGAAATAAGCCAGAAAGAAAGAGAAAAATATCGAATGGCTTCACTTATAACAGGACTATAGGGAAACCAAATAGGAGAGAGACACTCAGCGGTGGGGGTGGGGGGTGGGGAGGGGAGGATAAGGGCACAAAATGGAATAGAAAAGAATACAAGGGACCATGGAGATGGATCACGGGTGAATTGGTGGTGGGCTACCCAAGGGGAATACAAAATGTAACAGACATAAATAACAATAAAAATTTAAAAAAATTTTGATATTCGTAAAATCAGAAACAGTTACCTTGTAGCCTCAGGAATCTGGTATTTGTGTGTGTGTGTGTGTGTGACTGTGTGTGTGTGTACAGACATAAATACATACAAGTCATTTATCAGTTATGGAATCACATGTTTATAATAATGGAGACAATAATAGAATAACGTTATATATTCTTGTGAACAATTAGTATTATTTCCATTTCTTAATAATTTCCATTTCTTAATAATATACTCTCTTGTTTAAAAAATAATAATAATACACTCTCCACCATCCTTTTATGATGAAGTTTTAAACAAATACTGTTATTTCATGAAAAAAATACTTCAGTTTATATCTTTCACCAGTAAATATTTTCAGTACATTCATTTTTAATACCATTATTATAGAAACCAAAATGAACGCTTTGTTAATGTCACACAATATTTACTATGGGTGCAGTTTTTCTTCATTATCTCAAATATGTCTTTTACTTTGAATTGTTTGGATTAGAATTCAAACGGTCTACAAATTACATTGATGTAAGACAAAATTTGTATCATTTATTAAATTTATACCTTCACTTTTTCTATTTCTGGATTTGTTTCTCATTTCTGTATTCTTACTGCCTAGTCATATTCTAAATCACCATTGTTTCAACTATGTAGATTTATAGTATGTTTTATAATATGCTTTAATATTTACATTTGTATATTTGTTTATGTTTTATATGTTCTTATAATAGTGTTTTATAATTACTTATATTTTATGTTTTATTTATAATATTCTGTAAGTGTAATTTATACACTTTATAATTTGTTTTATATTTATATTTATAATATGTTTTAATATTTGGTAGTACTCCCACTTCAATTCTTACTTTAGGACTTTTCTGACTATATTTTTTTATTGTACTTTTATTTGACTTTCAGTAAATTTTGTAAACAACTCATCTAGATTTAGAAAAATATCTGGTGGTAATTTATTAAATTCATAAAATAGGGAGAATTTACATAATAGTTTCCTGTCTAATAATTTATCTTTTCAAGTATATTTTTGTGTAACAGTAGTTTTCAGTTCTTATATAAATTTTACCCATTTCTTAATAAGTTTATACTCCCGTTTTATATTTTTGCTCATCCAAATAGGGTCTGCTCGTTCATTATTTATTCTATCTGTTTACTATTTGTTTACATGAGACTATTGACTTATTTATATCAATTTTATGTTCTACTTCTTTACTAAATTTTCATAATTTCTATTAATTTTTCCATCTATATTTTCTATATATAAAATCATGGTCTCTAAAAAGAGACACAGCTTTTCATCTATTCTTCTAGTACCTTACCCTGCCTGACTGTTTTTCCAGTGTTAATAGTAGTGGACATAATGGTCTTCTTCCTACTTTTAGTAATGTTTTTCCATTAAATAGGAATCTCACTTAATGGCTGAAGCACCCCTCAATTCTTATTTATTTATTTTTAATAGTATCATATTTAAATCTACTTCTTGATACATGAAGCCCATAAAAACACTCTTCTGACAGTGTTACTGGTAAGCCAGAGATTGCCAAAGTATATCTAATGTCCTGAAATGACTTAAAGACTGGGAGTAGCAGGTTGCAGCAGCCCATTGTTCATTCATTCATTTCCTACTCTGTGGGAGGTTCTTAGATATAAAAATGAATTTTTCAAACAAATAACTTTAGCCTCAAAGAGCTCACACTCTACTAGAAAAAAAAAACTCACATGGAAGTAGAAGATCTTAATACAGTGTTGTAAATCCAATAATAGAGATAACCCAGTTAATTTTGGTAGTAAAATTTTCCTCTAAGCCCAGATTGACTGGGGAGGGTGGGTAGAATGGCATGCAATGGGATTATGGTCAGCAAAAGCTTCCTAGAAGAACTGACACTTGAAATGAATTTTAAGGGATTGAGAAAAACAACATAGTAGGTCAAAATGGCATACCAGAGAGAGGGGACACAAGCAGCATGTTAAGTATGTAGAAATATAAGAACTTGACCTAGATCTAGAACCCCCTCATCAGTGCTGTGTGGAAGGTGGATTTGAAGAGAAGAAAGTTGGAAACAAGAAACTAGTTATGAGCTATGATGGATTGAAATTTGGCATTCTTAGTAGCCATAGAGAGAGTGTAGAATCAATCAACATTTATAATCAATATCAGACTTTACTGACTGATTATGTAAGATGAAGAAAATGAAGAGGTATCAAAGATGACTCAGGTTTCCAGTTGGTGGCACAAGTAATTGAGTAGGAGAATATGGGAAGAAGATTGGCTCTAGAGAAAAGTATGTTCAGTTTTTGACATGATGAATTGAGGTAACTGTGGGTCACATTGGGTGGATATGCCCAGGAGGCAGCTGGATGTGAGTCAGAATGTCTGTAGAGCGAATACTGTTACACATTTGGGGGTCACCAGCATAACAGAGTATAGTGACATCTGGGTGCAGAAAGGTGAGGATACTTAATTTACCTGTAGTTTGGGGGCTCTGTAGATACAAATTTGTCACCCCATAAGGCCTATATTTCCTTGGACCACAGAGACATGGTTGCTTATTTTCTCATCTTTCCTTAAAATGTATAGTAAAACTAAATATTCTCAGTCCTATCACTTGTGCCTGCATTAAGAACTAATATATGACACTATCTCCTCCCATATAGCTCTATCAGCAAGGTGATTAGTAAGTGTTCATCTTCATTACTCATATTCATCTGGCTCACTGCATACAAACTTAGGAGCTCCTTTTCTTGTAGGAACTTCTTTTTTTGATTCACAAGTTTAAATTCTTACAAATTTCTAAGACTACTTCAAGATTAAGGGTAGGTGTTACCCATTCATCATCAAGACCAAATAATTCCTTTGTTATCACCATATATCACTTTCTGCAGGATTTGGAAACACCCATTTCTCTTTTTTAGAGAAGGGTCATGTACTTTATTCAGTTGAAAGGGAATTAAGTTCAGGAACCTGGTGTGAGTAATCCTTGATTCTAGGTGGTTATGGGAGTTTGAGTTCACATTTTGTTTTATTTGAGACATATGTCACAAAGATTCACTAAAAATAAGAATAGACTAAAATTTGTTGCAGCTGAGTGATTTGGCAAATCACTGTACAGAGGAATGTTAAGACATGATGGATCTGATAATGAGATAGAATCCAATTGTGCTTTGAATGGAAGTAAAATATCCTTTCTAACTGCACTGAAGTTCTGGGATTTTTCTGAAATAATCATCTTTTTGAGATGTGGTCTGTTTCTAGATGTGGACTGTGTGATAATTGTAACCTTTATTATATAAGACCCAGGAAAGAGGAGGTAATACTCTCCAAATTTGCTGGTTCTATAGGGGTGCATATGAGTTTTTTGGCTTGGGACTCCTACAATTACATTGGGTAATAGATTTTTGTTTTGATCAAAAACTTGACTCTTTACACTTAACATGCATCTGTTTCATAAATTCAATTTACAAGGCTTTGTTATCATTTCAGAAGAACGGACACTTCTCGCAAGGATATGTATAGCATGACAGCTCTGGCATAAATTTAAAACACTGGGCCCAGATAGAGTTGCCACCTTGCATTCTGTCCCTAAGTGGATCCCAAGAGTACTCATTTATAATTCTGTTTGGAGAATTCATTTTATATTTACACTGGATGTCCTTTCTTCTTGTTGGGATTTCTTGACGCATAGGTATGTGCAAGGTTTTGAAAAATAAGTATTATGGGGGTGGGGGTGGTGGCTGTTGAGCTCTGGAAAGGTAATGTTCAAGTTGCTGAAACGCTATTATCAATCAGGTAACTGCCACCAGGGCACCACTGTGGGGTCTTTTGGCCAATCCATGACTGCCATAGACTCAGGCTGAGTTAATACATTATTAAATTTAAAAGCATCGGGGAAGTTTCCATCCAGGTCATAGTTACGATTTTCCTTTCTATTATTGTAGAATTAGGAGTTGTCTTTTTTTTTTTTTTTTGACAGCTTCCAGTCCAATCCAGTACATTGAAGGCATGATGTGTATCCAGTACTATTAATTAGTTTTGTGATTTCAGGGTTTTTTCATTGTTGGTTATGGAGCAGCAGTTCCTGCCCTACAGTTGTTCACGATTTCCCGATACAGTATAAATGGTGAGAGAACTGTAGTTTTGGGCAACATTCTTCAAAAATACTTTCATCTGTTCCTGGTGATGGTAGCTGAAATCCAGTGCAGCTGTCAAAAGCAGCAGTAGCCCTCGGAAGTGGCTGAGAAGTCCATGTTCCTGACCCAGGCAAGCACCTACACCCATTCCCTTAACTCCAATTCTTTAACATGAAAGGAAGCTGAATTTTATCAAATGCCTTTTTGACATTTATGACTATAGTAATTTGATATTTTTCCCTAACTTTATTAATATGATGAATCATATTAATTGATGTCCTACTATGAAAAAACCATAATAAACGTATAATACACTTAAGAAATGTCTATTATTTTAAATATACTGTTGGTTCTCTGTGCTCTGAACTGTATTAAATAGCTTTGAGATAATTTCATATTCTATGATTTGACAGACTTCCCCTGTGAATCTATTTTTTAATGCACATTCCATAGCTCTATTCCAATTCTACAGAGTGTGGGACCCAGAAAAAAAAATTGTCCTCCCCTCCCACCTCCACTCCTACTCTACTCATCCATAATTTTGCATTTGTAACAACCATAAAATAGGTGATGTTAAATCTTTCATGAAATAAATATAATATTAATACCAAACCTGACAAAGCTCACATAAAAAGAAAATTATAGACCAATCTCACTTATTCGGTGAATATACTAAAAACCACTGAATTGTGCACTTTAAATAGGTGAATTTTGTGCTATGTGAATTATACATCAATAAAGGTTTCTTTCAAAAAAAGATTATTATAGCATGATTCCTAAATATCTCACTTAGGGGATTGAGAGGACGGCGGTAACAGGCTTCAGTACCAGGAGTAAAGAAAGATGAATAGGAAAGCTCCTGAATTCATCTTCAGACAGATTGTAAATAGTAACTGAAGCGCTGGAAGAGCTAAAGTCACATAATATGGAGATAACCAATAAAGATGTAGAATCAAGGGCATATTCAATCTCCAAAATATTACCCTGAAATTATACATGGAAATAAATCGAACTTCCAAATTTTTAAAATACAAGCTGAAACTTCCCTTGCTTTCCATTTTATTGTTAAAAACACACATGATTAGTTTATCACAACCAGTACTCCATGGAATGGTAATTTGAACTCAACATAATGATCATTACCAGATACTAAGAGAATAACAAAGCTTAACTGTTTTTAAAACCTTTACCTGGAAATACATATTAAACAGTCACCTTTTGACAGCAGTGAGAGGGGAAAAAAAACATCTCCTGTGTGGCTGGTTTTCCTAGGAAAGTTTATGACCTATTTGTAGGAGAAAAGATGTGATTGTATAGGGTGTACGTTAATCAGATGAATGAGTTTAAAAATGAAGTCAGGTTAAAACCCTAACCTCACAATGAGTCCAGCAAACAATGGAGGATTACTTGTTTCACGGAACTGAAGACTGTATTTTTTTTCCAGGTAAGACTTTAAATTGACTTCTCACAAGGAGATTGCAAGCAGATTCTCTTGCAAATTGGCATCCTGGGGAGAGCTGGGTACTTTAAAATTTTCTAATCAGGAGAAGTTAAAGGTTATATAAGCCCAGCAGCCAAATTGACTGCCTGACCTTAAAAGCCAAACAGAATCTACTTTCCTTCCTTCTTAGCCAAGACCTGGTCTAGAAATAAATTCTAAAACACAAACACAAAATTGCGTGATAGATCAGGTGTAAGAACTAGAAGGTAAGTTTTTCGAGTTTAACAGAATTTTATTGCTATTCAAAGTCTTTATATCTAAGCACTCACAGATACAGCAGCCCTATGTTTGACTTCAGTTTCAACTAATGCAGACAGTACAAGACCATTTAGTAAGGGATACTGTGTCCATGGAAATTTTTTTCCCTTAAACACATTTACCACACTTTTTTTTTTTTTTTTTAAGCAGAATAATCTCAGTCGGGAGTTACAGATCCTATTGCCTATAGGAAAATCTATTCAAAACCACTACCCTGGGGCCTTCCTGATGGCCTAGGGGTTAAATCTCAATGCTATCACCACCACAGCCTGAGTTCCATCCCCAGCCAGGGAGCTAACCCGCATAAGACTCAACAGACCTCTCTTATCTTGCCCACTGCTCCCCTCAGCAGTATATTTCAGTAGATCCACCTGCTGTGCTCCCCACTCTGTCTCAGGTGAATCTTCTCAGGACCTACACCTTGGCCTACACCCCAGTTCTTCTATGCAAAAATAAATAAAATCTTTTTTTTTTTTTTAAAAAACCCACTACTGTGGGTACTGCCCAATTTTATAAATGATGTTATTCTTGGTGTAGGGGGAGGAAGAAGGGGAAGCTTGGAGGTCTATCTAATAAAAGCTATTTTAACAATTATGGTTTGGAAAATATTCCTAACCAAATTTTCACCTGTCTTTACCAGACTACAGATATACTATACTATGCATGCATTTATGGATCCATTGGAGCTATTTTTCCCCAATATTGATACTGGTTATTTCTGGAATCCCCAAACAAGTGTCTTCCATATTCACAAGCCAATCTTTGAGCTTTCAGTACTACATGGCATCCTCATTCGTTCAGTTATGTACTTATCACCGTGGGAGAGGAATAGAAGACTCACAGTCATCTCCATGCTGGTTCCTGAAAGGCACGGTAGTACTTTTCTGATGTGTCAACACTCATCACTGGCAAGCAGCTGGAAGAAATCACTGTGAAAAAACCACAAATGTACTACAAATGTTGTCTTCCAATGTTCCCAAAGCCTCCAACCTTATGTACCAGAACAATGCTAGAGAAAATGGTCCCCTCCCCAATTCTGTGCCACTCTAGGACATCTAGGATCCAAACTGGACCACTTCTTCATGAAAATTTTTTTTTCTGTAGCCCCAGGGGATCAATGTTTTCATCTCCATCATCCTCAACACCCCTTCTCCTGACCCAAGCCCAGTTAACCAAGCTAAAATACCCAGGCAAGTCCATGAGCACACTGAGTGTTGGTAGTGTAGTTGTGCTTAGGAGGAGTGTCTGGATGCCAGCTGAAATGGTCTGTGGTGCTATATAGCATACTTCTAAAGCTTGGTCAGCGGGCCAGTATGGAAAATGCAACCTCTTGATGACTTTGCCCAATATTATGGCAAAAAAGCACATAGCAGTTCAGCAAGCTTTGTCCATTCTTTGGCTTGCCCAAAATGCAGGCTGGTAAGCAAGATGTTGGTATAAATTGCTTTAATTATTTGGAAATGGATATGAATATTAGGGACCTTGAGGTTGTCTAGATGGGGATGTGGTACTGGGTTGAAAGTGGGAATTGGAAGGAGCTTGATATGGTTACCGCTAGAAGATTGAAAGCAAAGTGGGAAATATCAGGAAAAGCATTCAATCCTAGAATATTGAGGAATTATGTTGTTAGGAAGAACCCTTGGCACCTTATAAAGGCAACAGAGCAAGGCAAAACAAAATAAACAAAAACTAGACACTAGAAAAACCTGTTCCTAAGAGGTTTGCTCTGGAAAGACCAAGGGTAAATTAAAATAAATACAACCAATGCCAAGAATGGCCTATAACATGGGTAAATATCCACCATTGCGCTGTGTATTTTAAGAGTGGTCTAATTCAAAAGTTTTTAAACTTTTGCCAAAGAAGTATCCAACACAGAGCTATGATGTTTATAATACCAGATATTTTTTATCACTGGAGTGTGAATCTAGTTCAAATTTAGAAATTTTGGGTATTTTGCTCAATGATATTACTTCCATCATTTAAAATATCTCAAAAGGAAATATTTACAATCACTAAAATATTTTGAGACCTGAGAATATATAAACTGCTAGTGTAGGACTTGAAAAATTAGCAGTGAACATTTTAATTTGTAATATGACTATTCAAAATATATATGATATAAGCTTATAAAACACTGTTAAATAGACAAGCAATCTCTACTCCCCAGAGGTAGACATGATTAAATTTGCAATATATCCTTTTTTTTTCTTTCTTCCACGCATATAAATCTTTTCTATAATATGGAATCATAGTACATAAACTATCCTACAATTTGGCTTTAATCATTTAGTAATTTAAGCATGTCAGTAAATAAAAGAATATTTATGTCCTTTTTAAAAAGTTCTGTATCATATTCCACTATGTTGATATAACATTATTCACTAATCTCCTCTTGATAGACATTTGATTATTTGCAATCTTTTATTATTGCAGATAGTGCTGTATACACTTATACAAGCATTCTGGGAGATAAACCCCTGGAAATTGGATTACTTGGTCAGATGATATATGCATTTAGAATTTTGATAAACATTCCCAACATTACCGCTAAAATATTTGCACCAATTTATAGTCCTAATAATGATGACTGAAAGTATCCATTTCCCCACATGTTCCCCACACTCCTATATCCAGGTACTGACTAGTGAAATAAGATAATGTGTCTCTCACTCCAAAAAAGACAGGGTGATGAAGGTCTTGTCTCATACTCTTATTTGCCTTTATCTTTGCTTTACTTTTCATAACAGAGGGTCAAGGAAAAGAGGTGTAAGCTTGCTTGGTTTTCAGGATGTTTCTCAAAGACACAGGCATTCTCCAGATTATGAACAACTATCTTATAAGTATCTACACTTTACAATAAATTGCTCATGTAGATGTAAAATGTAATCACCCTAGAGACAGGAAGATACTCTCAATCAGATCCTAGAAGCAGGAAAACACATTCTCCATATGACTACTCATTCACTCATTCATTCGCTGATGTGTGCATGAGTCCATGCATGAGTTCATGTATTCACTCAATACTTACTCTAAGTGCTCTCTTCTGGGTACCTTGTGAATCACGGTGGCAACAGGGATGAAATGCAGGCTTTGCCTTCAAGAAGATCACAACATAGCCTAAAGGAAAAGACAGAAAAGAAAACCACCATTACAAGAGTGGAACTGCTGCTTTCATATCAGTGCAGGACACCCGAGAACAATGGAGAGGCCTGAGTGTACACCTTAGAGCGAGGTCTACAGGGAAGACAAAGAATATGGTTCTCCCTAACCCTGAGTAGAGGCAAGGTCCTCAACACCTGTTTTTGATGGACCTACAGCATCTAATCAATGCTGTCTGCTCACAGTCCTGCCTCAAATGTCACCAAGGAGGCTGCCTGGGAAAACTGCGTGTAGGCAGGTGATTGGACCCGTTCCTTAACTATGCTCTAGGAAACTAGGAATAGTGATTATCCTGGTGTGGTGTTTAAGTTTGGGGGTTTGAAAAAGCTTATCAATATTATTATTTTTAATCTGGGAAAAAATCAAACCTATTGTTTTACATTAAAAGCTTTAAAAGGCCTCCCTGGTGGTCTATGGGTTAAGGCTTCGGGCTACCACTGCAACAGTCTGAGTTGGATCCAGAATGGTCTGAGTTTGAACCCCGGCCAGGGAGCTAACCCACATGGGAAGAAGACCTCTCCTGTCTCTCCTGCTGCTCCCCTCAGCAGTGTATTTCAGTCAACCTGCCTGTTCTGCTCCCCACTCTGTCTCTGGTGAATCCTTTCACCACCCCCTTCTCTGGCCTACACCCCAGTTCTTCTATGCAAAAATAAATAAAATCTTAAAAAAAAACAGCTTTAAAAGTCAAACTTATAGACATGAATACCTAGTAATGTTAAAATAGGGGACGTTAAGTATGAGGTATTCAGAACTCTCTGTAACTTGCAACTTGCAATTTTTCTAAAGTCTCAAACTGTTCTAAAACGAAAAGTTTATTGAAAAAAAAAACTTACAGCTCACAAAATTTTATTGACTGCTAAGGATACTCAGAAACTCTGGGGACAGAGTCAAGGATACAGTGTCAGAGACTCTGTGTAGCAAACCCTAATACATACCCTGATATAAACATTGCAGTTGTTTTCCAGTTCCAGGGAGAGGACTTGTCTCCACACCACGCTTAGTATCCCCTCCCTTTCAATGTGAGCTTCGGGGCTCACACATTGAATTATTTCTCTTTCCTTTCCACTCATACTCTCTCTCTTCTCACTTTTGTTCAGCATATAGTACATCAAATTTGTGAAATATGTGGTTGGAAATGCCCCTCCCCCCACCAGAGACAGGTTTTTGCAAGTCTCTAGCTCCTCTCTCATTACATGGCAAACTCTGCTACTCAGTGATTTAGAGCATTGAGACTTTTAATAGAAAAGGTTTTGCTTGAAGAGTTATTTATGGTAGGAGCATAATCAAACAATAAGAGAAATTGTGAAAACTCAGGATAATAATCAAAGTGGGGAAAATGTGGCAGTAGTGTTTAATTTCAGTTCTTTTCCAAAAAGGATCAGTTCTTCAGTTCTTAATTTACCTGTTTTTTAATTGTGGGGCATCTCCCAAGTTTTCTTCATTTCTCTTTAACTGTCGAGTCTGGAGTTGTTTCTGATGAATTCTATTACCTAGTGCTAAATAGGATGACTGATTTACTCCCAGGTCTTATTTATGCATTTGAGTCTCTTTCTAAAAAAAAAAAAAAACCAAAAACACTATATTGCAAAAACAAATTCTGAGAAAAATGCACAATTCTCTCAGTTATTTAATCACTGTTTTATCTGTTACATTCTAGTTCTTGCTCATAAATGTATTCAATTTTGACCTATTTTGATGATATAAAACAATTTTATATTCTACATTTTATATTTTCACTTAACATTATGCTATGTATAACTTTCCATTTAACTGTGATTTTTATGTTATCAATTATATGAGTATTTTCATTTACTATTTTTTGCTTAACACAATAACTCCCCCACTTTGAGGTTAAACTTGTTTGTGGCTATAAAAATATCTTCAAACAATATAAAAATATATTCTGTGAAAAAGTCTCCTTTGAGTTGTATGAGGTCTTTGTAGGTCTTGGGTATTAGCTCCTTGTCACATGAATGTAGGTTGTGCAAATATCTTCTCCCATCCAATCAGGTATCTTCTGATTTTAATGATGGTCTCTTTTGCTGATCAGAAGCTTTAGTTTATGTAGTCCTATTTATATTTGCTTTTGTTTCCCTTGTCTTTGGAGTTGAGGCCATAAAGATATCACCAAAGCCAATATTGAGTGTTTTGTCTAGGTATTTTATGGCTTCAGGGTTTAAATCCAAGTCTTTAACCCATTTCGAGTTAAGTTTTGTGCATGTGAAATAGTGGTCTGGATTCCCAATACCATTTGTTGAAGAGAATTTTCTTTCTCTAATGTGTATCTTGGCTCCTTTGTTCTATATTAACTGTCCACATAAATGTGGGTTTATTTCTGGACTTCAACTTTATTCCATTGGTTTGTGTGTCTATTTTTATCCCCATACCATACTATTTTGATTATTATAGCTGTCTATTATAGTTTGAAGTTTAGGAGTGTGATTCCTCCCTTCTTCCTCTTTTGATCAGGATTGTTTAGGCTATTCATGGTCTTTTGTGTTTCCACATAAAATTCAGTAATGTTTGTTTTATTTCTTCAAAGAATACCATTGAAACTTTGACAGAGATTGCATTGAGTCTGTATATCACTTTGGATAAGATGGCCATTTTAACAATGCTAATTCTTTCAATCCATGAGCAGGGAATCTTTCCATTTCTTTGTGTCTTCTTCTATTTAACACTGTCATATAGTTTTGTTGAACAGGACTTTCACCTCCTATGTTGTTTTATCCTCAGTATTAAATTATTTTTCATGTGATTATAAAATGGAATTGTTTGATTTCCTTCTCTTCTAATTCATTGCCAATAGGAACATAATATTTTTGCAGATAGATTTGGTAGCCTGTCTCTTTACTGAACTGATTTATTGTTTCTAATAGTATTATAGTAGAGTCTTTAGGGTTTTCTATATTCATATATACACATTCAATACATAGCATATATTTTATAGGGTTATTATACACATTTCTATGCATATTATATATATATACACACACATATATATATAAGCACAATCTATATCATGATAATATACATCTTCTTTTCCAGTTTGATTCATTTTATAGCCTTCTGTTGTCTAATTGGCCTAGGTAGGACTTCTAATACCATGTTGAATAGTAGTGGTGAAAACGGACATCTTTTTCTCAAACCTAATTTTAAAGGAAAAACATTCCTGTTTTCACCATTGAGTATGATGTTACTTGTAGGTTTGTAATGTATCTTTATTATTATGTTGAGGTATGTTCCTTCTATGCCCATTTTTAGGAGTTTTTATCATAAATGGATATTGAATCTTGTCAAGTACTATCGCTGCATCTATTGATGTGATCGTATGTTCTTTATCTTTCCTTTTGTCGATGTGGTGAATAAATCGATTGATTTACAGGTGTTGAACCCTCCTTGCATCCTTTAAATAAATATCACTTGGTCAGGATATGTATGATCCTTTTATACGTTACTGAATTTGGTTTGCAAAGTTTTAATGAGGATTTTTGCCTCTATAGCTTTAGGATATTGGCCAATACTTTTCCTTTTTTATATTATCTGAGTTTTTTACATCCTGATGTCTATTTCTTTCTTATTTAAAGCTTCTACTTTCTGTTTTTCTCAGGTCATTCACTTGTTTCCCCTGAATTTGTTGTCTCTCTTTAATTAGTTTTCTATTCATCAATATCCTCTCTGGGATTGTAGACCCCAAACGATGTAGGCTGTGCACTGTCAGTGAGTTTCATGAGGTAGGTCCCAAGGGGTGGGGTGTGCTGGGGGCGTGCATTCAGTGTATTGTCTTTATTCTTTTTACTAGGTAGTGGCCAAATCTGTTGGGAGCTTCTCAGCTCTGCAACACATATTTCAGGAGTGTTTGCCTCCAGGCATTTAGCTGTAGGCATTTCTCTCCACCACATTTTATTCAATAAAGCATGAATGTCTTCTCTGTCCTTTCTGGTGCTGGTCTCTGTTGTCCAAGATGGGTTCCAGTTTTGTTTTGTTTTGTTTTTTTAAGATTTATTTATTTATACATACAAGCTGGGGTACAGGCCAGAGATGCAGGGCGGCGAGAGGGCTCACCAGAGACAGAGTGGGCAGATCAGAAGTACACTGCTGATCAGAAGAGGCAGATCAGAAGTACACTGCTGAGGGGAGCAGCGGGTGAGGCAGGAGAGGTCTGCCGCACCTTGTGGGATTCTCCCGGGCTGGGCGTCGAACTCGCATTGCGCACTGCCGACAGCTCCACAGCACAGCGCTCAACCGCTGCGCCACCAGGGAGGCCCAGATTCCAGTTTTGCCAAAGCCAGAGGACTCTCTGGATGTAGGGTCCCTCTAATTTACTAATAAGGATTTAGAAGATACTCTCAGGAATGAAGCAAGGGACTTCCTCTGATTCCATCTTAGTTCAAATTCTCCAAAATAATCTTTTAAAAATGAAATGGACCACAGTCACATATCTGCTTAAATTTCTCCAGCGGATTTTTGTCACATTCAGAATAGAAATTTTGTTTTCTGATGCATGAAATTTTATAAGATCTGGTCTCAAACAGCTTGTGATATTATCTCATACCACCCTCCCCTCACATATCTCAGCAACATTGGCCTTATTTCTGTTCTTAAAACATGTCCTGCTCATTTTTGCCTTTAGGTGTTGGTGCTGGCTCTTCCTTCTCTCAAGAACGTTCTCTCCTTTGATCTTTATATGGCTCACAGATTTTATCCTTAATGTCTTAACTTAAATGTTTGTCCATTTTAGGAAATTCGACTATAAGAAATATTCAGTTGCTAAAGTTCTCAGATTTGCTGGGTCCTTTAGCACTGAATATAAATATAGGTAAGCTTTTTATGCTCTAAGGATTGTTTCCACTTTATTACTTTTGAAAATTATAAATTTTTTATAGAATTTAAAGACTTCAATTAATTAAGTCACTTCAAGGTAGAAAATGGCATCCCGTTGTCTGCAGTGCCTAGAGTAGCAATGCTTACAATAGTGAGGTATTGCCAGGTCTGGCTATATGACAGCGGGCCGAGGGCCTGTCTTTGTGAGCAGGGTTTCCCCACTTGTGAAGTCGATGAAATCATCCCTTGCTTAAGACAAAGGGATTAAATATTTATCTCAAATTGTTTAGTACTCTTCTCCACTCAGTTACATGGAATCTCTTCTAGAAAAAGACACTACCAGGAAACAGGTTCTCAACATTGCCTTCTGAATTCTCCTTATGGGGGGTACATTAAAGCACGTTTATGCATTCCCTTGGGAAAACAGATTTTGAAATATGGCTGATTTTACCAGTAATGATGGGCTGACTGAGAAATGTGAGAAGAGCAAGTAGAATAGCAATGCAGTGAGGGAGCATTGAGGGTGGGGTAGTTGTACTCTCAGCTGAGTAGGACATTTGGTATTCCTGGCTTAGGAAATTCTAGTACAGTAAATGCTAGTAGGAAACCTTCCCCCCTCCCACCCTCCAGTCATGGAATCAGCCACAAATTCCAATTATCCCCTGGAGTGCTTCAAAATTAATGAATGCCATAGCCATTATCTTTGGGGCTTTATATTTTACAACAAATGTACTTTCAGTATGAAATTTGTTAGAGACAATTCTTACAGCCCTTTACCCACAATATTTTTATGTTATGTTAATGGCCTTTTAGTTTAATGCCTTTGTGCTTTGCAAGCTAATTCTGGAACACATTAAGTGTGTTAAGGAGGGATAAATGTATGGGGAACAAAACCTACTGAATGGAATTAGAGAGGGATTGCTTGACAAGTAGTTTAGAAACAAAGTACCACATCAATGCTCAAGAATAGAATGACTGCTGTGAAGGTAGCTAACCCATTTTTGCTTGGTTATGAGCAGGAGTGAAATTCTGAAACCCTACATTTTTCTTGAAAGAGCAGATTTAGTAAATCAAGTAAACAGCTTCTTCAGCAATGTCTGGAAAAGAGTTTTCCTCATATGATATGATTTTCTTAAAGGATATGAGGAAAGATACATGGAGGAAATAGCCTCCAAAATGACTTCCAGGGACTCCAGCTTCCTAGTGTTTATAACCTTTGGTAATCCCCTTCCCTTATGTATGGAGTGGTCCTAGTAAATTGTTTATGAATAAAATGTGGGCTAAATGATGGAATATCATTTCAAGATTCAGTTATAAAGCTGTGATTCTGTTCTGCTCTTTCTCTCTCTGGCTTTTCTTAACTCACTGGCTTTCATGAGGAAAGTTGCCTCATGCTGTGAACTGCCCTATGGAAAAACCCATTTGGCAAGTAACAGAGGGCAAGCCAACAGCCATCTAGGAGAAGTACTCAGTCCAACAACCTGAGCTGATCATACCTATAATATCCGTGATCTTAAAAATGGATCTTTTCATGGCCAGTAATTGATTAGAGGCCATGAGAGACCCTGTGACAAAAGACCCAACTCAGCCACACCTGGGCACCTGACTCACAGAAACTGTGACTCATAACCGTTTGCTGTTTTAAGTCACTAAGTTTTAGGAAATTTGTCACACAACATTAGATCCTCAATCTATTCTAAACTACAGGAATACTCAACTGTGGTACAATCCATGTTTTATAGTCTTCAAGATAGCAAAACTCAGATTTGTGTATATTTGAATAAGCAGTGAGGCAAAGCAGAGTTTAAAACCTCCTTGAAATCTCTAATAGGCAAAAAAAAAAAAAAACCAACACAACAAAAACCCACCATAAGACATTACATGGCAGGATGGCAAAGAAGAGAGTAAATCTACAGGTACAAGTTGTATATTCAGACAACTAACTACACAAACTTGAGCAAATCATACAAAATTTTCTGATGTTCAGTGTCTTCATTAAAAATATGATGATGGGACTGAATTAAAGTAAGAACTATAAGAAATCTGACACAGTGACTTGAGGAACCCCCAAAATCACTTTCTTATCATCTGGAAACTCCATTATTAGGAATTCATTTTTTTTTTAAGATTTACTTATTTATACATACAAGCTGGGGTACAGTCCAGAGGCGTGGGGCGGCGAGAGGGTTCACCAGAGACAGAGTGGGGAGCAGAACAGGCAGGTCAGAAATACACTGCTGAGGGGAGCAGCGGGAGAGGCAGGAGAGGTCTGCCGCACCATGTGGGATTCTCCCTGGCTGGGTGCCGAACTCGCATCGCACGCTCCACAGCGCAGCGCTCAACCGCTGCACCACCAGGGAGGCCCTAGGAATTCATTCTTTAGTGCTCCTAGAAACCACCTCTGAAGCTGCTACTCCAGGGGAGAAATTTTAAATGGTGAGTAGAATACATTTAAGGATGATTCAGAGAGGTAGGATCTTGTGTCGTTATGAAAGTTGACCCACAGTGTCAGTAGCAATAAAAATAAGCAGGCCTGATTTCACAATTCTGACAAACTAGTAGGCATCCTCCTTTCTGATATATGTGATCTATATAAATAGCCATATGTTATGTTGAGTGCAAGGAGGCTTAGACCAAACTCAAATTCACTCACAGCTATGGTGCTAAATTTTATTGTTCCAATACTTGTTTGTATTCTTTCACATGTCCAAATTTTTCCACTTCTAGTTTACTCTATATCTTTTATTTAAAGCCATCTGAAATCCATTATGGAAAAAGAGGTATAAATACATTTAAGAAACACAGACTGAAATGTTTGAAAGTTATCTCTCCAACTATGAAGATGCAAACATAAATAGCTATTTTCAAATTTTAAGGTTAATTTAGCTTTGGTGGGTGATTTAAATAACTAATTTGGTAAAATTAGCATAAATTGGAAAAAATAAAGACATCAGAAATTGAAAGCATATTTGTACCATTTTTATTTGTAAAAATAACCATCTGAATGCATTTCCATATTATATTACAGCTAAGTACTTCATTATATTATTAGCATTCAGTAGTTGAAAAAGTATTAAACTGTGCTTGAGAAGATTCATATTGGTTCAAAGTCATTCATTGAACTAAAAGTCATTTTCCTCAGTTTTACACTCATGACATTTACCAGTCATTGTACTCCAATTTACATAAGAAAACATTACAGACAAAATCCCACTGAAATCATCAAACAATATTTTATGCTGTTACAAATGTTATGCAAAATATAACACTGGTACCAGATTTGTATCATCGTGCATTGCAAAGATATATTGCACATGCTAAAGCATAAAATATGTAGACAAAACTACCAAACAAAAGATATTTGCATTGAATTTTAAGATTACTGCATAAGAAACGCATAGAATTACATTTTATACACACACTCGGATTGTCACTATCTTAAAACGCTTTTCCTCTATAACACTGATCTATGGTTTACAGTTTTGTAAGAAGAAAGCATTTTAGCACTGCAAAATCAAACATAATTACTATAAAAACTTCGACATTTTCATTTCAAAGCAGGTCAAGGGGAATTTGGAAAAAAAAACTTTATACATTCAAAGAAAGGTTGAAATGAAAACTCACTGGTATATTGCTCTGATAACACTCAAATGAAAAAAATACAAAACATTTCACGAACATTTTCAGAATATACAAATATAAAAAGGCACTCTAACTTCATATTACAAGACAAAAAGGGATGATTTTTTTTAACCAATGCAACAGATAAGCAAACCAAGTTGTTCAACAGTACAGAGTAACTAGTGCAGCAAATCCACTTGATGTTCTTTTTTTAATTTAACAATAAAATAATAAATCAAGCAGCTGTTTACTGCCTAAAGTACCAAAACATACTATGGTGCCCTTTTAGTAGTGATAAATAGAAATCCCCTGAGCTATTTACTGTAGAATCATAGCAGATTTTAGGCAATTTGGAGATAGTAATGTATTCACCAAGGATAGGCAGACACTGGCAAATAGGTAAGTGCAATGAAACATGATCCCTGTGACTGCGCTGAAACATGATCCCTGCGACTACAGTCTAAAAATATGAGCACATGTAGGTGAAAGCACAAAACAACTAATTCTCAGTCAAAAGCAATGTCTTCTGTTTTTTTCCTGAAAAACTGCTGCAAGTCTAATTTTGTTTCTGAGATGTACCAGAAAAAACACAAAACTAGTTTTAACTCATTTTTTAAAGGAAAAATTTGGTTTGGGTAAGAGGGAGGGAGAAGAGAGGGGTGGAGAGAGAACAGTTCATAGTGAACAGAATTTCATTTTGTTTGTCCTCCTATCAGTAAGAGAGTGGGGGGAGGTCAAAATGAAGCTGCATGAAGAAAACATCATATGGTCGTCACTGGTTTGCAGCTCTGTTCGTTGTTCTCTCTGTTACTCTATAGGAAAACCATTATTGCTGCTCTACCATCAAAGCAGGTGTTTCATTTCCTGTTTTAATCACCAACTGAGCAAGATTTCCATTCACTTCTAGGAAAAAGACACCGCAGTATTGTGCTTCTTCAGCAATGGATCTCCCTTGTTTTCAGTGTTTGGTAAAGATAAGGACATTATTGCTTATTAGCAATTTATCTACTTAAAAAATTTTCTACTTAAAAAAAACCCTCTAAGCAGACAAAAAGGGCAGGGGAAGAAGGGAAACAAAACACTAAGAATTAAAAAAACAATGTTGGTGGTGTTGCAAATCTTCAATGAAATACTAACTCTGTAGGTCCTTTGAACAAGTTCTCATTTATGAAAACTTGACGAATTTTTAATTAAATCCAGGATATTAAGAGTAAGATTAAAGTTTTTTTACAGTTAAAAAATGTAATACAATATCTGTATTTGATTCAGATATGATAGAACACTGTTTAAAAATAGCTCACATACACTATAAAGTAGAAACTTCCACAGTTGAAAATGGAACCAATTATAAAATATCAGACAGTACTGCCCCAATGCAACATGTTTCTTTCCTGTCTCTTCCTCTAGTGGAAAACAGACTTGAGCTGGTGATCTTTATTTCTCTTTTTGGCATATGTGCCCACACATTGACATAGTTTCCCACTAGGTTATTGAAACCATGTGAGATTTTCAGTGTATTTTGGGTAATTTGGATAATATGATCCACTATGCACTTCAGCTTTTATGGTGCAGCTCCTAAGGACTGCAGTGTCTTCTAAGCTTTCAGCTTAGACAGGGACTGAGAGATGACCTCAGTCATCTGCAGCCCTCTCCAGTGGACACATGGAAGAACCTGAGGGTTGGCTGGAAACCTTAGCAGTGGAAAGGCTGGGCTTGGTCCCAGAACTGCTGGCTACCCCAGGGAGAGTGCTGTGTATTTTTTTGTAATTCCAAATAAGACACAGCAATTAAAACAGAACAAACGATGAATGTTTCCTTGGCCTCATCTCAAATAAATATAAACACATTTACACATAAAATTATATGAACATTTTCTCTAGTTTGGGAAAAAAATAAACCTTAGTCAACACACCATGGATACAAATGTTAAGCCATCAACTAGAAATCTGTGTCATAAGAGATATAAAGTACAACAAAGACTGTTACACAAAGAGATTACACTTTAACACCATAGAAAAGTTACTTCAGTTCACTTCCATTTTGAAGGAAAACAATTTAAATCTTCCGCTTTAGACTGAAGCATTTTGGTCCTCGTATGTAGCTGGTTGATGAACTACAGACATAGATATCCACATACATGTGTGTATGTGTGTGCATAACTGTTAGAGTCTCATTCTTCTTTTTGTACAGCTATTCCAGCTGCGGAACAGGGTCCATTTGACCTAGAAGCTTTGGCAGAGGGAGCAGACACAGTATTCACTATGTTGATTTCATCATCAAGCAATTATCAATTGACTTTAATTTCCACCTCACCAGTTTCTACTTCCTGCATTCTCTTTTTCTTTCTTTATTCCCTTTTGTAGTCACCTTTGTCATTTGGCATGACCTCGACTGAGAAGTTCATTTTATATTTTCCTATTGATGAACAATGCTGATGGTCCTGATGTTTTAAAAAATTATTTTGTTTAAGTATGAATCAATTAAGGGAGTTTCATAATAAATTTGCACATGTCTCCAAGTTTTGGTACAGTGTAATTTTTACCTGAAATGTTATTAGATAGATTTGGGTTTAATCACTCAGCTGAAATTAGTTCACAGGCTTGTTTGGGGAGCACTGGCTGCCATATTTGCATCAAATTTAAAAAAGCAAGTTTAACTTTCAATTTTCAATGACTTTTTCCATTCATCTGGCCATTTTAACAGAAGTTCTCCAAAAGAATTTCTGGGTATTTAAGTGCTCACTATGGAGAAGTTATGAATGATTTGACTCCCTTAAAATAATTGTTACAGGCATTATTTCTGAAGATGAACACCTTTACCTTTGGTTTCTATTAAGGAAGTAAACATCAAAGCGAGAAGAGGTCTGAAGCATTTCCAATCCACCCTTTCCCTCCTCTTCTGGGGATATGAATGTCACATTGACAGACTTCTGAGAACTCTTTATTGAGTGAGTACATGAAAAAGTATCTTTATAAAGAACCACCCCTCTCAGTTTCACTTATCCCCAAAGAATAGGAATTTTTATTATTCCTTACTTAAATGAGAGGTAGACTTTCGGAGCAGTAATTCATATCTAAGGAAAACATGAAAGAAATCACAATCGGGGCCCATTTATGTTTATAAATGCTTTGACCTACGGCCTACCTGCCCTCCCTATTTGTTGTATTTCTTTTCTACTGGCTTCTGGAAGCTTGGGCCCATAGTAATACTTGAATACAACATAAACCTGAAATTCAAGCTTCTTTCCCTTCCTCCAACATGGGTGATCAAGGAAAAGCTTCTATAGTCCAAAGTCAAAAGGTCTCCGAATCAGAATCATTTTCATTGTACCCGTCCTCCGAGCCTGCGTTGTTACCACATAGGCTAACCATGCTACCCAGATTGGAGAGGGTTGTCCTGCTCAAATTGTCTTTTTTTAAACAAATGAAGTTGACAGCCGTCATTGTATTGGAAGGAGAAAAAGGCATCATGGTAGCCAAAATGAGGGCCAGGCAGTCAGCCACGTCTTTGTTAGGAGCACAAGCCAGGGCCGGGGTATGACCTGGGCGTAAATGCAGACAAGGCAGTGGTTAGTCCGGGACTCCAGAGATGATGTGAGCATCCGACAATACATCTCCTACAACATCACATGTGGAGATGTATCTTGAGTTAGAAATCATGCCAGACAAAAGGAGGCGTTACTTCCCATAAGTCATGCCAGGGAGGAGGCCAGAGGAAACTGGGAGAGGGAGACATTTTATGAAGGTTTTTTTTCCCCAGCTTACATGACAACATGCAGCACGATATTATTCAAAATTAGGTAGAATTCCAGTCTTCATCTAGTGGACAGAAACACAAGGGGGAGGGAGTAGGACACAATTCCACAAAAAACAACAGTAGGACAACCAGAAAGACGTTTCGAGCCGAGAGCACGCCATGCGCCTCAGGCTTTGGCCAGAGACTCTCATTCTGAGAACAGTGGCTTCAATTGTGCGTAATCATGTGTCAGATTAGAAAACATTGGAAATCAGATGTCAGTAAAAGTGAGTAGTGCTGTTTTGTCACTTCACATATATTTAAACAAAATATATACCAATTAGCTGGGCCTAAGAATTAAAATCACTTGAATATACCACACATAAGAAAACACTGGCTGGCTGTCATTAAAAATTCAGCAAATTAAGAAAAACTCTTTTTTAAAATGTAGCAAAACCACCAAACTATATCCCAAATCCTAAATATAACAGATGTGGGAAACTGATATGGTTGTGCTGGGGACATGCCACTCTCTACCATTCAGATCTGATGAATACAGTGGAGCAGACAAAACCATCTCAGTGTGTGAAATAGGTGCCATGGGGAGGTAGATTCTTGATTTCATTACTGCCCTATTTAACCTTTATTCTACTGGCTTGAAAGAGTTAGTCCACCTTCTCTGCTGGCCGAAGTTTCTTCACTACCACTCATCCATTTATTAGAGGAACTGATTCAGTGAAACTTAATACTTTGTTGACCTGATTTGTGCTCCCCACCATATATCAAAAGATTATTCTTCTCTCTGGCATGAAAACAAACAAGAGTGGACAGTTATGCTAAAATTCCACAAAGGCCTGATGAGTAATTGTGATTTGAATTCTGTACAAAATTGCCCCTTATGCTTCCCAGGCCTTTGGATGCAGCTAAGCTCTGGGACAGGCCACAGTTCCCTGACACTGGACTTTTATTCCTAAGGCCACTACTGACTGGACTGGACACAGCTGAGAGGCATCAGACTTACACCCATGAAAGATAAAGTGAGCTTATTCTAATCTCTATAGTCATTGTGGATAGAAACTATGGGCCTCTACACACCAACTCAAATGTATCTAATGTGGTAATGGGTGAGGAAAGGTGATCAGGAAAACCAAGATGAAGTAGTAAGGAACTTTCTGTGCCTCTGAGATGAATCAGGTGTGGGACAGAGCAGGGTACATGCTAGGATAAATGGGGCTGCAAAACCGAAACTAATAGGAGTTAGCTAATAATGTCATATGGCTGCTTACTTCTGAGAAATAGGTATGAGCTGCTAATTCCAATACCTGTAATAAGCAGTTAATTAAGTTATGTTAATACATCTTATTATAATACTTTAATCACGTGCTATAATTAAGCTACTTTATAAAAATAAATTAAATCATAAATATCCAGAAGTTCCTCTTTTGCTCCCCAAGGTTAACAGATAGTGTACTTAAAATGGTAGTTTAACACAATTCTAGTACTCATTTGCTTTCAAAATTTCTTAGGAAGCAGAGTAGAAAGCTCCTGTTACAAGTTAGTACATTTAGGAAAAGAAACACTATGTAAACTTTCAAGTATAGACATTAATTAAAAATTTTTATACATGTTCCCCAAATATCCATGCTGGGAATGTGAATTCTCATTTGTTCTTTTAAGAAAAAAATAAAAAGTTTGCTCTCAGAATGAACTGAACTACAAAGACCTAGACTTTTAACCAAGCCCTTGAGCATGCACTAACATAACGACATGTGCAATCCCTAACACTTCAGCGTATGCAATTAGAATTTTGAGTGCCAGGCTGAAAGCTTTTTAGTGTCCCTAAAATATTTTAACCACTACGCTGAGGGGTTAGAGACTGGCTGAACAGCTGTTGACATTACATGCAAAATGGAAGGCAGTGGCTACAGAGAGACTATGTGCTTTACAAAGACAAACAAGACAAATCATCTTTGATTTCTCACACACAGGGGAGAGAATTCTTACTACATTTTAAACTAGCTTCTATCTTTCTCATTGCCTTTGGCTTCAAATAGCACATCGAGGGAACCTGCAGTAATTGCTTACTTTTTCCACTTACCGTTTTCATCAACAGCCAGTACACAGGCCCCCTTGGCCAGCAACTCCTCAACTACAACCTTTAAGCCATTGCGTGCAGCAATGTGGAGAGGCCTGCAAAAAGGTAACACCGAGCGTCAACTGGGGTCCTAACGTGTGTGAGAACATGTCATTTGGGGTTGCACTTGTTGCTGAAAGGAAGCAGGTACTTAAGAATCTATAAATGGTAGATGTATATTTTTACTTGAAAAAGATATTTGTTGACCAGCTCTGTTCTAGGTGCTAATGAACCAATGGTTCATCCATGTTGGCCCAGATTTCTCTGCAGATATTATACTCTGTTTCTCAAATGACCTCAATGACAGTAAAAAAGAATGCAAAGGAAGAGCTCAAGTTGTGCTATATTTTGTAGAAGGTTCTTTACACCTAACTCCAGCATTTCACAATACCACTGGTATTAATAATATCTATATATACATAATCTCAAACCTCCCTGTGGTTACAAATTAATGAACTAAATAGTATTATTCTGAGTTAGAACATCTTAAAGAATGCCAAGCCTAGTGTATCTTGCTATACACTAAAGACTTCATTAAAAAATCTTAATATTCATCTTCCTCAAAACAAATGTGTAATTTCCTAAGATGGAAAATGAGGCAGCTCTTAAGTCTTTCGTGTTGTAGGTTACACTGATTTATATTAAAATATAATTAAGACAAAATAGCTTAGACACTCTACAAGTATATTCTGGAAACCTGATTTATAAAATTGTCATTTTCAACTAAAAACATATAATGCCAATATATTTGTACAAATAGTTTCCCAAAATATGTTGCTTATAAGATATCTAATACTCCACTAAATTTATAATATTACCATAAAAATATCAGCAAAGAATAACATAAACCTCACAAAATTCTGTGAAGGCATATCAAAATAAATGCTCTAGCTAATGCTATGAGTGTAAAATTCATGAAGGAGAAGCCAGGTCTATTTTTTTCACAAAGCAAGCTCTAAGTATTTGTTGTAGAAATGAATATGAATCTGGCTCAAAGTCTTTTCCAAGTCAAATTTTAATAGTCCCACTTACGTTTGCAGTGCATTATTTTTTGCGTTAATAAGGCTCTCATCTTGTATCTTGTCAAGTATTAACAAGGCACATTTTTCATGACCCTAATAAAGAAAACAATGATAAGAAACAAGATACACAAAAAAGTTCCCAAAAAACCCCCACAATTTGCTTTAAATTTAAAATGAATTTCCTGTTCCTAAAAACATTTTATAAGGCTGTTTTCTGAGAATTTCTTTTTTTAAAAAAAAGATTTATTTATTTATTTATGCATACAAGAGCTGGGGTGTAGGCCAGAGAAGTGGGGGTGGGGGCTGTGAGAGGATTAACCAGAGACAGAGTGGGGAGCAGAACGGGTGGTTCTACTGAAACACATTGCTGAGGGGAGCAGCTGGTGAGACAGGAGAGGTCTGCTGTGCCATGTGGGAATCTCCCTGCTTGGGGGATCTAACTTGTGCTGCAGTGGCTGTGGACAGCTTCACAGTGCTGAGACTTAACCCCTTGCGCCATGAGGGAGGCCCCTGAGAACTTCTTTTTTCTTCTCAAGTGTAATGTCACATAGCACTGGTCTAGTTGCTCAATGGTATAAGCTGATTATGAAAAGAATTTCATTTGAGAGATTTGAGAGAAAAATGAAAGAAGTCCACAAGCAAGAAAATAAGGGAAGTTTCTCAAACCTACCCTACCGCTTTCTAGGTAGGAGAAGGGATTTGTATTGATTTTCAGGAGTGGGGTTGAGAACAAAGGAGTTAAACTTATTATTGGCTAAGGAGTGGGTTATTGGCAACGAAATGTAGACTTGACTGAAGGTCATTGGCTAATTTTGTGGAAATTCACACGTGCAGCAATACAAAGGAACTTTACTTTTTCATTTAACTGGAGATCTACATTTCTGTTTGTGGGCCCCTCACCTCTGGGTATCTCCTTCCCCACCCTGCTCCCCTTTCTGCTCCCCCACCCCCTTCTTCTGTGTCAGTTGGCAGAGGGCTGAGCTCAGGATTAATGAAGCCTGCCAGGCTCAGGTTGGGTCATTTGCTGGTAAGTTTTCAGGTTCTGTTGTTTAGGAAGGCAGACTCAAAGAAGAACTGAAATAAGTTCCTTTTTTCTTTTGTGCTGTAGCGTCTGAGAACTATTTAACCCTTTAACCTTGATTTCATAAATGGTGAAAGGGCCTTAGAGTCTCTAAGACTCTGAATATGGTCAAAAGACTTGATTAATGTAAATCTGATTTAAAATATTAATATTATATTATTATATATAAAATATTAATATTAATATTATCAGATAACTTTTAGAATGCCCAGAGAGTGGAAGCAGATGCTATCGCTGATGTCAGCTGGTAAACAGAGTGTGGAATTAGGAGTATCCTTTAAATCTTTCCATATTATTTTTCAACATAAGGCAAGTTCAGTCTCTTTCCTCAAGTTTTCAGTGACCACTTCAGTGATCCTTTTAACCTGGGAATTCCCATTACACCTGTTATCTGTTTCTCTCATCACCATCAACTGCCTTATATTGGAAAGAGACTCATTCAGGAAAGCTCATTCTTTTCTTCCTCAGTTGGGGGGACATAGCTCTGTATCTAACAACAGATCAAATGGATTGTTGGTAATTTAAAAAAAATCAACTGATAAGTCAGGGACCCTTTCATCATTTCTGGCCAATGTCCTGCTAAAGTGCCATCCTTTCAAAGCCCTCATTGCTCAAAATATAGTCTGCAGATCTGCAAAACAGCATCACTTGGGGCTTAGAAATGCTGGATCTCAGGCCACCCTCCAGACCTACTAAATCAAAACCTGAAGTTTTAAGAAGATCCTCAGATCATCTGCACAACAGTTTGAAAGGCACTGCATTTATATTCACTAATACACCACACCTTAAAATGAGCTGCATGAAACTGATCATTTTCAGGGATGAAAGAGTCCCTGACTTATCAGTTGATTTTTTTTTTTTAATTATCCAATCCATGGGCTGCCCTGGTGCCGCAATGGGTTGAGCGCAGCACTGTGAAGCTGTCAGCAGCTGTGGTGTGAATTTGATGCCCGGCCGGGGAGATTCCCACATGGCACAGCAGACCTCTCCTGCCTCGCCCGCTGCTCCCCTCAGCAGTGTATTTCCGTCGATCTGCCTGTTCTGCTCCCCACTCTGTCTCTGGTGAACCCTCTCACTGCTCCCCACCTCTGGCCTGCACCCCAGCTTGTATGCATAAATAAATAAATCTTTGAAAAAATCATTTAAAAAAATTACCAACAATCCATTTGATCTGTATGTCCCCCTGACTGAGGAAGAAAAGATTTCAGGAACAATTCTCTTTCCAATATAAGGCAGTTGATGGTGATGAGAGATACAGAGACCATCGGTTCGCCAGAGCATGAAGTGAGAATAATGCAACTGATGAAAGGACTAGCTTGCTTTCTGCTATCTGGGTATAGATATCACATTTCATAACTATATTGAAATAACCACTGTTTCTGGTAGCAACTGCCATCATACACTAAAGCTATAGGAGACTCAAATATAATTTTAGAAATGTTCATAGGGGTTTAAAAAGGAGACTCAAATATAATTTTAGAAATGTTTATGGGGTTCATTCTGATGATCCTTTGGAAGTGTAAACCATTATGACTGTATTACAGGGAGATCAGGTCTTAGAAATGTTCATAGCCTTAGATTCAGTAATTTCACATTTAGGAATTTATTCTAAATAAGTAAAGATTGCCTTTAAAATACTACTTGATTATTACCATTATTTATAGTAGCATATATTTGAAAACAAGCAAATATCTAATAATAGGGGAGAGGCTGAATGGCACATTTCCATGGTAGAATACAACACATACTATAAAACATGATGTCTAAAAGAAGATATTCATTTCACATGTTTCAGTAAAAAAAGCAGGTTATAAGAAAGTATAATCCCAGTTTTGTAGAGTCATATATTTATATCATTTCTCTCTTATGGAAGCTGCATGTGAAAATGATACTATTAGGAAAAAACCCACCGTCAAACATATTTTTTATACTGAGCTATTTTATACAAATAGTTTCCCCAAATATGTTGCCTATAAGATTTCCTACACAAAGAAAAAAGGAAGACCAAGCAGGGTAAACACCCACATGAACACATCTATTTGCCTTGCAGGAGAGTATCTTTTGGCTATGTTATTATGTGTCCAAATGGAATAAAGTAAAAACAAGTGGAACTGTTTGTATTTTAGAAGTCTTATAACTAAGGTGGTAACCTATGTTTAAAACCAAAATGTGGTGCCACAACCATAAACACAATACAGTGGCAGCATCAAGGCAGATTTTAGCAAGAATACAAGGGGTAAAATGCCATGGAAAGCAAACCCTCAACAACCCCTCCATGGATTTGCCCTTTTTTCCAACCCTTCCCTTCCACTTCAAAAATCAAACATTTTGAGAAAATATACCTCTTAATTAAGAGCTATGATATACACTTCTGAGATAGAATTTAAGTACTATTATTATTGTTATTACTATAGCTACAGCACTTAGCAACGTTTCCAATTCATTTACATACTTTACTACTAGCCAGATGTAAGGGTGTGTTCAAGTCCTTATCCTTTACAGTCAGATCAGCCTGAGCACTGTTCACCAAAATATCTATAAAAAAGCCAAAAGAGAGTTACTTGGACTAGATGTTAATTAAGTACATTTTGAAGAAGATACTAAAAAGGCAGTAGCATTTAAATTAGAACAACCCACATCATCATATTTAATGTTCTCAAAGAAAAAAATAATTTCTTGCTGTATTTGTTTTATCCAAATCCAAGATCAATAAACATTAACTTAAATGTTCTTAACCACTTCATTATTCCCCGGTAAAATGGATTATATTTATATCTGGTTTCTGAATGTTGAGAGATTTCACAGCAGAAAGGATGGCTCACTATGACAACACCCACTAAAGATCAAGAAACAGGGACTGAAGATGAAAAGCAAGTAGAGTCAGGAGGTTTAAATAAAATGTGGTTCTTTTTCACATATGTATACCAAGAGAGCACCTTATGTCTCAATTTAATGTTCGCTTGGTCTTGGATAGATGTAACAGCTTAAGTCCTCACATCAAGCACATACCCACAGCGCCTGCCTGCCCGTTCTCAGCAGCCATCATCAGCGGCGTTTTCCCTGAATTGTCCGCCGCGTTCACTTCGGCGCTGTGTCTCAGAAGAAGCTGCAAGCAATCCACATGATCAGCAAATGCTGCTGCGTGAAGCGGTGTCCTAACCATGGGAAACAAAAGTGACTTTAGTTTCCTTTAAGCATAACACATTTTCTTGCAGCAGATACCCAAGAAATATGTGCATGGCATTGTTTTAGGCATTTGAAACTTCTCACGTGGTGACATGCATCTGAGGAGGTGTGATCTTGTGCCTTTGAATCAGATACAGTGTTGTAAACCAGTTACCGCAATAAAAAAAGAAAAATGAAGGACCAATTCAGGGAAATGAATGAGAAATCCAGGGGAAGTTACAGTAAACAAGAAATAGAAATTATAAAATTTCACTGAAAAAAGAAATCAAACTCCAAGAAAATCTGATTTCTCTATTTTTGCATTTAATTTTCTATATAAAAATAAAAGTATGACATGAGAAATAATATGTGGGATAATAACGCATTTTTTCAAATGTGTGTATACTTAGAAGAACTAATATATAACTGTCAAGTATATGTCTCAGTTTACAGAGATAATGATCGGACCCCTCTAGAGGTCATTTAGGCAGACACTGAAGTGTCACCTATATCAGTGGCACCCCTCGATTTAGGGGATAAAGGTGGGGGTTCCAGATAATGAAATGAACATCTTTACTGACCCTTTAATATTGCGTTTCAGTGACTTTTGTCTTATATCCAATAAAGATACTTTCAAAATTAAGTCTTAAATTTGCAGATAACAGATTTTTTACAAATTTTAAAAGTACACATCACCTAATATGGACAGTAGGCTTTTTTGGCAGCACAATTTGGCATTATTTATCAAAATTTAGAACTATTGGGCCTCCCTGGTGGCTCAAGGGGCTAAGTCTCAGCACTCTGAAGCTATCTACAGCCACTGCAGCACAAGTTCAATCACCGCCAGTGAGATTCCCACATGGTGCAGCAGCCACCTCCTGTCTCTCCCGCTGCTCTCCTCAGCAGTGTACTTCAGTCAATCTGCCTGTTTTGCTCCCCACTCTATCTCTGTGAACCCTCTCGCCGCCCCACACCTCTGGCCTGTACCCCAGCTTGCATGCATAAATAAATAAATCTTAAAAAAATAAATAAATAAAGGGACAGGGTAAATCTACATATTCTGGCACAGAAAGACATACAAGATATACTAAAAGCAAAGCATTATTATACAATGCACCCATTTGTACAAAAAGAATATAACATATATATTTAACTGTAGCTACGTATGAAAATATTTGAGTCATTATAAAAATTTGGAATGAATATTTTAAAGTGGCTTTCTTGCTGTATGGCAATTCCTCAAACTGCTAAACATGGAGCTTCCATACGACCCAGCAATACCACTTTTGGGAATCTACCCAAAGGACACAAAAACACTAATCCAAAAGGATACATGCACCCATATGTTCACTGCGGCACTGTTCACAATAGCAAAGGTATGGAAGCAACCCAGATGTCCAAAAATAGATGATTGGATCAAGAAGACTTGGTACATATACACAATGGAATACTACACACAATGGAATACTATTCAGCATTCAAAGAAGATAAACACATGCAATTTGCAGCGACATGGATGGAATTAGAGGGGATCATACTCAGTGAAATAAGCCAGAAAGAAAGAGAAAAATATCGAATGGTTTCACTTATAACAGTACTATAAGGAAACCAAATAGGAGAGAGACACTTGGCGGGGAGGGGGTGGGGGTGGGGGAAGGGGGGATAAGGGCACAAAATGGAGTAGAAAAGAACACAAGGGACAACGGAGATGGATCACGGGTGAATTGGTGGTGGGTTACCCAAGGGGAATACAAAATGTAAAAGACATAAATAACAATAAAAAAAAATATATAAAAAAATAAAATGGCTTTCTTGGTGGAAGAGGCTAGAGTTTATGTGCTAAGAGGAAAATTTCTTTTAATTATACCCTTAATTCTATTTAATCTTAATTTTAAAACCATGCTTGTATATTATGTTTTGCAATCACAAAGCAGAGATTAACATTCATCAATACAAGATGTTAGGATTACTTACCTGCCTTTGTCATCTCTACAATTGACAATACTGGAATCTATGGCCCCAAGCAGCAATGATGCACAATTCTCATGATCATTTATTCTAAAATGAAAATGGATTTAAAATTTTAAGATCTCTCTCTTTTAAAAAATGATATATAAAAAATTTTAAATGATATATCCCCTTCTACTTCATATTCGTATGTACCGTTTATTTAGCAATCTGAGGCATCTAAAAAAACTTGATAAAAATATATGTAGTTATATTCTGTTAAAATGATGTACTAAGACAAAGTAGGTGATACAAATAAACTTTATTGAGCACTTCTATGAAGCAGGCAGTTTCTGCTTTCCCCATCTTGTTTCATGAAATCTTTTTTTTTTTTTAAAGATTTATTTTTTATTTATACATACAAGCTGGGTGGGGTACAGTCCAGAGGCATGGGGCGGCGAGAGGGTTCACCAGAAACAGAGCGGGGAGCAGAACAGGCAGATCAAAAATACACTGCTGAGGGGAGCAGCGGGCGAGGCAGGAGAGGTCTGCCGCACCATGTGGGATTCTCCCCGGCTGGGCGTCGAACTCGCATTGCTGCTGCCGACAGCTCCACAGCGCAGCGCTTAACCGCTGCGCCACCGGGGAGGCCCATTTCATGAAATCTTAAATAAATTTTGCTTGAGTCAACTAAATTGTGTCCTTTAATAATTTTAACAGTGCATTTTTGGTGACAAGGATAGGATCTGAAGCTGACTGCTAGTGATCTACAGGATGAGATCACAGGTGCTTGTTGAAGCCTTTGCCTTCACTGTCTCTCAATATTACAAGGGCTGTTGTTAAGTCTCACTCAGGTTTGCGCTGTACTCCCTTATATGCAGTTTCCTGATCCAAACAAACTTTATCGAAAAAATTTTAAAGAATGGTGGTTATTAAAGTTTCCAGAAATGTTCTGGGACAGTTATATATATTGGGTATCCACAGCAGATAGTAACAACTAAAGGACTAATTGGTACCTTGAGTTAAGTCTAAAACATAAATCACTAGGGGACTTGGGGAAACAAATTAAAACAAGAAATCTGGAATATTGTGCCCAATGGCACATCAAAATCTAAGTGATCACAAGTCAGACCACCGAGCATCATTAGGGTATTCACCACTTTGCCAAAAAAAGATATATTGATAGATAGATATATTGTTAATGGGAATTTCAGAAGCCAAAGTTGCAAAATTGGTAGATGCAGGTGGAATATTCATCCTCCAAATCTAAGATATGTGAAGGAGGTCAAAAGGTACAAACATCCATTTATAAAACAAGCAAGTCATGTGAATATAATGTACAGCATGGTGACTATAGTTAATAATACTGATTTTCATATTTGAAAGTTACTAAGAGAGTAAATCTTAAAAGCTCTATCCATAAATAAAATCTGTAACTATGAATTGTGGTGATCGTTTTGCAATATGTTAATCATTATGTCATATACCTGAAACTAATGTAATGTTATACATCATAATCCCTCAATAAAAAGGAAAAAGAAATATTCCATGCAACAAAGGACATTGTCAAACACCACAAAATCCCCAGCCAGCAGTATATCTCTCTCAAGTACTAATTTGGCTCCAAAAAGACTCAAAATCCTGCTTATATAAAATGTCTTTCTAATTATCCAGAGGCACATTGCATTAACCCCAACCTATTTCTAGAATTTAGCAGACAAGTGGAGGTCCAGCTGAAGCCTTCATATGGTATGTAAAGCACTCCTTAGCCCACCTCTTCGTGTAACTTCCCTCAGGTGGGATGTGAGCCACCTTATAACCACAACACTCCAAAACAAGCTCCTAGAAAATTATTAACATTAGCATTGGCACTTTGCTATCAGACCTATTTGCCTTTAGAAGAAAAGTGGAATGTACTGGTCCTATCTGTAATCTAAAAGCATTTCCTTTTCCTAAAAGGCAACTTTACTACGTGTAGTTAAAAGAATTAAAGTAACACCATTAACTTCCATCATTTCTACTTACATTGCACAGTGCAGTGGAGTAAAAGGATTACCAACAAATTTGCGAAAACATTTTTGTTCCAAAAGTACCTCTATACAGTTTTCATTACCTGCAAAGAATCAAAAGAATTTAAGAAGTTTCCAAGAAAAAATATTTAACACAATCTATTTTTTATTAAGTATTAAATTATGGTTATGAATTTTCCTGAATTGGCTGATTCTTCATTCTCAATGAAATAAAATACATAAAATGTCATTTATTATGCTCACAGGTGTTCTAAGACATAATGAACACATAAAACAGTGATATGGCTTGGTGACGAGAAAGGGATAGGGAAGAGACCTCATTTGCAAACAGAATAGATTCTAAGTTACTCTCAGCTCTTGACAAACAGATGCCTAAGACAGGTATGTCTCAGTTTGGCAATACTTAAAATAGGAAACTGCCTTTTACCCATATAAATAGGTTCTCACAATCATATTCCCTAGTGAAGGAAAGCTGTGATTGATAGAAAATAGAATTTGAGATAATACAAATGAAAGGGCTTTGCTGTGATTGTTTAAAATGACACCAAGAATACTTCCTGGCAAACAACATGTACCCAACAAGTATTTAAAAAAAATAAGTAGCGAAATATTATTTTAATAAAATGACAAGTAGTGTCTGAATCCCTTTGTTAGCTTTATTAAGCAACTGACTTGGGGTGGTGAATCTTACACCTCAGTTTTCCATATATAAAACGGCCGGACTGGGAATACCTGTCCTACCTATCAAGCTTTACTTGATAAAATACCTAAATATGGTTTATGAAGAACACACAATTGCTAAGGCAGAAGACAAAGCTTTTTGACTGCGGCACATAGACTGTTGGCCTAGAGCCTTTTTTGACTCAACTAAATGCTGAATTAGAGTTCCCCTATGATCTACCTCAGAATGATGAAGATTGGAGAATTTGCAGTATTAAAATACAAATCAGGGTCCCCCTGGTGGCACAGCGGTTAAGCATGGTGCTGTCGGCAGCAGACAGCAGCGATGTGAGTTCGACACCCACCCAGGGAGATTCCCACATGGCACGGCAGACCTCTCCTGCCTCACCTGCTGCTTTCCTCAGCAGTGTACTTCCGTAGATTTGCCTGTTCTGCTCCCGAATCTGTCTCTGGTGAACCTTCTCGCTGCCCTCCGCCCCCGGCCTGTACCCCAACTTGTATGCATAAATAAAAAAATCTTTAAAAAAAAAACAAATCAAACTTTTGTGCCTACAGAGAGAAAAGGTAAAACTGCTTTTAGGGGGATTAAGAGGTATATAAAGTAAAGAAACATTAAAAATCCTTAACTTTAAGCAAATTATACAGTTTAACTTCCCAACTATACTAAATCCTCACTTAAATAAGTCCCAGACACTTCAATGCTTCTATTAGTATGAATCCCCCAAAAGACCTGGCTTAGGGTAGCATCTACACATACCCCTCAGAGACTATATGAGTCCCAATCTAAGGGTCTGTGTAGATAAGGCTGGAGATTCTTGAACTACTTTCAGTATTTCAAGGTGCCACTGTAGAGGATTCTGGGACGATGGGAGCCTAACCTCAGATGTGGAAGAAGACTGCACTGGCTGGGTGAATAGCTTAGGAGAGAACCGCTCTTCCTCCTGGCTTGTACCAGAAGTCTTATGAACAAAGAGACCTATCATTCCTACCCCATCTCACCCTGGGAGAGAAGAGGTGGTCTCTGGCTGGTTCGCCACCCGCCATTCTAATCAGTGCTTATACTACATCTTCTTTCTATAGGGTTTCTAGAGAGCTGTCAAAGCTTGGGGATGCTAATGATATCAATTTAAGAACTTTTATTACATTTTCATTATTTTATATCTTCTTTTTTCCATTGTTCTGACATCACTAAGAACTAAATTTTCTACTTGGTTATCTTGATTTCACTCCCTTTTTGCCATTGGGGGACTGCGATTTTTTTTTTTTAACCTAGTAAGTGATGAGGGAGTTGGAAAGTTAGAGAACCCTCAGTGATTAGCAAAACTCAAAAAAAAAAAAAAAACCCCTTTCTGGGCCTGATAATCAGAGTTTCTGAAAGTTTTAATAGAGGAGTTGAAAATGGAAAAACAAAATTACAGAGGCACAGTAAGAAATATAAGGGGAAATATCCATATGAACTTAGAGGTGGGAAAAATTTGTAAGCAAGGCTGAAAACCTAGATACTATAAAAGAAAAATATGACAGATTCAACACCATAAAAGCTCATAATTTCTGCTTGGAAAAAAATGAACAAGGAGCCAAGACAAATGGTAGACTGAGAGAAAACATTCAAGCACACCAACACACAGGGGATTTCTATCTCTAAGATAAGGTGCTCCAGCAAATGTGTGGAAAAAGACAACTTAACAGAAAAAAAGAGTAATAGGAAAAGTAATTTCCAGAAAAGGAGATATAAATACATAAAGATACCAGTAGACAGGAAACACAGATTAAAATGATGAGATACCCTTTTTTTGCCCTTCAAAGTGACAAAAATAAGAAAGGTATCTTGGGAAGTCAAAGACTTGAGAAAATAGCACATTTCACATATGTGTCTGGTGGAATAACAAATCATGACACCCTTTTTTGCAAAGTAATGTGGCATAATTTATTAAAATTGAAAAATATGCATGTCCTTTGATCAATAATTTTATTCTGGAAACCTATCTGACCAAATCTAGGTACCATAATATGCCTGCGTGTGTGAGAGCACACACACACACACACAGAGCAGAATAACTTGTAACAGAAAAAATATTGAAAATTATCTGAATGTTCATCAATAGAGATTCAGTTGAATAAATAATAAATTCTGGTATACACACAGGTACAGCTACATCTATCTATCTGCTACAAAACAATACATAGCTCTTTAAAAGGTTGATCTATATTGCTATATATTAAGTCAGGATATCTGTAATAGACTGCTAAGTAGAAATAATAAAAAAGAAAATTATAATTTTGTTACATGATTCTCGCTTAAAAAATAGATGCACATAGATTTACATTCATTTATATTCCCAAGGGGAAAATCATGCACTATAAGTACCAAATTATATCAGAAAGTGAATTTGGAAATGGAGAATTATTTTTACTTTAGACACTTCAGTATTTGTGAAATGTTACAATTAGCATGCATTTCTTTTTATTCTACAAAGTGAAATAAAAAAATTTAAAGTCCCAAGTGCAATAAAACGAATGGGGGATGTGAAACATGAAAAAGAAATGCCTAAAGACATACTGATGAATTCACTTGTCGACTCATAACCATCTGATAGACTATTACATCTTTTTTTATTTGTTTTTAGCTTTATTAATTTAACTCATTGATGGATCCCTGATCACCTCATGGACATCAGAAGCCCTGATTAAAACTGGTTGTTTCAGTTGATCAGAATTCTGATTAGGAATTACGTGTTACTGTAACAAAAAAAGGTGGGGGGGGGAATAAATTTTTACTGTATTAAGGTATCATGGCAGTCATGGTGGAGGAAAAAACACTAGAACAACAACAGGCATTGTGGATGCAGACAGATTGGAGGCCATGGTTTACAGACGTATGCCATGTTCTCACCTCCACTGAGAGCACAGTGGTGCTGGGATAGGAAGTCTATTGGAATCAGTTAATGACAATCAACTCACCATTGTAACAAGCCCAGTGCAATGGCGTGTAGCCTTGATTATCCCTGAAAGAACAGTCCTCCTCGGAAAGCGCCATCTGGAGTAGCTCGCTCAGCCAGGTGGCGTGGCCACGAGCAGCCGCATAGTGCAAGGGGGTCCTCCCTCTGGCATCTTTACAGAGAATCGACACTTCTTGTTCCAGCAGCATTTGCACACATTCTTCGTGTCCCGTTATAATCTGATGTGGCACAATTAAAGTCACAAAACAAACCTCAGACGGGCAGAGGACTCAGGAAACCAGCTGGCTAAGTGAGACTGAGTTCAGAGTAAGTTCGCATATGTCTGGGCCTGAAGGGAAGCAGACTGTACCCTCTTTCAGAGAAGACAGGTAGGACACCCCAGCAGGAGCGATGACATAAAAGTCTGTGTGAACACCAGCACTTTGGAAACATCTTTTGACTCTCCAAACATAACCATGAAAAAGTATCATGATATAGTGGACAATAAGAGCTTTAGAATCAAGAAGATGTGAGTTAAATCTTGGCTCCCCCTTGTGAGATCTGGGCAAATCAATTCACCAGTCTGTGCCTTACTTTATCCATCTATAAATGGGAATGATTATAATAACCTCGTGGGTTGTTATGAGGATTACTGACATATGCAGAGGCTCCCAGCTTGCTGCATGGCCCATAAAACATAGAAATAAGAACTATAGTTAGGACATTATCACTTAGAGTTCCTCTTCATTTCATTTTTCACGGTATTCAACACCATCCTCTAAACAGCAATTTTATGATTTCTGCTTTAGTTTCATTTAGCTTATTTGACTTTAATAAATAGTTCAGCATACATGCACAAAAAACTGTCCAGAGTATATATATTTCAGCATACATATTTCAGGGGTGAAGGTCAATATTTGCAATAAAGAGAAATTAAAGATAGCAACTACTCAAAACTACGTAATCATTAGAATAAATTATGATATCTGCACACAATGGATTGTTAAAAATGATAGGGCAGAAAAATGTTTAATGATGTGGAAAACGGTATGTGATATATTGAGAGAAAAAAATGCAGGTTCCAAATAGCATCTTCAGTTTTCTCTCTTAAAATTTTAAAACAAATTTGTATACAGAGGAAAAAAGTTATGAGTATACCAAAAAAGTGGTTATCTTCAAGAGGCAGGTTTACTGGTGATTGTGAATTTATTCGCTCTGCTTCTCAAAATATTTTGCAAATTTTCTAAAATGTGCATGTATTTTGTAATCAGAAAGCAGAAAGAATTTCATCAGCAGTGGGGGTTCATGTGCTATGGTTACAATCAAACATGAAATTCCAAGAGCAGGACTTTAAGAGTGCTTGCCAATATTTTACTTTTGGAAAATATTTTTTAATTTCTTTGTGATACTCTGGTTAATTATCTTAGGAAACAATCATTTTATTAAAACTTCTTACAGGGGTAAAAAGAGGAAACAAGCCCATTGCAAAATTGCTTGACTAAAACTGAGGAACATGTACGTACCCCTCTGTGCAAAGCTGTGCATCCCATCATGTCAACAGCATCTACATTGGCCTCCTTTTCAAGTAACAATGAGACAGCATCGATGTGTCCATATGCTACTGCAAGCATCAGTGGGGTTCTAGAAAGAGAGACAAATTAGGCTTTTAAAAGAAAAATGTTTTAAAAGCTCATTACTTCCAGTGGGAGGACCTTCCTTTCTTTGTCTCTCTGACTTTTTGTCTCCCAGTCTCTCTCTCCTCTTAACAACTGCTTAATGTTTTCTGTGTCTCCATTTTGCTGTATGGCACATGAAACAAGTTGTCGGCCTTTGGTCCCTCATGGCTCTGTGGGATGGAGTCAGTGGGGTGACCAATATTGGGAGGAGAGGCCACATTTCCAACTCAAATTATTCCAACTAATTCCATCACTTTCAGAACTGGGCAGCATTAAGGAAATATCAATTGGGTAGGGAGTATGTGTATGTAGAGACCCTCTAGTTTCTATCAGATGGCTCTACTTTCAGACTTTTCTTGTTTGGACTTCTGCTCAAGATTTCTTTTAAACAAAGTTTCATTGTCTTTGAGAAAAGTCTGAGAAGTTTAGAGAAAGAACAGAGTGCTGGGCTTCAAACAGCCAGGCTCTCACTCATCTGTTCGGGTGAGCCACCAGCACTTTGCCACTCTGCATTCTGATGTATAAGAAAGACTGGGTGGGGAAGACTAACAGATAGAAAGCACTTTGGAAAAACAAACTCAAGGAAGAATAAAAAAACAGAGGAAGTTTATGATGGAGATAACTTCTTGGGGTCTGTCCTACTGCCATTATTAACTTTTAAGATGGGAATGGGGAGCTTCAGAGGGGAACAAAAATGGATAGAAAGAAGTAACAAAGGAGAGAATGTTTTTTAAAGGTAGCAGGATACATGACCACGACATAAAAATGGGCTCTTTTTTCATCAAGGTACACACACTCACATTCACATATTTTTCTTGGCTATATGCTCGAGCACAAAGCCAAGTCATGACTGTAGGGCCCTTGTCTGTGAATTTCCCTTAAACATGCACCCAACTGAGAATTCAGCAGCCAGCTCTCCTAGCTGTTCAACAAATTCACTGATTGCAGGTTGTGACAGAAATGTGAGGCCCAGGCCTAGTGTGGGAACACTTACTGTCCTTTGGCGTCTTTCACATCAACCGCTTCTGGGTTGTCTGCAATTTCTAGTAACAGCCGCAAACACAGTGTGTGACCATTAATTACTGGAAAAGAAAACAACGGATATTCTTTTAACAGATCAACACTACATCTATCCCTCCAAGATGAAATTTATTTGGACTCCAAATCAGTGGTTTTCAATCACTGCTGACAGATATCTGCAGGTTTCTAGTCCACGCTTCCTTTGGGCTCATTGTGACCCAGTGTTCGTGTTACTAACCTATCTTCCCCTTTCTGCTATCGGGGTACTTTGACGCTTACCTTTCTCTTTTCTAGTTCTTGTATTAAGGGTTTATTTTTTTCCTTAAAGATGACATTTTTTCTTATCCCCTTGTATTGGACTGATAATCTCTCCCCATTTTCTACTTACTCTTTTTGTTCCTCTAAGAGAGAATCACTCTACTCTAGATAATCACCCATATCCAGCCTGCTTTCAATTCATTTTAAAAAGAAGGAAGGGAGAGGAGGTAGGAAGAGTGAGCAGAAATATGATGGGAGGAGAGGAGAGAGGGGAGGAAGTGAAGCAGAGGGAAAAGAGAAGAGCAGCAAAGAAAAGGGGAGAAGTGGAGAGGAGGCAGGGAGACCCTCCAAAAAACAGGACCTGACCCCCCACCCCCATTTTGCATTCTGAGGCAGACTTTTGAGCAATAGTTCTGACTGATTGGTGGTGGCTGAAAAAAAAAAAGCAAATCCCCAAGCCTGAAAGATGTACAGGAGCCACCAGCTCACTGTTCACTGACTGACTTACAGAAGTGCCTCCTGTGGCTGGAGGACTCTTCCATCCCAGGGTTCCTCAACCACAGTCCTTCAGTTTTTCTGTCTTGCAACCACTCAAGCATGCTTCCACCCTCTCACCCCTTCCCTCTCCTTCCCTGTTGAGTTGAAAGCAGCACCTCCTCATTCCTTCCCAGGCACTGGCCTGCTGCCCTTACCCTGCAAAATCAGTGGGGGCCAAAAATGGGCAGGACATATGTTGGTGTTGACGGCTGGGGCAGGAATACACAGATTAGCCCCCATGTGTGCCCCTGGCAAGATGCTTCTTTTAGATGTTGGTGCCATGGGGGCTGGAAAGCAAACCTCCTAGGATGATAATCCCTTTGGATAACATACTTTCTTCCAGCTTGTTTAATGGAACCAGAGCCTTAGAATAGATATGACTTTCCACTCAGGGAATAAGATAAGAATAAATATGTTTAAAATTCCAAACATGACCTCTCCTCTCTGAACAATGAGAATACCACATAATACATGGCATTTACCTCATTATGGATATGGAGAGAGAAGGGAATAGATGAAGCTATGCTAGGTTGATAAAGGCTCTTCTAAGAGCTGCATTTTACAGTCCTTTTTATTACATGCCAGTCATGAGTGAAAGCTAATTTAACAAGGACACATTTTTCAGGGATAATACATAATAGAATCAGCTCACATTCATCGACACCACTCAAATTAACTATAGGAATAATGCTCACATTTTGTAACACTGCATTCAGCTCGTTCTCAGAGACACTCCATTTATGTCTCTCAGGAGGGAATTTTGTGGGCTGTAGTTCAGGCCATATATTATTGTTGCTGTTGTTTTGGGGGTTTTTTGGTTGTTGTTTTAAAAATTACACTAAATCTGTTACCACTGGTGAAATAGGGGAGGAGTTGAATGTATGCTTAAAAGGAAATAATTCAGCAGACGACTGACAGTTAAGTGCTACAAGTAATAGGTGCATAAAAGTGGAAAAACAGTTTATTTCGATTGGTTCTTCTTTCTGCATCAATTTGACATTCTTCAGCTAATCATCATCATGATAGTTTCAAGGATATATGATTCGAAAAAGAAAAAAAATCTAAGTTCGTATCATTCACCTCGTGTGTTGGACAGCAAACCAGTTCTGCAGTAGTGCATTTTGGGAGGGGTGTATGTGGGACAGTATAGTAGCTTTTTGAATTTAGATAACACCTTTGGGTAAATATAAGCATTTTTTATTGTAAAAGTATAGCTAAATTAGAATTCTTGTTATCCTCTCACGTATTACATCCCCCCCATTGCCTTCTAGCAAAAAGATGCTAACATCTCCTTTAGCTGTATCCAGCTTTGTCTCAGACTAGCTCAGTCTTTCTCTGCTTATGAGTGACAGCCATTTTTCATGCTGCTCAGAGAACCCAACTGTCATTGCAACTCTACGCCAAAACCTTTAATATTCATCCTGGCACAGTACTCCCAAGATTTGGTGGTGGTGGGGAGGGGGGGAGTTGGCCTCTGAAGTGAGTTGGAAATGACTCTGGTTAAGCAGATCCTCAAAGCACAGGCTAAAGCTTCTATGCAGCAGACATTTTGTGGAGGACAAAGTCGAATGACAGCCTGCTTCTTTTTAATGAATGACATGAGGCAGTTCAAAAGGAGCGAGTCATCTCAACCACTAGGGGGCTCCATTGGACTGCAACCTATGTCACAGAGGCAAATGAATGACAATGATTATTTTTCATTGTTTACCTGTTCACAAGGGTGATTTTCCACAATCAAAATAGGCCCTTTGTAATTGTCAGGAAGTACATGGTAACTAAAGCAGGATGCTTGCTTTAATAATAGACAACTAATCTTTCAGAAGAAGAACTAAATTTGAACTTTATAATGACACCAAGAATGCACAGGGAACAAAAAAGACTAACAGTGAAGGGAAAATAGAATTTATAATTTAACCATACCAACCATTGCTAACCTCAATGGCTAAGTTTTCTTTCCAGGAACTATCATTTCCAAAAATTAAGCAACTGCCATGTTTTTTTTCAATCTCCATGATGTTTTTCTTCAGTGGTTTGGATATTCACAAATGTGGATGGAAATATTTTCACCAGGTCAAACATTCTTAGATAATTTTCCCAAGTAACAGGAATCAAGTATTTAAAAAAACTGTCTTCATTCCTGTGTATCCTCAATACACCCATTATTTCTCTTTATAAGACAGTTATTTCTCTTTATAAGACGGTATCTTTTACTCTGATCAAAGTCCAACACTGTCTGAATTTCCTAACCTCAAAGGCATTTATAACTTAGCTGAGCTAGAGAGTCTTCCATATTATCATCATATCTGTGCATATGTCTAGAAGTGTCTTCACACAATTTTATTTCAGGTACATTGGAGAAAAATCCCAGAAAAAGCAAATTACCAAATTTTTTTGATATATACATGCACTTTTTCAGACTCTCTATTTTTATACTTGATGTCTCAAGAATCAGACCAAAAGCTAAAAAGCATCATTTAGGCCGGAAGAACGATATTCTTACTAGATTGTTGTCTGGCAACTCCATTTACACAATAGACCTGAATTATCATTATCTTTAATGCTTTAAAATGCTCTGTGATTTTGTTCTATGTAACTTATCTGAAGGTCACATTAAACCTCATCCTTTCTCCAGCTAGTTTTTTGATAGACCTTGGCCAAAAAATCTGAACTCTTTCAAAGTAAGAAAGTCAGGTAAAGTACACAAGATTTTTAGGTAGTATTTTTTAGCATTGTATTACTTGATTTTAAAATGGTGATACATGTCATTAGGCATTTGTCCAAAATCATAGAATGTATAGCCCCAAGAATGAACCCTAATATAAATTATGGACTTTGGATGAGTATAATGTGTCAACACAGGTTCATCAACTGTAATAAATGTATCACTCTGATGAAGGATGTTAATAATACAGAATGCTACACAAGTTTGGGGGCAGGGAATCTCTAGGAAATCTATGTACCTCATTCTCAATTTTGCTGTAAACCTATAACTGCTCTATAAAGTGACATCTTTAAAGAAGAAAGTCAGAGCCTGTCTGATTAGAGAAAAACAATCATCTCCAAGTAAAGAGTAGGCCAAACGCACTTTGGAAGAGTTACATGTACATCTGAGATGAAAAGAAAACTATTATTTTAAAAGTCATGGTAAAAGAAGAAGGTGTTTCCCTTTACTCAAACTTTTAAGCAAGCCCCAAAACTAGGGAAGCCCTATGTTTGATAAAATTTACCTGAGGCATGAAGTGGGGTTCTTTTGGTTACGTTGTCTTTCACAAAGATGGATGCACCCTGGTTGACAAGTGCTTCCACACACTCTGTGTGTCCCTTAAAGGCAGCCAGGTCCAGAGCAGTGCGGCCTTTCTCATCCCTAATATCCAGGTCCACCAGTGACTGCAGTAGGACTTCCAAGGCTTGGTGGTGCCCATTGTAGGCCTGCAAAGAAAAAGCCAGAGACTCAAAAGCTTACTCACTTCAAATCCCACAATTATCCATAAGAGAGACTAAATCTCTAATGTCACAGAGACCACCCCAAAGAGTATATCAGATACTTGGAATAATTATTGAAACAGGTAAACCAGAAAGTTAAGCTGAAAAATTCTAATGCACCAGCCTCACAGTTACATGTGGTTTCTTCATGTTCTTTCTCTTTTGTGAAATAATTTGCTTCAACAGCACCAATGTATTACTTAATATACTCTTATATTTCAATTTATCAATCTAATACAGGTAAGTAGTTGAATAAATTTATTTATATAGTATTCCATATTCTGTTCAGTTTGAAACATACAGACACAATTAGAATAATTTTTTCAGGAGATGTGTTTGTTAAACCTGGAGGAAAAAAAAATTAGTAAAAACCTAGAACTCTGTAACTCAACAGAGGCAAACAAACCTTCTGTTATAGTCCAACATTTAATTTCGGGGTGAAACTGGAGCACCTCCTGGACACAGGAGACTAACACAGACTGCACCCGAGGAGATTCATTCTTCATGGAACAGAGGTAGGTGGAGGCTGTGGCATAGGGTGGGAGGCTGCTGTACCAACTGAAGCACTGCTATTTGGCCAAAAGCCCAGGGGAGGGTAAAGCAAAATGATGTCCAGACATACTTCCTTAACTGATGGGAAACATGTACAGAGGTGCTGGGGTGCTTTGGGGACCTGGCACTCAGTGAAAATAAGGACAGTGCACTGGGCTATACCCCACCTCCCCAAGCCCTCAGGATTGGTATTCACCTTTAAAGCACACTGACAGCTGACAGATGGCAAGGATTCTGGTTTGAAACCTAAGAGAGATCTACTGACAGCTCCACAAACATGAGCCAGCTCCTCGTCTCCATTCCCATTAGTGACTGGACCCATGAGGCTCAGTCAAGGAAATAGAACAAATACAAGACCTTGTGTTTGTAGAACCACAAAGACCCTGAGTTGCCAGAGCACTTCTGACAAAAAAGAGGGAGAATGAAGGTATCACACATGCAGACTTTTAATTATACCACATAGTTGCAGTAATCAAAACAGCATGGCATTGATATAAAAACAGACACACAGAGTAAGTGGAATAGAAAGCACAGAAATAAGCCCACACTTATAAGGACAGTTAGTACACAACAAAGCAACCTAAGCATATACAGTGGAGAAAGGATATTCTTATCTACAGATGGTACTGGGAAAATGGACAGTCATATACAAAAGAATGAAACTAGACCTATCTCATATTGTGCACAAAAATTAACTCAAAATGGATTAAGGACTTGGATGTAAGACCTGAAACCATAAAATACATAGAAGAAAGCACAGAAAACATTGAACAACATTGGTTTTGGTAATGTCTTTGTGGTCTCTACAAAAGCAAAAATAAACAAATGGACTACATCAAACTAAAAAGAAATCTTCATAAAAATTAAAAGACACCCTCATAAATGTGAGAAGGTATTTGTACACTTCACATCCATCTGAAAGGAGGCTAATATCCAAGATCTACAGAGAACTCATATAACTCATCAAAAAGAAAACAAATGTATCAATCAAAACTGGGAAGACTGAAATAGAAAATTTTCCAAAGACACTTACAGATGGGCCACAAACACATGGAGCAATATTCATCATGACTTATCATCAGGGAAATTTAAATCAAAACCACAATGACATACCATCTCACACCTGTGAGAAGGCCCATATCAAGAAACCCAGAAGCAACAAGTGTTGGCTAAGAGGTGGAGAAAAAGGAACTCTTGTACAAAGTTGGTGGTAGTGTAGATTGGTCCAGCCCTTATGGAAAACAGTATGGAGGTTTTACAAAATATTAATTAGCTCCACCAAATGTTACAGAATTCCATTCCTAGGTATCTACCTGAAGAATGCAAAAATACTAATTAGAAAGGATTTATGTACTTCTCTGTTCATTGCGACACTATTTACAATAGCCTAGTTATGGAAAGAACCTAAGTACTCAAGGACAGAGGAGTAGATTAAGAAGATAAGACACATATAAACAATGGACTACTAGTCTGGTATAAAAAAAATGACCTCTTGCCATTAGTTAACAACATAGATAGAACTGGAGGAGATTATGCCGAGCAATATTAGATAGAAGGAGAAAAAAATCCAGGATGGTTTCACTCATGTGGAATACAGAGAAATAAAACAAAGGATCAGACAAAACCAAGGCAAAAGTAATAAAAATAAAACCTAGAAATCTAACTGTAAAATTTATCATACTAGAGGGAAAAGAGGATGATGAAGAGCAAAGTGGGGAGGAGCACAATGGACTACGGTGGAGGACTACAGGCCCCTAAGTGGTGGGTGTCGTGTGGTAACACACATCCGAAGAGTTGTGGACCTATACACTTGAATCATATACAGTATTTCAAACTGGTATTACCTCTATTTAAAAAATGTATATAATGTAAAAAAAAAATAGAATATGCACACACAAGGCTAAAGGCATTGTAATGAAAGAAAAGGACTAAGGATATTGGGGTGAGGGGAAGTAAACAAGGACATAGGGGAAGGCTGATCTCCACTCTCCTGAAAGTCAAAATTCCCTCTTATGTTCCCTGCACTTTTTTTTTCTACTACAGCTATTACTCAAGGAACAATTTCTTTGAAAAAAAGGCTTAGCACAGACAAAAAGACTAATTCTCTTAATATACTTACAAGCCATTTTTAAAACTAGGAAAATGTGCAAAGGACATGAAAATGCAGCTCAATGAAAAAGAAGTATCAAAAGTCAATGAACATAAAACATATGTGAATTTATAAGGTAGTATTTTTCAGCTACAGACTGCCATTGATTAAGTTTGGCCATGTCTATCTAGTAGTGATTAAAATACTGTGAAAAAAACAGTCTTACACTTTGTTGGTAGGAGTACATTTTAGTGTGACATTTATGGAGGCTGACTTGACAAAATATATCAAAAATTGTTTTTAAAACATTGTGTACAGTACATGTAGTATGTACACAAAAAGCAACTCAAATAACATCTAGCTGTATCTATATTTTGATTCACAAAAATTTTAGGATAGAAAAGAAATGGTTAATGGTGATTACCTGTAGAAATGGGAGGTAATATAATGAGCATATGAACTTATTTTACTCACTTTTAAAATGCTTGGATATTTTTTTGTGTTAACTACAATGAAAATAAGATTTTAAAAGGACCCATAGTAATTAAGAGTACTAACAAGGACTGTTTAAAATTTTCTCACTCAGTTATTTTTATGATAGATTATGGTTATTATGTCATATACTAAACATAAATTATATATAACATGCAGTATAGTAACTCATATGCCGATGAATCCCCTCAATTTATAGCCCAATTCTAACTTCTCCCTTTACTGCTAGATTTGTCTATTCAATTGTTTATCGATAGTGGCCTCGGATGTCTAATAAGCATTTCAAGCTTAACATGTTCCCAACTGAATGCTTAATTCCCTTCCCCAAACTTGCTCCATCTGCAGTCTTCTCCATGTCAGCAAATGGCAAACTCATTCTTCTCAGAATAGAAAATATAAAATATATAAAAAGTCCATGGGCTTAGGTCCAAATCTTTGGAGTTGTCTTTATCTTCCCTTTGAAACCCAGCACTTAAGGTCTGGAACAATAGGGCAAGTGAGTGCTGAAGAATAGCCACTCTCGGCCACTCTACTCCCTATCTTGCCAAGCCCATTTACAGAGATGTGTCTGTTGAGAGGAAGGAGCACATTTTTCTAACTCACACAGAGGTAGCATCAGATTCTAGGGCATCTGCAGGAAAACAATAACCCACATTCCTGTTCTAATTCACACACAGGTGCAGTATGACTAGCAGCAACCCTTAATGCCACTCTCAAGCCACTATTATCTCTACTCTCTCTTCACCACCTATCTAGAAATTACCCAGTTCTCACTATACCTCCATTCTCTTTTGCTGGGGTTATTGCAAAAGTTCCCTCCCACTCTTCCTCCCTACAGTCTGTTACTGACACACCCACAGGATGAAATCTTTTAAAAACCAACTTGGACATATTACTCCCTATGGCTTTTTCCTCCACAAATACTACAATTCAAAACTTACCCCGACCATTCAGGACCTTTAGATTTGGCCTCCCACCACCTTCATTTTGGGCCTGTCCCCTTGCTCATACTGTTTCAGCCACACTAGTGCCCCCTACAGTTAAATCCGTGCATGTACCCTCTGGGCTACTGCATCTGTACATGATGTTTCCTACATCTGGAAACTTACTCCCCAGAGAGCCACATGGCACTTTTGGTACTTCTGCTTCAAACAGCACCTTATCTGGAGGTTTGCCATAGTTCACATAAAACAATCCTACACTCTCCACCTCAGCATCCTCCAGACATTCTTACCTCATATATCTTGTTTTATCTTCACTGCACTTCTTACTACTTGATATCTGTTACACATCTATATCAATTTATTATCTGTGAGTGAAAGAATTTTGCATATGTTGTATTCACTGCTGTACTCTAGAATAATGCCTAGAATGTAGTAACCACAGAACAATTATTTGAAAAATTAATGAATATAATGACTGCTATTGTCATTAGTATTACTTTTAGAATATTTTTAGATTAGATTTTTAGATTAGAATAGAATATTTTTAGAATAGCAACTATTTATTGATGGCACTGCACTGAGCACTCATTTTAGCATCTTATTTTTGTAAGCAGCCTTGTTTATAGATGAAAAAAGCAATACAAGCAATGTTAGTCCTTTGAGATTGCTTAATTAATTAATTATGCATTTTCCCTAAGTTCAGTTAGTTAGTAGATGATGAAGTAAGGACTTGAAACCCAGAATCTGTGACTCTAAAAATGTATCTGTTTAGGTAATATCCTATCATTTTCCCAGTAATTTCATTTAATTTGAAACAAAATACTTTCATCTCTAAGTGTAAAGGTAGAAATAATAGACTGACAAACATCAAATCAGAAGCCTAAACCCCTTCCCTAGAATGCTTAAGTAAAATGACTTGAAAGGAGCTTTGAGGCAAGAAAATGCAATCCTGCGGCTAACTTCTAACCAATTCCTAAAAGATTGCTCTTACACTAAACACATGGTCTTCCTTGAAATAGGAGAATAACATCCTGTCTGTTTCCCTTTCTGCTCTGGATTGCTGTAACTGCAGAGGAGTGTACGTCTTTGGTCTAACCTAAATTCTGCAGCAACGACTGATGTTGAGCACTTGCTACGTGTCAGGCTTCACTGCGCATGCGCACCTCACTTACCTATCACAAGCCGTGGTTTTCGTATTGCTACCCCCGTTTACCGATGGTAGAGATGCTACCCAGGTCTCCCGCTGTCACCCAGACTTATGTGGAGAGCCGGGATCCAATAACAGACCAGTAGTCTAGAGCCTGAAGTGTGGGCTTTACGCTAGTTCCCAGGGAAAGAGAGCAACTTGGCTATAAGGAAACTTCAAGCATGTATAAAGGAGAGAAGACACTATAAAGAATTCCCATATGCCCATCACCCCGTTTCAGCCATTATCAATTTAAGCCGTTGGTGATTTTAAGCAATCTTGAGAGCACCCTCCTGCTGTAAATGGAGTTGTGGTAATAGGGCGTCTACAGGGTGTAAATCAGTCTAGCTCACTTTACTCTGGCCTGGAATTTGTGGTTTAGCTGAAAATTGGCTTTGCATAACACTTTCTCCCACATTAAATTACAATGGTAGTAACTGATTCAGCTTACTTCACTTTCAAGGGAAATGAGTCCATGTAGATAATGGTAGATTCTAGATGCAATTTGAAAATGTTAGTTCCTTCAGTACCAGTTACTATTATGGCAAAGTAAACATTTAAAATTCTGTCACTATGACTTAGCCAAGGAAAACAGAATCAGCAATTTATAATGTGCATGCCTACCTGCAAAGCACAATGGCTAAAGTATTTAGAGTTAATGAAGAGAAGGCAGAGGAGAAAGAAGAACATGCACAGGAAGGAAGCTGGTAAGAAGGATCAGCACTGTTCAGAACAGCAATCACATTAAGACCCACATTAAGGGGTCTTAAGATAGTCATTAACTCAAGAACTCACTGAGTGTAAAAGATCCCTGCCCTTTCTTCTTTAACCCTCACGACAAAAATATAAATCCATTATCATGCACTGAAATTAAAGAGGCTTAATATTAAAATAAAATGGAGTGAATGCTGCTGGTAATTCGGAAAGCTTCAAAATTCCAATCCATATTTTCTTTAGTGTCAGGCACTTGAAAATTCTCTTAATGAGAGAATGATTAAAAGATTAGACTTACTTGTAGGATCCCCCTCATTTATTCCTTTGGTCTAGCTTGCAGCTCTTGAATTTTCATGGTGCAGGCAGTAATATACAGAATTAAAGACATACACGCATGTATACTACACTTCCAAGGCAATTCAAAGGGAATAATAAGATATCTTTAATTATACAAGACTCTTCATTTACTTTCACATTTTAGAGCTGGAAACAAATATCATATATAACAAGGAATTCTATTTTTTATAACTTATTCTAGTTATCTGTTTTTAATGGAGGTAATATTGGGGTACCCCATCAGCTATTACCACCACAGTTGCACCCACCATCAACTCACTCATTTTCCACCACCATAAACCACTGTGAGGCCTCCCCTCTTTGTTCTTACCTCTCCCCAAGCCTTTCCCCCTTGGTGCTTCAGTTCTATAGTCAGCTATGAAGGGAGAGTTTTAAAGCTTGTCTTTATCTGACTCTTGGTTTAGTTACTTTATAATATGGAATTCTATTCTGTGGTTGAATGCATGAGTCTGTTTATAGGCAGTTGTATGGTTCTTGGATTTAATATAAATATATATATATATTTATATAGATAAATATATCTATATCTATAAAGTATACCATAAAGCTTAAACTCTCTAGAAGAGACTCAAGAAGTCAGAGGAGACCTTTCTTGTGTCGGCAGTACACAGTTCAAATTGTCTTATTTCTCTATAATCACTAAACTATGTCTTTAGTAGGCAATTCCACAAATAATTTCTGAAATAACTAAAGAGGAAGTAATCACACAAAAGAACAAATATACTGGTTCAAAAAGCGTGTCATATTTCGGTTTTCTACAGACAAGCCAATTTAAGCCTTCACTGGAGGTTGCAATCAAATATTTTAAATTTGTTTTACAAAATATCTTTAAGAAAAAAATCTCATTAGGTAAGTTAAATAATTTTTAAACATGATTAATTTCTTTGAACTTTTTTGATAGGAACTGAGGGCAACGAGGAGAAAGAACCTGGGATCATATCACAATCCATAAACAATGGGTCCTTCTGGAAATCTCAACAGCTGGAGTCTTTCATTTGCATAGCCCTGTTCTTGATTTAATTTTATCAAGTAGATGGAATGCTTATGAAATTCACTGGGCTGATAACCCCAGAGACTTGAATCATTCAGCCAGGAAATAGTAACTCAAGGCAGGTAAAGCTTCTTGTGGCAGCCAAAGTTTGGGGGCTTCTGGTTCTATTTCATTGTTAGAATGCTTCTCCCCAAGAAAGAATGTGCCTTGGGTTTTTATCAAATTAATTGCCCCAGAAGTCCCTGGAGAGGATGATGGGCACACTTGTGAGGATTCTTGAAGCAAACAATAATTTTTAAAATGTTAACATTTAGAGGGTAAGAATAACATAGTTTTAGAATTAACCCATTGCTATCACTCTAATCAAACTCATCATCATTACTGCTTCCCTGGTTGTCTTGCTTCTGCTTTTCCTCTCTTACAATTTAAACTCAACACAGAAACAAAAGTGATCCTTTTAAAGCAAAAGTCATATCATATCATGTTTCCTCAAAACCTTCCAAACAGTTTCCTGATTTGTCCCTGGCAAAAGTCAGTTTTTACAGTGAAGTATAGGTCACCCATGACTTGTGGCAGCCCTCCTCTGACTCCCCACCCCTCCAGGAGCCGTGAGACCTCATCCCTTACCACGCTCCTCTTATCACTCTGCCCCCACCATTGTGGCCACTTTGCTGCTCTAGGAACACAGCAAGCAGAAACTTAGCACTTCTACCCAGAATGCTCTTCTGCCAGGTAGCAAATGCGGTAGCTCTGAAGCTCAGTTTAAATGTGAGAGCTTCTGATATGTAATATAGCGCCCTGTCTGCCACCTCGGTGCTCTCTGTCTCACTGATCCTTTCTGCAGCACTTATTACCATCTGTCCTGCTATATCTTTACTTGCCTATTTTCTCTCTTAGACTAGAAAATTTACAAGGACAGAAATTGGGTGGTTGTTTTTTTTTTTTTAACTATATCTCCAGATACTGGAATAGTGCTTAGTGCATACAGAATCAGTATATGTCAAATGACAGAATGGTATTAATGTTAATAATAGTGAGGTTGAAGTCAGCTAATTGCACATATATGCCAGATATGGTGCAAACTGCATTACATGTATGACTCATATCCTCTCCCCAACGGCCCTAATAGTTAGTTATGTTAATAGCGCTGCAATTCTCTTCATGGGGAAACTGAAACATGAAAGTTTAAGTATTTGCTAAAATCATACAATAAACAATTAAGTAGATTAACAAACTGGAAGGTTTTGGGGACCCTTACCTAGCTCACTTCCTTTAACTTACAGGTGGGAAAACCATGTTCAGGTGAGTTGCTAATGAGAAGAATGACTGGGACGTCCTCTCTGTGTGCACTTCCTAGGCCTTGCCAGCTGCAAGAACACCTAAGCCCAACTCTCTCCAGTGATGTCATGCTGGCCGGTCTTGACCTAACAGGAAACCCATGGAGTTGACAGAGCACCTGGTACTCAGTAAGCACTCAACAAAAAATTTTGAAAAAGAATGAGATATAACAGAATTTTTGGAAACCAAGCTATATTTCAGATTACTAGTGGGCTTGGCAGTAAATCAACCCTGCCATCAAAGGACATGAGAATTCTAAGATTACCTTTCAAATACGCTTCTCTAGAGCAGCCAGTGCTGTTTGTAAGCCCATCCCAAGATCAGTGCATGCTTTAGCCTGATTTCACTGCATGCAAAATGTGTGTGTGTTGTATTGTGGATGGACTCATGGCTGTGACAAAGGGTATGCGAGTGGGGTGTCAGCAGTTGTACTAGCAAGTAGGTGGGGTCAAGGCAGTGAAGGGAGGGTTCCATGGAGTGTAATGGCCTTGTCCACTTTCACTGTGTCAACACACACACACACACACACACACACACACACACATCAGTTAAAAAAACCTCTTCTGTTCTCCAAAATCTCCATCTCAATCTTTCATCAGAATGACATTGAAGAAGTGCTTATGTATACATGGTTTTAAGTGAAATGTCATGACAGTTCAACAGAAAGATCCATCCCATTCCTACATGTGTGGCCAAAGGCTGAGGGCTCACAATTCAGCAGCACCTTGAGCAGCTGAGCTGGCTGTTACTGGTGTGGCTACCAATCTCAAATGATCCCAGGAACTAGCTGCTGACTGCCAGCTGGCAGCAGGGCACTACCTAAGGTATCTAAGGTAGAGTGGTTGGTGCATTCCCAGCTGTCAGCCCTATGGAGAGTTTGGGGATCACCACTCTGTGGTGCTGCATTTCCCCTCAATTACTGGGCTGGGGACAGGAAGTTTTACTAGTGACAGCATTTAAGTCTTCATCCTTTCCTTCCCAGATCTCAACCAGTACAAGAGTCAAAGTCTGAGATCTCCTTAGACACCCTGAGTTCATCCAGGCAAAAAGATCAGAGTTGCAGTGAAGCATGTGTTGTGCTTAAATATCTCACAAGCTTTTGGTCACATAGTATCTGATTGTCTATAGGTTGAATACTAGTATGTTGTTGTCTACAATCAAGTCCCTAAAACCAAAATGTTCCTCACATTTCCTTGGTTTTTAAATTTAACTACTAGATAAAAATTTTAAGATCATAAAAATTTATAGCAATCATTCATTAAGTACACATTGTGGTAAGGGCTTTATGCACATCATGTCTTTTCCTTTGCCCCCTTTTTACAGAGGGGGAAACCAAGGCTCAGACACTGTAATTATATGTCTATGGTCACCAGTGGGTGGTGCTGGGGTTGGAACGCAAATCAGTTTTTTGGCAGCCTGTGCCCATGTACTGTTTTCATTTTTAGTTATTACTGTGGGACTATGTTTGCATTTTAAGAGCAGCCTCGTTTTAGGATCACATAGGTCCTTTTTGTAACCGGTAAATTTGCTTACAGTATCTCACTTACAGCTAAGTGGAGGGGACTCTTGGTAGCACCAGAATCTGATTCTTCAAAACCACTGCTGGTTCTTTCCAAAAGCTGGAACAAAAAGAAAACAGTATGTAAGTGCAATGTGCAAAAGGAATCCTACTTGATGGATAATCATATTGACATAAATAAGAAAGGTAGCTTTAAAAATTTAAGAAATTATGTAACTTATCAGCAATGTAAGAACTTTGATATAGTATATCAAAAATAAATACTACTAACTATATTTCACTTTCTAAATCAGCTCATCAATTGCTATTCACAAAATTTTTTGAACTTGGAAAGTTGTTTAGTTTCAGGAAAAAATGTTAAATCCACTTTTCACCCACGAGATGGTAATAATGAAAAAATGGCAATACTCAGGATTTATTTCATTATGAAACACATATTTATTGAAGGTAGTGTAGAGAAAGACACATGAAGCTTCCATTCCCGTGGAGCTTACATTCTGAGGGAAAGCACAGACAAGTGATTAAACACACAAAAAAGCAAATGTCTGGTAGAGATATATCTATTATGAAAATGAGGTGATACAGAGTTGATGGGAAGTCACTTTACAGCTGATGGTCAGGGAAGGCCTCTCCAAGGAGGAAATATTTAAAGCAAGACCTGAATAAGAAGAATTAAGTCAGGGAACTGTGTGGCAGGAGAGTACACAAGGAGGAAGGAATAGTCAGGGCAAACACATCACGTGGAGAAGAATATGATTTCAAGAAACAAAAGGAACAATGTCATAAGGGCATGAGATTGGGAGAGTTTTAGGAAAAATATATTCTATGGATTTTAATAGAGAACAAACATTTGGGCAATAGGTGCATATCGCTGACCCTAGGAACAAATTCCCAATAAACAGACAAGTACACATTGATTCACATACAAACAAATATTTTCAATCAACAAATAGGTGACGAATAATAACTAAGGTATCACTATTTCATGCACTAAAGATATAATAATAAGCAATATATTTAAAAAATCCACTTTCTCATGGGGTGAGAAGATTTGCAATTTTAAATATGATGAGCAGGTGATGGTCAAACCAAGTATAAAGGGCAATAAGAAAGCCTATGGATATCTACAGGGAGAACATTCCAGGCAGAAGGGCAGGCAATCCAAGTCTCTTGGGGACAGGTGTGCTTACAAATATCAAGGAGACACCAGCAAAATGGACAAAGAAAGAAAAACAGGAAAGGAAATCAGAAAGATGGAGGCAGAGAGAGTAGGGGGTACCAAAAAGCCTTTTGGGTTGTTGTAAGGATTTTGACTTTTATTCTGAGTGAGATGGAAATTCACTGGAAAGTTTTGAGAAGAGGGATGATATGTTCTAACTTTCAGGCTCTGGGAGGGCTGGAGTGGAAGCACAGAGACCATCGAAGGAATGGGACAACAGTGCAAGAGAGAAATTACAGTGGTGTAGACCAGCATGGAGCAGTGGGGATGGAGAGTAGTTGGATTTGAGTATTTCTGGGGTAGAATCAGAGGATTTGTGATGGGATTAAATGTGAATGTGAGAGAAGGAGAACAGTCAAGGATTTCCTGAGCAGATAGAAGATGGCTGGTCCATGAACTGAGATGGAGAACACTGTTAGTGGAACAGACGTAGCAGGAGAAAGTAGAAGTTCAGTCTTGGAAATCCTAAGTGTGAGAAGTCTTTTCAAACATTCTAAGGTACATATTAACCAGGGAGTAGTGGAGACATAGTTTGGAGCTCAGGATATTTAATGTCATAGATTGGATGAGATAAGAAAGGGAGTGAACAGAGAAAAAGGACTTAGGCTGAGCAGGTAAGCTAGAAAAAGCACCAGGAAAACATGAAGACCTGGAAATCAAGTGAAGAAAGCTTCAAGGAAGAGACTGGGTAACCATGTCAAAAATCCAGAGAGGTGGTGTAATGAGGCTTGATAACTGACCCTTGGGTTTAATAACATGGAGGTTATTTGTGACTCTGGTAAGGGCAGTTTACCAAAACACTATTTATATGAAAAAATAGGAAAGTAAATAGCCAGCAATATAGGGATGGGTTAAATATAGTGGTATATATGACCCCTTTAGATAAATTATCTTTATATTGCTGTCAAATTCTTTGCACAATGACGCATCCAAAGGAATGAAAATCTAACACCCAGAAGCTTGTATGGTGAATATTGCTGCTACAGCCTCTTGACTGGTGGGATTGTATTGCTCTGTCCTGCAAAGCTGAAAACTATATTTCCTAAACTCACTTGAGCTAGGGTTGCAGATATAATTTAGATTTTGCCAGTTAAATGCACTATCTGAAATTCTGAAGACAGAAATAAAGCAGCTGGACATACATGATTCCCAACAGGGACCACAGTTGTGGAGATTTTTGATTGCTTATAGTTTCCAGTATATAAGCCACGGGCTTAGTGGGGGTAGAAAAGCAAGACAGGAATACAGGAACAGGAATACATTCATTTCTTGGCAGATGCTGTATGCCAAGTCTGTCCCTGTATGTTCCATAGGGCTAAGTGCCCATGGAATAGCCACTCTGGTGGCTGCCTTCTGATTCCCTTTCTCTCTGACCATAGGAAAAGGGAAGCTGTCCTGATAGTGCAGGTTATTAATTCAGGATTATTTCTAGAGGACCAGCCTAGAAGTCCCTCATCTGGACCCCCTCAATAGTCTTATAAACACCTGTTTTTAAAAATCAAATCTTTTTCTGCTAAAATAGCTAGCATTGTTTCTGTTTCCTTCAATGAACTCTGATTGATTCAAAGAGTAATACAGATGTTCATAGAAGTCTTCTTAATGGGAGTGGCGAAGGAGAAATTATACCACTCAATACACAAGAAAACAAAACTTCCAAAACACCACTTTGTCCATTATCTTTCTGAAGGTCCCAAATTTGTCAAGTAGAAAAACACATTTTAAAGTCATTCATTTGGAATGGTACCATTTTTATTTTTAAAAGTCTGTACTGACATGACTATATATATGCAGGAAAAAAATGTTTAACAAAGAAGTCTAAAAGTAGGATTATAGATGATATTTATTTTCTTCCTTATCTTTACTTTTTTTTGCAGTGAATACATATTAAAAAATAACACTAAACCTATTTCCATTTGGAAAAATAATTAATCTTCCTTTCCATTTAACAGAAAAACAACCACAGATTGTAGTTATATCCAGATCTCCTTTCTAGTCAATACCAGTGAAACAAAATACTATAGTGTTAAGATTCCTGGACAGATTAAATAACAGTATAAAATTTACCATTAAAAGGCACAGAATTTCAAGTTTCCAGATAAAACAAAACAAATTATATTGGAAGCATGAGATATCTTACGTTTGTTTTTCATTATTGTGAGAATAAAATTTGGAATTTAACAATCTAGAATATGTTAGAATATTGAGAGTAAATTTAATTTTAGCTTCAAAGCAAATACTTTAAACACAATCTCCCTTACATTATTAAAATAAAAGCAGCTATAACTGCTTGACGTGGCTAGAAAACAGCTGTTCTTTGCTTTGTTTTGCAACATTATCACCTGCAAGACTTCCTGGAATTGACAATGTGTACCAACTCCAAATCCTGTCCTAGAATAAGCTTTTAATCAAAAGAACACAGAATCATTTCCACCATTATCACAAACACAGTAACACAGTCAAGAAGACAATATGCTGTTTGTAGCCACAAATTAGGCATGTTACCACATTCATTAATAAAAATTTTCCACACATGTACTCTGATCCTTCGAATAGCATGCAATGCTTTACTTCAGTTGTTCACCATATATGTGCTGAGTTCATCTCTGTGCAGGACCCTGGGTTGGGCACTAGGATTCAAGTGTGCAGCAAGCAGATGTAGCCACTGACCTGAAAGAGCTTAGAGGCTCTTACCACAGTGAGGTAGGAGCTAGGATGGAGAAGGGCAAGTTGCTATAGGAACAGGAAGAAGCACCTCGCATGAACTTTGGCGGTAAGAGAAAACACCTCTCTAAAAAAAGGGTTAGCCTGAGATCTGGTCAGTAGGGGTCAGCCAGGAAAAGAGAATGGGGAATTTTGGGGCAGAACAAGAGCATGTGAGAGCAGTAAGTACAAAAAATTTGAAAATCTTCAAGTTCAGTAAGGCTAGAGTAGCATGTAAGGATGAGGAAGGAATAAAGAACAATGAAGACAGAAACGGAAGTAGGAGAGAGATTAGGGATAGGTTGATCATACCATTGTTGACCAATCAGGATTTTTTAAGGATGAAAACTATTCTGGGACAACATCATAAGCAGGAAGGAGTCATGATCGTGATCAATTCTTGAGTTTAATAAAAATTCCTCTGGCTGCAGTGTGGAAAATGAGCTCCAGGCGCTGGTGGGACCGTAACCCTAGAGGTTAAGGTAATTCACCATGGGATTTCTAAATTATAAATTACTAAATTGGAGAGAACTGATGGGGGCCTCAACTACAGAAGAGATAATGAAAATGGAAGGTATATTCAAGAGTTTCATTCACTCCATTACTCAAGTAATTTATTGAGCACTGTACACTGAGATTTCAGTTCTAACTGGTTCATACATACATGAAAAACAGTCTAGAAGACACAAGGAAAAGGAAAACAACTCATTGATTGAATATTAAGAAAGGAGAAAAGACTCAAGGATGACACCCAGTCTTCCAATTTTTCATAACAGGATGAAGAGTGATGCCCTCTTTAAGAAGCAAAATTGGGGGAAGAGAAAGACATATTGAGTTTGGTTTGAAGTGTTACTGGAAAATTTAGAGGGGAGATGTTTAGTGAAGAGATGGATGTAAAGTTTGAAGTTTAAAAGAGACATGGGCTGGAGCCCTAGATTTGGGAGTCAACAGCAATGAAGTGCCCACTGTGGATGAGATTGCCCAAGAAAATGGAATAAGAGAAGGGAAAAGGGCATTGGACATAAGTCTCAGGAATTCCAGTATTTAGGGTTTGGAAGAGGAAGAGAGCATTCAAAGGGGCTGATAAGTGAATAGAGATAAAACAGGATCGTGAGATGATGGTGGTGGTGATTTCATGATATAAATGAGGTGTTGGTAATGGCTGATGATGATGATGATGATGATGATGATGATGATGATGATCTCACTGAGTGATTCTCACTGATTATAGCCAAAAGTTATTAAGCACTTTGTGAACCAATCACTTTACAAGGATGATATATGGGTTACCTCAATCAGTTCTCATATAATCCATTAAGTGACTTGCTCAGGTTCACAAAGCTCATAAAGGGCAGACCAAGGAGTTGAACCCAGGTCTAATTCAAAAACCATAATATTATCACATGGAGAAATGTCTTCCAATCAACTCCTAAGCTGAAATTTTCCCCAGTCATTTCACATAAACCAGCAGTGATAAGGGCAGGAAACAAGGAGAGTCTTTTAAAATTATATGGGTCTTTTTATGCCTCTAACGTCAACAATTTCCTTTAATCTTTGATATTTTCCTCTCCATTTTCTAAGGAGTGGTAAGTACTCATCATCACAGCAATCACAGGGGATGTTAATTGGAATCTAGCTTCTCTAAGTATTCCTCTCCCTTTAGTGATTCTTCTTTGCTAGTTAAGAAGACAGTGCGCAAGAGTGGGCAATTTGCAAGCCATTCAAAACTGGCATTTACATTTAGATTTTTCTTTATAATTTTAAAATTTGATTCTAAGCATATCAAGTCCAAGAATGAGGCAGAGGCAAATGCAGACTTAAGAGTCAGAGAGCTCATTCCATGGTTATTATACAAACTCATAGCTCAGCCTATCATGTGCAAGATTACTGGAAAATAGTATTGCTCTACAGAGCTCAACTTCAACCTACCTTGTCAAAATTAAAAATGGAATGACTCTTTGGAAACCCAGTTATAGCTAGCAATATAACCCAAAGCAGGAACATCATAAAAAGCAATGAATTCTGCACATAAAGTTTATAGCTGTAAATCAAAGAACAGCATCTTACATTTCCAATATAAAGCAAACCGGTTATAACTTTCTCTTAAGACTACTTCTAACAATAAACCCTCATGCTGACCATCAGCATTTACATAATCCATGCATTCACATGTTCGTTTTTCATCGAATTATGCTCATAAATCCAATCTACATGTGCAGTAAGTTGCCAGAGGTTTCTATTGGCATAATTAAAATTTTGCATTTATTCCAGGGACTTGGTCTTCTGCCTAAACAATCTATTAAAATGGCATTTTTAATAGTCTTTATCTGAACTACTTGACCTTATTCCTTGCCATCTCAAAAATCCCAGAGTTGCTTTTCTCAATTGATCAACCATTTATGAAGCTTGTATGTAAAGTCTAGCAATGCCTGACCCCACTTCTTCCTCTATAGCCTTCTCTATAGACACCTTTCATCTGCCGAGACTCTGGGTGAGAAAACCAGAAAGTTTGGGATTAAAGCTACTTCCAACTCTCACTAGCAAGTAAAGATGGAGGCCTGAAGTGGCAACAGAGAGAAAGATAGGATGAGAGTAAGCAGAATTGTCAACCATTTTATTTGTGTAACATGAACTCTTTGGTTCAATGGGGGTCGCTGGAGTACTCTGGGAAAATTATTATATTTGAGATTACAATTTGAGCAGTCCAACAAGATGGTAGAAGGATGAAGACACAGGCTCACCTCCTCTACATATTTACAACCAAATTTTCTGCAAACAACGAACAGATGATAAGTATACCAAGAAAGGCAACATGGCAGACGGGGTAGGACCAACTGCAATTTAATTGTGTTTGGAGGGTTATTGGCTAGTGTAACCGAAGAGAGGAAGCCTCTCTGCTGTTGGCTCACATTCACACTGGGGTCTTTAGAATCTGAGGACAGTACTAGAGAGGGGGGCACACAGAATGTGTGCACGATGGAGGGGCTAGTTCCCAAGAAGTAAAGGAGAAGGAGTGCAGAGACACTATGTCCACCTAAGTAGTAGAGCAATGCCTGCAAGCACAGATGTTATATTGTAAAATAACAACTAGGTGCTTGGTGTCAGCTGCACCACTAAATAGGAAGCTCCAATTATTAACTGGTAGCAGGACTAAGTACCAGAGCTGAGAGGTTGAAGCTAGCACAAGATTATTTGGGATATTTTAACTGAGGAATTGACATAAGGGAAAGGGTCACTGTATCCAACTTAAGAACCTGCAATACCTGAAGTTTAAACTCTTAGTACTCACCAGTCACAACCTTTTGGTACCCTGTCACCCTGGCTCCTGTCTCCTACCCCCTGCCAATACTAATATCCCAGTGACCCAAGTAAGTGCATAGGTGCTGGTCTATAAAGCAGCAGACACTGAAGGATCCCAAGTATATAACTCAGGATTCTATCCTGCAGCCCGTAAAGGTAACACAAGGCCAATTCATCAAGAAAAGGAAACTTCTTATCTCAACCCATAAAAACAAAGTGAAGGGACAGAGGAACATAACACAAATGATGAAACCAAAACAAAACAAACAAACAAACAAAAAAAACAGACCAATCTCATTCTAGCATAACTGTGTAACCTGCCTTATGAAGAATCTTAGGTGACAGTTATAACCATGCTTGTTGAAATGAGACTACAGTTCACAGGACATTTTCTGAACATGGAAGGTTTTTCCAAGGAATGGGTAGGTTCACACAAAGAGCATCTCAATGTCTGGGTTTAAAAGCAAGAAGAGCTAAGTTTAAGCCTCTTTCTCTACAAAGTGAATCTGTGACCAAAAAAAAAAAAAAAAAAAAAAATCAAGTATAAACACAGCTCAATGGTAAAGCATCTGGCCACTGGGTTAATAAAACAGTAATCCTATCACCCAAAATGGTGAGAAAACACAGAAATATTAAACTTGAGCTGGAAACCCAAGCTTTATAAATATTATAGATTATTACTAGATATTTAAAAATATGGGAGGAAAAAATTCAGAGACCCCTAGAGACCTCAAGTTGATCTAGATCAGTGTTCAAATGTGCTGTTTAAGAAAGCAAGCATGGCTCAGAATATAAACAGAGAAGTGTAGCCAGAAAGTCTGTGAGCTTAACCCTCTTGCTTTCTGGTTCTGGTTAGAGCCTAATGACACAACTCATTTCCACAAATTAAGGAGGGATAGAAAACCAATCAAAAAATGTTCATGGCAAACATGTAAATGAGTTGCTCTGAGGGAAGGTTTAAAAATGGATTTATTTATTTATTTTTGTTAAAGATGTATTTATTTATGCATACAAGAACTGGGGTGTAGGCCAGAGGCATGGAGTGGTGAGAGGATTCACCAGAGACAGAGTGGGGAGCAGAACAGGCAGATACACTGAAGTACACTGCTGAGGGGAGCAGGGGCGAGTCAGGAGAGGTCTGCTGCGCCATGTGGGAAGCTCCCTGGCCAGGGATAGAGCTTGTGCTGCAGTGGCTGCTGATAGTTCATAGTGCTCAGACTTTATCTGCTGCACCACCAGGGAGGCCAGAATTTATTTATTTTTTAGCAATAAAGACTAAGAGGACATTTATGAGTCTTCAAGCTTATAAGGAGCTGGAAGCTGGCCCAGGCCCCTGGAAAACTGGCACCTCTGTCAGAAATTTTATTTCATATTCCACTTGTTTGTGCTTGAGAATGAAATGCTAGCAGGGCCATTCCTCATAGCCATTCCTCATCAATTGCAATGGCACAGTCAGGCTGACACCTGACTGGGCTCAGTCCAAAAAGGCTCAGTAGAAAAATTCCACAACCCCCAGCCAGCCCGTGTCAAAACCTTCCGTTCAGGGGACCAGGGACCCAGGTTAGAGCTCAGAGACCCCCACAGTCCTTTCAGCCTTAGAACTGAATGCTATTCCAGGCCATCCTGGAACTCAGTGGACCCCAGGCCTTTGCGTCTAGCCCAAAATAAACGTGCTTCCCTATGAAGACATGTCAGTTAACAGCAATGACCGTTTTTCTTCTCATGATTCTGTTCACACCCCTTCACAGCTATTAGAAAAAGCTGTGTTGCTTGAAATTGTTATTAACAATCACTGGAAACCCAGTGGTTCCTAGAAATGTATAAATCTAATCTAATTTCTGCCTCCCACCCCTCAATTCCATAGGTAAAGAACCATTAGCTTTCTACACTTGTAAAGTCAAAGTCTATGCAACTTTAAAAGGAGATAACACAAATTAAGGAGAGTGCTACCAGAAGCTTAGCTAGATTGTTTCCATTTCTTCTTGGGAGCTGATTTTGATTACTGTGCTTATCTCCTCCCTCCAGTGTATATTCAGTTCCTGGTGATTTCCTTGCCAATTAAAAGGCAGAAGAGCCTGCGGTACGTGTAACTGAGGCTAATAAAACCTGCTGCGAAGATAAAGCCCAATGTAAGATGTAAAATGCATGGTGTTCAAACTATTTTGCAAGAGCCTTAAAAATGTTCATATACTTTGACCTATAAAACTACTTCAAAAACCCCATTCTGAGAAAGTTTTGAGCTCAAAGCCACTTAAAAGTGAAATCATGTAAATTACCTAAATAGTAGAAAATGGCTAAGTTATGGCTGATACAATAATTGAACATTATTTAAATTAAAAAATGTTTACTGAGAGTTTTTAATAGCATTGGGAAAAGATTGTTATAATAATTTGTGGTAAAAAAATCAGTGTATAACATTTAATATCTCATACATGAAAACTAATATGTGAGAAGGAGAGTGGAAAGAAATATGCCAAAAGGTTAACAATGATTGTGGTGGGGTATTGGGACATCAGGTGTTTTGATTTCCTGTTTCCACTTTTCTACTATTATAAACTTTTCATAATAAATGCAGATTATTTGAATAAAGAATAAAAGAAAGTTCTATTTTAAAGTGAGATGATTGAGTAGATAATTTCCAGAGTGCCTTTAGCTCTAGTTATACTCTGTGTTAAGAGGTCAATGTCCAATCTGGACAATACCAGTGTTGATTGAAACCCAAGGTCCTTCATGGTCATTAAACTGCAAATTCTTCATACTATGTGGTAGGTATTCTAAAGATGTTTACTGAATTTCATTTCAATCTGATAAGTAAATGAGAGAGCATTAATGGGATTAATTTTAGGGTGATAATACTTTGTTTGCCTGCTTTGACACCACAGAGCTACCAAAAACATTGCTGGTATCTTATATATCTGGATGGACTTTCCCTTCATAAAAAACATTTAAATAACATATTCATTGCTATATTTAAAAACAAAACAAAACCAACCAACCAACCAGCTAGCAAAACAAACAAAACTGATCTTCCACAGAACATGGTCTTACAAATAAAAAATAACTCTCAGATAAGTGTGTCTTTCTAAACCTGTTTTATTAAACCTGTTTTCTAAACCTGTTTCTAAATCTGTTTATTATTACCAGGTCACGATATAACTCATTATGAGGTGATCCTGTGTTCTGTCATAAGGATATAAAGATAATTAAAATCAAATTAAATGTTGATGTGATGAAGGGACCAATACTAAGTAGAAGATGAAAGAGCTCCAAATATTTTCTGATTGTAGGTATTTAAATTAGTCCAGAAAAAGCCAGATAATACACTTGAAATAACAAAACAGTATGATTTTTTTCACCTTGCCAAAGGAGTTCCAGATGAGAAAAAGCATTAAGATTAAGTCATAAGAAATACGTCACTATTTTCAGGGATAAGGCATCACTGTTACTAAAGACAGAAGGACTGATCTAAGGCTGGCAGAAACCAAAAATGATTATGAAGACAAGAATTTTAACTAAAGAAGCTGCAAAGAGTCACTACATAGTTCATTCCAAATGTGAAAAAAATCATCAAAGTGTCCCCTTATTATCTTGGAGGTTTCACATCAGCTTTGGATTGAAGTGGTTTAACTAATGCCAGAATTCTTAAATTAATTTTCTGTAAACAGAATAAAAACATGAAAGCACCATGTTTGTGATGTAATTTTAGAGTCAATGGATTTGAGAGCGGAGCCGGTTCCTTGGCTTCACTCTGGGCAAGGTTTCACCAGAGCTCCCTTCGGCGGCACGTGACAAGTTTCTCCACGAGACAGAGGCTCAGTTACACTTAAAGAACAGGTTTATTAGGACAAGGACGTAAAAGACACTTGTACAGACACAAGTGGACAGGAAGAGCTGCCCCGCTGAGGGGCAGGTTTGCTGAGAGGGCTGCATGGTGCAGGTCACGGGCAGACAGGCAGGCCGCTGCCCTGCAGAGGGACAGAGTTGGTAAAGGAAAGCACCTGCATAGGGACAGGTGGGCAGAGAAAATGGCTGCCCCTCGTTCTTGTACGGATGGCACTGATATAGCCTTCTTTCAGTTGGGAGGGGCTCAGCTTCGAGGATGGCTGTCTGTTTACTGGCTAACTAGAATTAGAAAAGAAACTGGAGATTCTACAATGGGCTCAATCTCCGTATCTTTGCCCATAGACTGCCATCTAGCTCCTACCTAGGAGCTGGTACCTAGGGATTGTGCTAATGGTTATGTTGATTTCTTCTACTCCCACTTTCTTGTGTGGGTCTAGTTCTAACCTTATTTTGCATTATATCTCGTCCATCATTTGGGTTAAAACAAAATCAAAAGGTAAAGTTCAACCTAATAAAGAAATTATTCTCTTTAGTGTGATAGTTTCCCATTACTGAATTTGATTTCATTCTTTGGTGTGGATTATGAGCCAAAAGAGGGAAGAAATACTTATGTCTTAGAGACAGGATAGAAAAAGAGAACCCTGAGAAAACCTCTGCGGGAACACAAACAGGCCGCAGCCAGCACCCAGCCACCAGAAAATTCCAGAAACACCAACATCATACAAGCAAAATATGCCTTGGGGGCACCCTTGATAGCGCCACTGGGGATGTAATTATTAGTGCTATGAATCCTGAACCTGGCAATAACTGTGGCAAGGAAATTTCTGCACAACAAAAGACTTTGGTTATTCTCTTAATTTTCATAGTAAAGGAGTTAGCCTAGATCATACACACTTACTTTCTGAATTTTGCAGAGTAATTCTCAGGTTAAGTCTTCCTATCATATCAATAGTCAGTACACATAATGGTACATTTGCTCAGTGGAAGAGTCACCAAATTCTCTTTGATCCTTTTATTATCTTTTTTTCTTTGGATCACTGGATACATGTGCAGTGCTGTGTGTGTGTGTGTGTGTGTGTGTGTGTGTGTGTGTGTAGAAGGGGCAAAGAAGAGGAAGACAAAGCAAAAGTTTGTGTTAATCAACCATTATCATACATGAGCTTAGGAAAAAGAGTATAAGAGGTCTGTTTGCTCTATATCTGCATAAAAGACACGTGACTTATTCCCTATTATGAAGAAAAATAATCCAAAGCTTGGAAATTAGGCAAAAAAGGATAATCCATGTTCTTTTAAAATCATTGAACACTGTTTTAACAGGTACAGCCACAGATTAATTTTTTAGTGTAATATTAACTAAGGACTCAGTCTCAGTTAATTTGCATGTTAACTTGAGGATTTGTGTTCCAGCAGAGATACACATTATTCTGTATGGTAGAAAAATAATTCCAGAGATGATAATTTACTGCCCTTTAGGATATTAACTAGTTTTGTATCTGATTTAACAATTTCATTCTAATATTATTTTATTAAAATGTCTGTAAATGATAGGTTCCTCAATTGTTTCCTGAATAAGCTTTAGCACATTACCAGTTCCTTCACTATTTAATGATATAAAAATTTTTAACACATGTTCCTCCACTCTTTGAGTCTTACGGTAAATTTTGGGTAAATTTTGACACCATCCATGAACTCCTATACTTCACAAGCCCTCAGAAATCTTAATATCCTTTGGAAATATCTGCAACAATCTCCTCTCCACTATATTGTTGCACGGTTGATTCTTTTCATGGGAACACTGAGAGAACTTGACAGAAGGTGCTTTCCTCTCCTTCTTAAGGAACTTGTGCAGATATAGAACAGACAGAGCTAGGCTATCCTAAGATGAGAAAACCAATCTCGTTGATTTTCAATGAATTCTTCTTAGGCTCTGAGACAGAGGAATCAGGAGCTCCCTACTCTCCTCGAGGTCTACTTTATTTGAAGGATGAGGGCAATGACCAGAATGCAGGGCTGAAGCCCTCCAGGCCTGTACTGGCTCACTTTTCTCCCAGGATACAACAGGAGTTGCCCTATACTAAACCCTCCCACCCCCTCACCCTGGCTCCCTTTCAAGTGAAGAGGTCATTCAGCACCTTTAAGAGGGAACTCTCAATTCATCATCCCTTCTCTCTGGCCTCCTTTCCTACATAAAATCCTTAGCAGAATGGAAGGGAAACCTAGCCCCAGCCAGAAGCCTAAGGGACTGAAATCTCAGAGCACCTGAGCCCAAGAAGCAGAGACCCCTATCCTCCACCCCACCGTTCTTCAAAAATAAATCTCACTGTAGAAGAAAACTGAACAACAAAGCACAGATCATTTACAACTGAAAACAAGAGCACACTAATTTAACTAAAATGAAATAAGTTAACTGCTTTTCTCAAAGCTCATAAAATCTCCTTTCATTAAATCATGTTTCCATTTATGTACACCTGTTATGCCAGTTACTAGAACTGACATTAGGATAATATAAGAAAATAATGTTTTTAAGTCTAAAAAACTAAAACATACAAAAAATTATAATATAGGTCTATTGTCTTTAATGTAGTGAAACTATGGTGCTCCAAAAACCTGGTATTTTGTGTGTTAATTTAAAAATATGACTTCAATGGGTCTTTCAATCATGGACCCACCTTACTGTACATTCTACCTCTGATAATTATGCTTCTCCTTAATTAAAGAGGTTGCTGGGAGTCAGCCTGCAGGCCAGCATCTTGACAAATCTAGCCCTCTGGTATTCATTTTTTATGAGGCATTAGGCCATCCACCTACCTCAGATTGACTCCTGTTATCTTGTACTTTGGCCACTATTGAGTAGGGAACATCGACCCCTTCCTTCCAGGACAACCTGCATTCTTAAAACAGAAGAAAGGCTCTATCTACATAAGACTTACTCAATTCCTGCTCCTTCCAATTTCATCCTCCCATTCCACACCTTCCCTTTCCATTACCAAATGAAGACAAAAACAAAAAACCTTTTCCAGCCTCCAGGGCACATGTGTAAATAAATACCTGTCTCCTAGGGAATCACACCCCACTGCTTCCTGTCCCTAACCATCACACAAAATATTATTTGCCATCACAAACCCAAACCCAGAGAGTCCATGGACAGGTGAATTTTAATGAGTTTAAAAATCAGGTCCAAAACTATTTTATTTGCATTTCAGTTTTATAAACATGACAATTCTAAAGGTGAGTCATGCTCAGCTATGGCAAGCGTGAAACATCCTCAGGAAATAGTGCCCAGCATCTAGAACACACTACAATTTGTGAATTCGGCCACCAGGTTGCAAATGGAGCCATTTCACTCACGGTATTCAAAGGCTCTTTCACGAATTTGGGAGTGTCTGTGCCTCCTTTCCCATCTGTTGTTTGTCTTTTCTCTCTAGCTGTTAATTAGCTCTTTGAACAGAAGGCGCAAGAGGCGGGGGTATTTAATTTAATAAACTATATCTCAAAGGTTCCCACAGTCCTCAAAGTGACTGGTCTCACTGCTTGCTGATAGCTCAATAAAGGGTTTAAGAAATCAGGTGAAATGCTGACTAAAATTATGTTTTTGTAATACCCATGGGTTTATCCTACTACCACCTCCATTACTGAAGAAAACCTAAAAATGTTATGTAGCACTATGTCCCTCAGAAGAGCAGTTAATAGAAACCTGTATTTCTGTTAAGTATGTTTTTTTCCTTGTTATTTTCAGCTACCTATCAGAATGACTTTGCTCCATTTCTAAAAAGATTTTATTTAAAGGGTCGCACTGAAAAATACTTTATGTGTACTCTCTAATATCTATGGAAGACTCTAAGTGGGATGCAGTTATGCTTTCATTTTTAAAAATTTAGACCCTCGAGTGTCATTGTTCAGCTGGAAAAAAATTCAGACTTGCATTTAGAAAGTATGTATTAATGTTAGCTTGACACAGTTAAGACTAAATTGCTTTCATTTGCTGAATAATAGTGCAATTGTCAAAGTTGAACTCTCTTTTTCTCTTTGAGGACATAGACTATATCGTGGCCTTTTTAGTACATAGATTGGCTAGGAATATATTGACAAAAAGAACTAATTTCACTTCTGATTACCAAGTTCATATATTAGTTTACTGACAGTTATATAAGAATGATCTACCAAATAAAAGTAATTGTAATAGAAGTATGATTTCAATTTCTGATTTTTTTTGAAGTCAAAGGATCAGCAATCAAAAAGTTAAAATCAAGAAAGCATATCCTAAAAGGAAAATAATCACAACTCACAGGATATTTTCTATTTGTTTACTCAAGATATCCCTTGGAATTTTACCTAATAACTAGTAGAATTGGCAATGAACATAATCACATAAAAAAGGCTGGGAGATTTCTATATATGTCGTCACAGTAGAAAGATTTGTTTTTAGAATTTCTCCTAATTATCCAAATTATTCTGAAATGGAATGGCTAATCAACGCATTAAGTGCTGAATTGTACACCAACTCTCACAGCCTCCCATTGCATATTCCAGTTTTAAAGTCTGGCCCATAAAAAAGTATGATAATCAATTTTTAAGAATATGCCTGAAAAGTGACATAACTGATAAGCGGTAAAGCAAAACAAAGCACAGAGTGAGATTTCACCTGGTCCTAAAATACTAAAGTAAGCCATCAATAAAATAGTTTATACAAATCCCAGCTATGCCATGAAAGAGGTATTAAAGGGAAGTATTATGTCTAAGTAAAAACAAAAACAAAACTAAAATAAAATACAGCTTAATTTCAGCATTTACATGCTGAAATAGATTTGGAAAGTTTGCAAGTTTGTGCTCAGGGAGAGTGTTGGATTGGAAAGACTAACTCAAAATTATTAAAATTTAATGTTAATGGTAGATTTTATTAAAATGCAAAAAGAAAATGATCAAAGGTTCTCATAATTTCACACAGTTTGAACCATAACTTGTGGGGTTTTTTTCTCTTTCCTTTTTCTTTTCTGCTTTTCCACTTTGGCAATAAAAGGCAGAGGCAACTTAGTCAAACTTTGTTTTGCTCTGCAAACCATCTTTTTTCATAATCTTCTCTCTAGTCTGTTTAATAGGAGTTCTTCTTCCTACATGAGCTGGTAATTCTTTCTTTTACTTTCCTTCCTCAGGAGCAGTAAAGAAATTAAACTGTTTCATTTTCTCCCCCTTACAATCTCCAAATCAGATTGCCACCATTTGAACTGCTCTGAAGGCATTTTATTTTCAACAGGACGCAACAATTAAGAACAGAGACTTAAAATCTTCCTTTAAGGCTCTGAGATAATCCCACCTGTTGGGTCATGTTTATTGTCAACCTGTGTTCATTTTCTGGCAGGCTGCCTGAAAGCATTGTCAGGAGGAGGGAGGGAGAAAGTTTGGAAATTCAGGTCCATGCTATTCCTCCTTTAAGACAGGCTTGGAAGCTTACTCTTTTAAATACTGCTGGTCACTCTAATATGCTTAATTTTCCTTTAAAATGACAGTCTCCTATGTCTTGATAGTTTTCCCATTTACTTTGAAAATATAACTTCTAAACAATTATTCAGGAAGGTATGTATTACTTTACATGATGCCTAAGTCTAGAAGAGTTTCTGACCCAGAGAGGGTACTAAATATATTTGTTTTAATGAATGAACTTAAAAAAAAATGAAAGAATTAAAAGGCAATCTTTAAAATAAAGGCCAAAGGGCCTCCCCGGTGGCACAGCGGTTAAGCGCAGCGCTGCGGAGCTGTCGGCAGCAAGGACGTGAGTTTGGCGGCGGCAGGGTTCAGGGAGATTCCCACATGGCGCTGCAGACCTCTCCTTCCTTGCCCGCGGCTCCCCTCAGCAGTGTATTTCTGTCTATCTGCCTGTTCTGCTCCCCACTGTTTCTGTGAACCTTGTCGCTGACCCACGCCTCTAGCCTGTACCCCAGCTTTTATGCATAAATAAATAAATCTTTAAAAAAAATAATAAAGGCCAAAAAAGGAAATAAGGTAGCACATAATCCATTATGGTAATAGTGACTTAACATTTTACTGTATGCCCTACTAGTCATATAGATGTACAAGTCATGTATGCATTATTTCATAACTTTCTTTTTGTGTTTAATATGTAGTGAATATTTTTGCATATATTAAATGTCTTCCGCAATATCATTTTAATGACTACACTGCATCCCAATAGCGGGTGCAATAATGCGTAATTTGACTTTCTCCACTATTTCTTGGTATTATTATTATTGATATTAACAGCTAGAAACAGTTGTATGGTTGAATTTTTACGAATAGTCATGATGATTTACTGATAACTTGCCAGAAGCAGAATATTAAAGCTTTTGATTTCAAATTAGCAACATTTTTTTTACAATTAAAATTAACTTTTCAGGCAGTTAGAGGCATGGTGCCTGCAGATATGCTTTGCTGGGTCTTAGTTCATCATTTTCAACATATTCACCCCAACTCTGATTTTATATTTTCAAGACTCATCAAAACAGTCATTCTCCAAAGAGCAAGTTACTCAACCCTTAAAGAGAGCAGGAAACTTGTCTCTCCTTCATTAAAAATAGCTCCATAGGTATTTCCAGCTGTTCTTTCATGCCCAGCTGGAGTAGTGTACATGTATTTCAAATCTTTCTGGTAGCAAGCACATTTTCTAAAAAGAATCTTGTCCTCTTACAACTTCTCAAATTTTTACTGTGCCATCCTTAATAAGTAAAATAAAATATAAATTGATTCATGGTTAAACCAAAACAAACAAAACATGGTTTCTTTCCCACCAGTTTAATAAAAATGGACTTCTATTGTAAAAAAGGAATAAAAAGTTAGCCTCTTTTTTTTAAAGCATAGTTATATATGAATAACTCTCTAGAAGATTATTAAAATTTTCTTTAAATATTTATCTCTATTTGGCATATAAAGTAACTAGAATCACTGTTTTAAGATGACAACAATCCCTTACAAATGAAAGTGGACATAAAATAATATGGTCTGTCTAGTTGAATTTGAAAATTTAGCCTTAAGAACATTTGGAAAATATGCAGATTAGGCCCAGAGTGCTCACTTGAGTAGTTAAATGGCTTGTTTGTTTTATTAATAACAACCATAATATGTTAATGAAGAAAGAAATGTTCATCTTATAGGAGGAAGGCCATGTTGCCTCTAGTGATGACAGAGAAACTCAGTGTGGTTTAGAAGAACTTAGTAGGGAAGGACTTGCAACCTTTCCAAAATCACTCCTGAGGGTGGGTTAAGAGATAAGGATTTAAGAGTGACTTCAGTGAATTTTTTGAATGCCAGTAAAATATGCCCCCAGAAGTAAAAATATCTGGTTCTAAGAGGAAAAAGACAAACTACAAGCCCCCAATTTCTTTGTTGAAATACTTTTTTACTACTCCTTTAAGAATGTGTATCTTGGGCCTCCCCGGTGGCGCAGCGGTTAAGCGCTGCGCTGTGGAGCTGTCGGCAGCGGCGACGCGAGTTCGATGCCCGGCCAGGGAGAATCCCACATGGTGCGGCAGACCCCTCCTGCCTCGCCCGCTGCTCCCCTCAGCAGTGTATTTCTGATCTGCCTGTTCTGCTCCCCGCTCTGTCTCTGGTGAACCCTCTCGCAGCCCCACGCCTCTGGCCTGTACCCCAGCTTGTATGTATAAAAATAAAAAAAATAAATCTTAAAAAAAAAAAAAAAAAGAATGTGTATCTTTATAAACCCTACTTCCTGCCAATTATAAGATAATTTAATTTACATTGTGCTTTTCTAAATAGACCTATTTCATGTATCCAATCGTTAAAGATTTGTCTATTTCTAATAACTGATGTGCAAAGGATTTATCCATATCCTTTACAAGTTCATGGGACACCACTGGGGAGGGTTACTGGGGGCCTCTAAATAAGGGCATGATAGCAAGAAATCTTTGTTTTCTTCTCCCTTATGGTACACACAGCCAGATGCTAATATTTAACTTCTATGCTGTTGGGAAATGTTCTCATGTGCTTATTTAACTTTCATATTTTCCTATCAAATATACCTCAAAATTTTATTCCTTGTACATTCTCTAGGGTAACCACGCTTTTCTAAATTCCTATTTTAAGTATTTGACCTTAGCAATGATTTTCATCAAAGAGAGAAAGAAAATTTCTGGGGTTCTTTTTCTATTTAAAAAAGTACTACTCTTCCCTCTAAACTAATCCAGTAGCCTCTCTCTTTATTTTGGCTAGAACACCACTTAGCCACAATAACAAATCATTCTCCTTCTCCCTTATTCCAAATTCGTAATATCCTTTGTTGCAATAAAAACCTTTCTCCCCAAATACAGATACTTTGGCTCAATTAATTTAAGTTTCCCTCTGTTGGCAAACCAGCAGGTTATTTTTTTTTTAATTCTTGTCTACAAGAAGTTGTATAAATAAATTCTGGTTATTCCCAGCTATGCTCAGACTCTAAGAGAGCACAGCACTCTCAGAAGCAGAGTGAATCCCTGGAATGAACATCTCTATGTGTGAAATTATTTGCATGTCTCCCTTTCTAATTTTAAAGTGCTGAAGATTCACAAACAGTAGTATCCAACCTCTTCAAATCTATAAGCTTCTACCCAAATCCAGCTACAGGGAGGTAACAACTTGGTCAAATCAAAATGTGTGTTCAATCAAATGTTCTTCACGTGTGCCTCCTGAGTTATTTAGCAGTAATGCTGTCGAGGAGATGAATGGCCACTATTAGCTTGGAATTCCAACTACATCTCACATCAATAAATAAAACTCTATTTTAAATTACTGTCGCCACTGAGAAGTGAATACTAATTCGGTAGGCCTAAAGTTCTCAAAAGGGTGACTGTAACCTCCAGGAGACATCTGACAATGTCCGGCAACATTTATAATTGTCAAAACTTAAAAGAGGTGTTGGGTACTACTAGAGCCTACCAGGCGGAGGCTGAGGATGCTGCAAAGCATACCACAGTGCACAGAACAGCCCCACAGCAAAATGCTCCTGTTCAAAATGTCAGTAGTATCAAGGTTGAGAAATACATTTTAAGGTAATGAAAAAAAAAAACGTATCAAAGAAAATGACACCCTTTTGGGGAAGGGTTACCACCCAGGCAGTAAAGAGTTCTTTAGGATAGGAAGACAAGTTGCCAAACAGGAGACCTACGATGGGAATGTCCCAGTATATTCTGATGAAGGAGTTTAGTAAACATGAATCCATTGGCATATAGACCAAGTTCCAGAGAAATATGTAATCATCAACTTAACAATATTCACAGTTAGTGAGAAAACCATCCTTCACATTTAATTTGACTACAAAGAAAATTTATGAGCTGAATGAGGAGTAAAACAGAAAACAGGTATTGACCAAACCATCTAAATGACTTTAGGTATAGCCTTTTTTTGATCGATTTTAAATCTTTTCTTGCTTTGGAAAGTGTTGAGCTTTGGAGATGGGGTACAGTAAATATCTTCAGTGTTGTGACACATGAACAAACCTCCAGTCATTTTCAGATTTTAATCATCTTACCCACATTACAGATGCAGGCTGTTTGGCAGATGCTCAGAGGGAAAAGCTTTATCAGTCCTCAGCATCTAATTACTTATCTTAGACAAAATTAGGCACGATTCCAAGTCTACAGAAGACTCATGTTCTGTCGGGAGTTATTAATTACAAACAGACTTAAGAAGCATTAATTTGTTTTGGTGATCGTGCCAGGGTGTGCATGGCTTTGCACATGGGAAGTGGAGAGTAAGGAAAAGGTAAATTGCTCAGCTCAGCTGGTAAAGGGGAGATTAAAACCAGATGGCCTCAATTTGCCTCTTTTACCCGATTTCAAAATAAAATATTCTTTGTGCTGTTTTAAATTAAATGGATACCTGACTGCCCCACTCCTGAGTAAAAATGTAAATTAATTCCTTATTTTTGATGATTTCCTGTTATATGTTTTGAAGACCTTGAGATAGTTAAAACATTCTCTGACACAAAAAACACATACCCACACATATTTACAAACACATGGGAAAAAAGACTAGAAGAAAACAGACCAAACTTTAAACAGTGGTTAACTCTGGATGGCAGGATTATATGGGTTCTCAATTTTCTTTTCATATTTCTGTGTTATTTCCAAAGTTCCTATAAGTAAGCACATATTATTTCCCTATACAAAATTCCTATAATTAAGCACATATTTCTATAATCAGAAAATTCCTATAATTAAGCACATATTAGTTTCATATATAAAATTCCTATAATTAAGCACATATTTCCTATAATCAGAGAACAAACTGGATTAGGATAATTATATCCCTCTGATATTTCTATTCCATGCCCTAACTATAATCCAAATCTACCTATACTGCTATCCTTTAAATACTAACATGACTACTGATGCTAAAAAGAGTCAATAACCAGTGAGACTGTAGAATTGATGTTGCCAGAGCAAGAGAAGCAAGTGGGGAGCAAAATGAGGAGGGGCTCATTGGACTATAGTGTAGAATTATGGGTACTTTGGTGGTAGGTGTGAGGTGGTAACATACCTATGAAGAAGTGTGATTCTATGTCTCTCAATGATATGCAGTGTTGTAAAACAATGTTACTACAATTAAAAAAGAAAAACTTAGAGGTACTAATCAGATCAAAATCCCACCCAGTATTACTTATTTATATAGCTACTGTATAACATATTGCTACTGGGTAACATGTGCACATATTCGTTACTTAAGAACTAGTTAATCAAAGAACTTTTTAATTTCTATCTTCCACACTGTACAGATTCTAACAATGTTCAATTAGAAGGACAAAGGAGAAGAATAGCTATTAGGTCATAACTAGAACAATTATAGAACATATTAAAACTATATCTCAAACCTTGAAGAGGATGTAAAATATAATTTTGCTCAAGTTTAATGTCTAAGGTTATATGCAATGTATTCATTCAATGAATTAATAAACCCTACAAATATGTCTGTAGAATTGAGGCTACCAGACGAGGTAGAAGGAGGAGGAGAACAAAGTGTAAATAGGGCCCAAGGGAATATGGTAGAGAACTATGGATGCCTTGGTGGTATATATGGTGTGATCACAAAAATCTGAAGAGGTGTGATCCTATACCTCTGGGGCCTCCCTGGCGGTTAAGTGCAGCGCTGTGGAGCTGTCCGCAGCGGAGCCGCAAGTTCGAAGCCCAGCCGGGGAGATTCCCACATGGAGCAGTTGACCTCTCCTGCCTCTCCCACTGCTCCCCTCGGCAGTGTATTTCCATCAATTTGCCTGTTCTGCTCCCCCCTCTGTCTCTAGTGAACCCTCTCGCTGCCCCACGCCTCTGGCCTGTACCCTGGCTTGTATGCATAAATAAATCAATCTTTAAAAAAAATAAATAAAAATAAAGGATTTACATTTTTTGCAGTTACAAAATGATTTTATATTCTAAATCCTGGAACCATGGTTACATTGGATGCAAACCATAGAGGAAACTGGATAAACAGTAGGGGAAGATAAACAACAAGCTCAGTACTATCCTTTTTGTGGTAAAATATACATATCCTAAAATTTACCATTTATACCATTTTTAAGTGTAAAGTTCTGTGGCATTAAGTACATTCACTTTATTCTGCAACTACCATCATCATCCATCTCCAGAACTTTTTCATCTTTCCAAACTGAAACTCTGCACCCATTTAATACCAACTGCCCAATCCAGCCCTCCCCTTGGCCCTAGCAACCACCATTCTACTTTTTGTAAGACAAAAAACCTTAAAGAAACCACATATTCCCAACAGAACAGTCCATTTATTTCCTGAATTTCTGCCAGTTAACAATATATGTAAATCCATCAGGATGGAGCTGAGCCACTTCATAGTAAGCAATACCTGGAACATTGTATGTTCTTAATAAATGTGCAGTGACATTAAAAATGAATTCACAGATGGTGCCACTGTAGGTGGTAGTCCACATTTTCATTCTTCAGTAAAAAATGCTCTCTATTTAAGTAGTATCTGTAAAAACCTCTTGAGATTGCAGTTACTGCACATACTAATAATTATCTACTCATTCATCTCACCTGTGACACTGCAGGTCCCCAATGTCACCAGATATTTAAATGAGCCTGCTTTACATTTAATTTTTTGTTGCTCCAAGTTATCAAAGAGAAATATTACAATTGAACTGGGAGCTATCTCTACATTTAGACTGTTAATCTATTACGTTTTTTTTTTTTTGTTGTTGCTGTTGTTTTTAAGCATCAAACTATTAATGCCCTGTGTTCTGCAAATTAGTTTTTTTGGTAATGGAGAAAGGACATCACACAGGAGAAAAAATAAATTTAATTCAGAGTGTCAGAAATCTAGAATTGATGTCACTTGGTTTAATTTTTCATCTCCTAGGACATTTCAGTTCATTGATAAAATGTGGCGGTATCTACAAAGGTTCTGATTATTAGAATCTTCATATAAATTTGGGGGTTAATCACCATTATATGTTGGCATCTAAGACAAAAAGGTAGCAGGTTTCCAGGATTTCATGCTTTTTAAAACTTATTCAGTCCCCTGTCATTATCCACATATCAGTCAAAGTACTCGACTGAGAGCTAATTCAGCTGAAGTTCTGCACTGTAAAACACTTGATTGCATTAAGACACAGATATATTAAAATGATGACAAGTAGTCAACCCTGTAAAATATTCAATGGGTGTTACATGCACTCCCACTTGCTGAGCATATACAGTTCTTTGTGTATCACCAGAAAAAACAAAACTAGCCTCATGTTTCCAGAGTGGCTTCTGAGAGCAATTATTAAGCTTAAGAGGTATCTCTTTAAGTCAAACTACAATGTTCATCTAGATGATATATATCCAGTTACCCTGAATTATATTATCATTGTGTTTATTTCCTACCTCACTGGATGGTGAAATTTATTTGCCTAGGACAATTGAGGTTTTACTTGTGGGATATGGGCAGGTTTGAGGAGGAAGCTGAGCGACATGGTAATATTAAAAATTGTAGAAAAAGAGAACAAAGATCATAGATTTGAATATGAACATTTTTAAATTTTTTAATAATTCAAAGTAATTATGGAATAGAAAAAGTATCCTCCTTCAGAAAGGCATTTACTTATCTGATCTTAGTCCCCATAAAAGCTGTGCAAACCAACATAAATGTCCCTCTGGGCACCATTTTTTATGTAAATTACAGTATAAATTTTCTACTCTAAGAATCAATTAACATTTTAGTGATTCTAACCAGTAAATAAAATATACAGTTTTAAAGAAATTTTCTATTATTCAATTAAGCCAATTTTGGTGGGATTGTGTAACACTAAAAACCACAAAGACTACTTCTGGCTAATGAAAATTACAAGTATCAGCACAGACTCAAGTAAGCAGGAAAAGAAAGCTGTTAATTTAAACAAAATTAAAACAGATGGGAGAAACTGACACACATGTATTCAGGTATGTGCCTGCCTCACATTTAATCTTTTATGAATGGCTGATCCCAGATGGTGATGGGATTCAGGAGCCCCTTTTGAGGGACAGCACCCATCTTCCTTTTACTCCAATGTACTATGAGTTACCACTTTTCTATTTGGTGGTTGCTGCAAATGTCAGAAAAAGGAGAGAAACCATCATAAAACCAAAAACAGGTTTTTGGTTATTCTGAAAATGAAATATTGGCCAATTTAACAAACCAAGTGCAAACATCCAACCACATACTCCATCATTCAATTAACTGCAGGTTTGCTGCAACTATACCACCTTCACACAAATGGTGGGGTGATGAAACAAGAAACCTAAAGAGACAAAACAGCAAACACATTATGCTGATGATGTGTCAGTGAATCTCTCATTAACAGCAGAACCCAGGATGGGAGGTGCCCTCCCCTGAACTCTCACAGCACGTCACTGTACCTTTCTGGGACATCAGGCTTTATTTGGACAATGCGAATGACTGATGTACAGAATTCTAACAAAACAACTATATTCCTTTATCATGGCTATTTATTTACATCTTGACTCCCACATACATAATAATATCTGCTACTTGTACCTATCATATGGTAGGCACTGTATTAGATACCTTACTTTCATTATTCCATTTAATCCTCAGAACAACCTAATCCCTACTTGACACAGTCAAGATATGAAAGAAGCAAAGTGCTAGAAGATCTTGCAGGTAGGTAATGGCAGAGCTGGCATTCCAATCCAGCCAGAAGTCCTTGAACCTTCCAAAATACCCCATCGTATGGGGGTCTATATTGGTTTCCTCTACAGAAACCGGAAGAGGTGGTTGAGTGCAGACTGCACATACTGAGCACTGATGGGAAGTGACAGGAGTGGTTCCTGGACTTTTGTGATTAACTGGCTTTTTGGATATTAACAGTAATGGGAGATACCAGCACAGCAGCATGAATAGGAGAAGAGGAAAACAGTCACTGTACAGTAGGATCTAAGACAAGTGCATAGAGATATGGGAAATACATCAAAAGCCCTTCAGGAGGAATTAAACCTGGAAGTTTTGCAGAACAGGAGGGGAAAGGGTCAGAAAAATAATATGGGGGTTGTGGTTATTATAATACTATTATTTCCTATGGAAAACTAGGAAATATGAGTGACACTGGGAGCCAGTATCTACAGACTATGTTTTACCTCTCAGATAAGATTATAATATCCTTGAAAGTAATATCCATGTCTAATGCAGTATATGTCAGCCATGGTTCCTGCACATTGCCTTATAATTTACTCTATCTCCAGAAAGTAGATATCCTAAAAGCAGCTAATTAAAAAAAAATTCACATTTGGAATCTGCTTCAATAACTACCATATCTTTTTCCAAACAATCTAAGAAAAACAGCTCTAGTGATAAGTGTTTCTCTAGCCCTGTCCAGGGGAGAGAACTCTGGACAGGTTGCCAAGGATATTCTGATCTTTATTCTGTTTAGAAAACTGGGTCTCCTATTTGGAAGGGAACATAGCTAAAGCAAATGACATGAATTCCTTGGTCCTCTCACCAGCTGGACTTTTCATTGTCAATTCATAAAGCATGTTTCTGCTAATCAGACTCCTATGATTGATAAGACTAAAAATGTGCCTGGATCTGTAAAAATGTATGTGCTGTCCCTGATCTCCAACCTTACCAACTACTGGTACTAGCAGAGCCTTAAAAAAAAGTACACAGGAAGCACTAATAAAGTATCATATTTATTTATAATATTTCTTTTACTTACTGTAGGGTAAGCGAGAAAGTTGTCGGGTTTTTTCGCCTTCCCCTCAGAGATAGACTTCTGCAGGCCTACATGAATGCCTAATAGAGGGCACCTGGAGTAGGGT